>CM053596.1:169698061-169715203 GCA_028646575.1 Pseudocheirus occidentalis
GGTTTCAACTCTTGACTCTGTGATAGCTATCTGACCATATTTCAGTAATTTAATATCTCTGAGTCATTTTCTCATCTGTCGAATGTAATGTAACTTATAAAATGAGGGCTTTATATTCAGTCACCTCTGAGATCCATTCTAATGCTAAAATTTTATGCTGCATCCTAAAGGCACATCAATTAAGATAATTTTAAAATATGTAATAGGAAATAGTATGTTGCTATGAAATATATTTCATGTATACATACAATATGATGTCTGGGAAGCATATACTTGTTTTGGAGTCAGTCCTTGTTCTGATTCTCTATGATTCTCTAGGCAAGTCTTTTCTGAAATTCTATTTTTTCTTTTGTAAAATGAGAATGTGGAACTAGGTGACTTCTAAGGTATCCTGTTGGTCTAAATCTATGATCCTTTTCATCTTTCTTTGAGAGGATAAATACAATTAAAAGTTTCTGAAATCCAAAATTTTGTCTCTATTTGATAAATGGTCAAAGCAGTTTTCAGAAAAAGAAATCAAAGCTATCTACAGTCACATGAACAAAAATGCTCTAAATCACCATAGATTAGAGAAATGCAAATTAAAACAGTTCTGAGGTACTACCTCACACCCATCAGATTGGCTAATGTGACAGAAAAGGAAAAATGACAAATATTGGAGGGGATGTGGGAAAATTGGGACACTGATGCGCTGTTGGTGGAGTTTTGAACTGATCCAACCATTCTGGAAAGTAATTTGGAACTATACCCACAGAACTATAAAACTGTATGTACCCTTTGACCAAGCAATACCACTGCTAGATAGGTCAGTATGCCAAAGAGATTTTTTTAAAAAGGGAAAAGGACCTATTTGTACAAAAATATTTATAGAACTCTTTTTGTTATGACAAAGAATTGAAAATTAACGGAATGACTGAATAAGTTTAGGTATATGATTGTAATGGAATACTATTGTGATAGAAGAAATGAAGAGCAAGATTTCAGAAAGATTTCAGATTTCAGAAAGAAAGCAATATGCAAAGACTTAAAGTGAACTAATGCAAATTTAAAAACCTGGGAAGACTTATATGAACTGCTACTAAGTAAAACAAGCATAACCAGGAGAACAATGTACAAAGCAACAGCAATATTATAAAGATAATCAACTGTGGAAGACTTAGTAACTATGATCAATGCAATAATCTACCATAAACCTGAAAGATTCATGATGAAATGTTCTGTCTACCTCCAGATAGATAACTGATGGATTCAGATTGTATATTGAAGCATATTTCCCCCTTTCTTTATTTTCCTTGTCTTTCTCCCCAGAAAGTGTTTATGACAGAAATCTGTTTTGCATGATTTCATATGTATAGTGGATGTTATATTTCTTGCCTTTTCAATGGGTGGGGTAAGGATGAGGGGAGGGAGAGAATTCAAATTCAGAATAAAAATGTTTAAAAAATTTTGATCTAACATTAAAAAAGATACTTCAAATTTGCTTCAATAAAAATAACTAGTTTTCTTCCCTTTGGACTGAACAGGGTCAAGTGTATGTAAAATGTCAAATGTATGTGTGTAAATGTCAAATGTATGCATGTAAATGGCAAATGTATGTATGTAAATGGAAATGTATGTATGTAAATGGAAAATGTACGTTATGTAAATGTCAATGCACATATGTAAATGTCAAATGTACGTATGTAAAAATGTAACTTTTTTTTAAACACACATAGGGAATGTGTAGCCATTTTCTGTTGTCTTTAATAAAGAGACATCCTCATACTTTGAACTTCTCACAGGATTACTTAGGAAGTATATTTTTTATATCTGCTAAATCTAGGAAGTCCATTTGAGAGTGACCAAGAATATAGTAAGGTTCTTTAATGAAGGTCATTCTTTTACTGAGTTCTTCCTACTCAATGTGACAAACCTAACAGTCTTTTGTATGCAGAACATTGTGCTAGGCACTGGGGATTAAAAGACAGATGCCACCCTAAAGTCACTTTGGGATAAAAAAATTTAGATCTAGAGCTGGAAGGAACCTCAAAGTCCAGTTGGTCCATTTGTCTCATTTTACAGACGAGGAAACTGAGGTCCAAGCAGGTTAAGTGACTTGTGTGAATTTACACAGATAGAAAACTTCAGAGGCAGAATTTGAACCCAGGTCCTTTGACTAAAGCCAGGAATGTGTGTCATAATGTATCAGAGTATGAATTTAACAAGGCATCTCCATTTTCTGAATAACTTACCTATAGGATTATTTGGGATGTATTGTAAATATATTAAGTGGAATTTATTATGTGTGTATATATATATAAATTGGATAAATTTTTATGAAAGGGCTCTTTTGTAATGGGAAAATCTGAATCTGAAGGTAAATGCAAGATAGGGTAAAGGTAAGTAAATGACTTTCAAATAAATGTGGCAGATCTTCATTTATAATTTAACTGTCAGTTTGCCTGTTGTAAGTTTCCATATGTACAAAGCATTTCATTCTATGAATGAGTTTTAGATTTTCATTATTCATGTATCCTGAGTTAATGAGTTGAGGGTGCTGAGGGTTTCTTTTCTGCAGCCTAATGTATAGCAGATAAGGAGCCTTCAGATCCAGCTAGTCCTTGAATATGAGCCTATTTCTCTGGGTACAAGTAGCATCTTTATCTTGCTTTTCAGGTGAGTTCAAACCAATCTTGTAATACTTATCAGGGATAGGTGACTTCCAATGTAGATTATAGGTGACTTCCAATGGAGATGATCGTAACACAATTTCCTCCCTGGATCTACTTAGTTCCACGGATAAAAACTACCCAAAGAAGCTGAACAAAAAAGATCGCAATAAACACGAAAGCTAATTTTGAGCAGTCATGAATATTAGAATACCTTACCTTCCTTGTGGGCTTCATTAAAAAAAAACATTTTCAGTCCAGGTTGCATGGAATTTAATACAGAAAGAGCTATTTTTAAAGAACTTTCTTAAGAAAGAACTATTCTCTATAAACCACCTGTCCAATCAATTTGCTGTAAAAATCCTATTTGCTTTTTCATCTTATTAATCAGTCAAAACTATTAAAAATACCTCAGATGTCTGATGAATACCAGGAGTCTCACAATGGTTCAGTTCTGTTCAGTTTTCTCTCTTTTAAAATAATTTTTTAGGTGAGTTCAGGAAGAAGAGTTTAGAAATGCATGTTCAAGTGAAGAAATTAAGATTAGGGCATCTTCCTTCCTTCTAACAGAGCCCTAAAAATATAGAGCCTGAAATCTCATTCTGAAGATGCACTTTTAAAATTTTGAAATTATCTGGCACAACATTACTTAAGGAATTGCTTCCTTTGTGCTTTTTACCTTTAAATGTGTCTATGAAAACAAGTAATGCCAGTTTGGATACATTTCAAAAATTCCTTTGATAGCTGAGTATCTGTCAAATTTCATGAAAATATTAAGGTAAAGAGCAAAACCATACTCCACCAGCCCATCCGGTTCTGCTTTCTTCTATGTGCTGCTGGCTCTGAATAAGAAAACGAGACATTAAAGATTTTGTTACAATGATGATCACTAGATTTAACATTCCTAAAAATGGAAATTAAAACTTTTATTGACTATGTGCAAGGCAATAACTTCTAATAAGAATTTGAAGATGATCTAAATGAGCATTAAAAAAGCCATTCAAAGCATAATTATATGTGAAATGTTGGCTCTTACTATAGACATTTTATTACTTTTTTTTCTATAGATGCAAATGTATTGAAGCCTTTTCTCCCAAAGGGCAAGGACTCATGTCCATTTCAACATCCTGTGGTGACCTGATGCAATTTAAGTGCTTAGTATGGAGAATAGTCATATCCCACAGTGGGAACCATGCTAAATTGTTTCCTTCTTTAGTCTCTGAACTCTGAGGAAGGAAACAGTTAACAATTTGGGAGTCATCCTATTTTTATATATAATCATAAAGAGGAAAATGTTCCAGTTAAATTTTCTAATCTATCTGTGGCAGGATCATCTTTAAAGCATATTTATACGTAGTAAGACTGTCAATTCAGTGAGATTACTAATATCAAATTGATCATTTTGATGTTTTTTGCCCTATGAGTATTATCTCAGTCTGTCTTCCAGGATGGAGAATAAGTACAACTTTTACTAAGAATCATTATCAGTAACTTTGTGATCTGGGTTATCTGAGTATCTTGCTTTTCTGTCTTAGTTCAGATATATCCATGGAGTTTTATTGATATTGGTCATTTAACCCTTAAATTCTTTTATTGGCCCAATGTCCTTATTAGTCCAATAAATACTTGTTGGATCACTGATAACTCTTTATCCTCAGATTCTCCAAAGATTTCATTACAGAAAATTTACATTTTGAAGATCAAATGTTTCAGAATATGAACATTAGTAGTCATTACATAAACATGAAACCTTTAATGAATTTCAGTGTCTATTTTATGGATGTAACATTAAAATGAATATTTCAAGATATTCATTACTCATTACACAAAAATTTTGAATGTCTTTTAAAGTTTCTACACATTTTCATAATTTAAATGTTTTTATGAGAAACTTTGGTCTTTATTACCTACCCTAAGGCTTTAAATAAATTTTATACCCAAATGACCACAAACATTTATATGCAAACTCCAAAAGGCAGTCACTATTTCTAAATTTCTGTATGTTTAACATATCCTAAGCTCCATAAAGAAAAACATAGTAGAAGAATAAATGTTTTAAAAATACCTAGGACCAGCAAGAAATTGTACCCTTTCCTTGTTTATAATATGTTGAAACAAAGATATCTTTTTTTTTTTTTTGCTGTTCATCTTTCATTCTTTTTTTTTTCTTTTTGGAGGGGGGAAGGTAGGGCATTTGGGGTTAAGTGACTCGCCCAAGGTCACATGGCTACTTTTGTGTTAAGTGCCTGAGGCTGGATTTGAACTCGGGTCCTCCTGACTCTAGGGCCAGTGGTCTATTCACTGTGCCACCTAGCTGCCCCTCATCCTTCATTCTTGAAGAGGATCAGTGACATGATGGAGAGACCAGAAAAGAAAACGCTTGCTGTTTCTGCTTGTTCGAAGTCATCAAAACCTAAACAGAGAGCTGCAGAGGGATAGGTTGAGGCTATTATTGGCTATTCAATGAAAGCCAGAATGATTTGGGTTTAAAGGCATGTCAAATCGCTCCATTTGACATGCAAAGGACTTTTAAAAAAACCTGTCTTTTCAGAGCTATATTTCAAGAAATCAAAAATGAAAACTATACTGGACAAGAAGTAAATTGTCCCAGCTTTTTGAAAAACTAGTAGAAGAAGGAAAAGAAGAAATAGCAGCATCCCCGTACTTCTGCTCCAACTGGCAGGCTGGGTCCCCAGAGGGCAGCTCCTACTCTCAGATAACATAGTAAAGTTCATACAAAACATTCTCCTAAGAACCTGGTTCACTCCTTCCCACAAATACATACAGCATCCATGGGAGGAGCAAGCTTAAACTTAGATCATAATAGTAACGAGGCTCATGTGTAAGAAATATGTGTATCTCACTTAACACCGAGCTAAAAAAAAAGCTTCCAGAAAATTTAAGAAATAATTTAAGTATCTTGCAGACAAAGTAATGATTTAAAAATATTTTTAGTTTGAGTTATTTTGACTTTTAGAGGACCTGAAATATTTTTACATAGAATTCTGATAACTTTTCCTTTGCAAAATGTGTCCTGTTTTCTAGATAGAATTAAATTATTTACTTTAATTCAAAGGCTTTTTTTTTCTTGCTTCATAAATGTTCATGCCAGTTTGCCTAATGAAACATTTCTTACTAATTAAAGATTCCATGAACATCCTTCCAGGTCTTCCTATATCCTTCCTATATCCTCTCCCTTTTATTCTTCCTCTTCTCTCTTGAATCAAACTTATAAACCACTTCATTTTATCTCCTTCTCAGTCTTCTTTTTCATTATCATATATTTATCAAAAAGGCTCTTCTGTATCATTCTTTCCCTACCTTGCCCTAATCTATTTTCGTCTTTTATTTTTCTACCCTCATTTTATGAGATTTCATTTCTGACCTCATTTCAGTTTCAGATTCCTAACTGTACAAGTACATTTTATCCTTTTATGCATTGCCTTTCTAAATTCCATTTTGCATGTATTACATTTTTAGCTTAATGGATAGTACCTAGAATAAATATAACTATTAACTTGTGTTATATTATTTCAGAAAAATAGCAAATTTGTAACCTGACTTTTTTTGTAGAGTTCCAAGTAATCATAGCATTCAAACTAACCTTATAAGATTATATATATAACATTATATATATAACCTTACATATATAATCTCATATATATAATATAACCTTATAATATAATATAATAATAACCTTATAATAAACATTAGCTATAGAAACCTCTGGTTTTATTTATTCATTTCAAGAAAATACAACAATGGTTTTGATGTACCATACCTTTGGACACTCCCAGTTTTGTGTGTTTTCTCTGAAGTCACATATAGACAGCACTGTAACATTTTGGACTCGTTTTAGCCATTGCAAACATATTCGTTCATCTGTTACCCATGTGAGCCAACTAAAATAATAATCACTGTAAATAAAACAAAATGGACAGTTATCATCGTTTGGTCCGGATTGTGAAATCACAGCTATAATCATAGCAGAATATAATAATATAACTATTGTTGGCACAGCCATTTTGAAAAGATGGTATTATAGGATGTTTATTAGATATGACAAGATCAAAGGATCATAAACTTAGAGGCGAAATCAATCTTAGAGTCTGCGTGGGAGAGTAGAAAGAGCTGGCTCTCAAGTCAGAGGATGTGGGTTCGAATTCTGCTAGGCAACTACAGATGTGAGTTTGGGAAAGTCAGCTATTCTTTCAAGTCCTTTGTTTCAACTCCTGGGTGAAAGGAGAGGATCAGATCAAATGACCTCTAACTTCCCTTTCAGTTTTAAATCTGTGCTATCATTCAGCTTCTTCATTTTTCATATAAATAAAGGAAGACCCAAAGACAGTTAAATGATTTGTTCACGGTCACACAGTGACTAAATGGTATCCCCAGGAAAACTGATGTCTTTAGGAAACTTGTGCCACGCACCAGGATAAGCTGCCCAATGATGAGCCCAAGGATGGCAACATCAACAACCACAACAATAATAACTAGAATGCTTATTAAACTTAAAGGTTTGCAAAGCACTTCATGCATCCTGTCTCACTGGATCTTTGCATCAGCCCTGTGAGACAGGCACTTCTATTATTCCCATTTTACAGATGAAGAAATGTAGGTTGAAAGTGGTCACATGTCTAGCAAATGTCTGAGAGGAGACACCTGGGTAGTAAATGTCCGAGAAGAGATCTCAGACTCAGGTCTTCCTCAGTCCAGGTCTGATGCTTTATCTGTTATACTAGAGATATCTACTGGAGATGTCAAACTGGACCAGCAAAACTCCCCAGTGAGGCCCAACCAGATCAAAATGTAACTGGAAATGTTTAAGTGATGAAAGAAAAATATACTACAACATAGATAATGTTAATTTGTGATTTTCTAAGTCAATATGCTATTGCAGGGCTCAGGATCCCTTTCTATTGGAAACTGACACGGCGATATCACACCAACTAGTTTCCCTCAAGGAATTGTTTTGGGGGAAAGAATTTAAAAATAATGTCAAAATGATAGATTTATTCAGTAGGTTAAAAGAAATCAATCAAACTAGCTATTTTGGTGCAACAGTCAGGGCCATGAATTTTTTGCTTTTTAGGTTTTTAAAAAATATTTCCATCTGAAACTTTCAAATTTCACTTTTTAATTGTTGTGAATTGAACAACTACACTGCAATTGTTTGGTACATAGAATAGAGATTTTTTTTAACAAGAGAAAATATTGATGAGAAGAATCATAGAATGTTAGAATCAAAAGGGACCATAGATATCATCTAGTATAATTCTAATTTTACAGATGAGGAAACTGAGGACTGCAGGATTTGTAACTTGCTTAAAATCATATAACTAGTCTGTGGCAGAACCAGGCCTGAAAACCTGGTGTCTTGTCTCTTATTTCAATTATCTTTTCACTTGTTTTATAAGATGGTTGATATTTAATGATTTGTAGTTAATTCAATTGATTACCAGTTAATGATTGCTTTATAAAACATTACCATCTCAATACATAGTCTTATTTTTAAAAAAAAATCTGTATCTGTGATTTCCTACCTGCGTAGAATTCCTGGTGTGAAAATTATGCCCACTGGTCTAGATTACCAACTTTTCTGAAAGTTATGTTTTTGGACAGTTGCTTATGGCAATTAAGAACTAAGTAATTTGCCTATGGTCACACAATAAATAACAAAAGCTAACATTTATATGAAGTTTGCAAAGCAATTTACAAATACTACCTCATTTTATCCAGTTAGTAAATATCTTGTAAGATTTAAACTCAGGTCTTCCTGATTCTAGGTCTGTGCCTCTACACTAGTGTAATCTATGTATGTGCTCACTTTTCCCACTGATGCTGTGTGTAGTTGTGAAGACTGAACTCTTTAAGTTTTTGGAAGGAGTGTTTCGTCACTACTGTTTATACAATATGAATAAGCAAATGTTTTGATTTGAGCTAATTATGTTCCATGACTGATTTACTAATGGTAAACACATTGATAGGAGCTCACGAACTGTATTTTTCAAGGTGCAAACCCACAGAGTACCTTGAACATGGGATAGTCCCTTCTCCAACCCAACCAACAAGTGTAAGTTGGTGGGGTGGCGTGTTTAACTAAAAGTTGTGTTATACTTAGGGAAAATTTATTTGGCCTATACCTTGTACAACTTTAAAAAATATAGTTTCTATGTGCACATGTTGTAGTCTCTCTTTTAGACCTTGGAGAGTTTCAATTTTGGCCTGGCACCCTCATTGCCAGGTACATCGTCAGTGTTTAAGAAATGCTTGCTGATTGTTTGAAAAGAAACTTAATGGTTACAGGTATTTGTTTATCTTCTCTATATTTAACACAGACTGACAAGCCCTAGATTATAACTCTTGAAAATGAGGTATGAATTCCTTAACAAAATCCAAAGCACAAGAATTTCAATAAAGGTGAGAAGAATCAGAGAACACAGTACCTTGATGAAATCATTGCTGGAACTGGTACTTCTCTGGGTCCTACATATTCAGGATAATTGGTATCAATAATAAATACCCTAACAATAGGATTTTTAGCCCCAGCCTGTCAAGACAATAAATAACAGTTTATAAAATTCTATTTCTCAGTAGTGTTTAAGGACACTAAGAATGTTTCAATAGGGTAGCAAACACAAAGCATATAATAAAATCATCATAAAACCACATTCTTATCACTCCGCCCCCAACACTGTTCATTTACATTTCATTTGTTGGACAATGAATGTTGCATCAAAAAGCATACGTGGAGATAACACTTGGGGTGCTTCATTTTGAATGACTTTTGATACTTTCATACTTTAGGTGTGAAAACTGCATTTGGGGGGGAGTTGAGAAAGGAAGATTCTCTTTATGTATCTCCATATCTTCCTCCCAAGAGACTCTTTCACATCAACTATTATTCTTTTCTACCTGCAAAAGAAAGAGCAGGGACTGGGGGGAAAGATGGAGGTTATGTATGGGACAGATTGAAATCAGGACATTTTGTGTTTGTGTGACGAGATTCAGGCCAGGACAGCTCTTTCACAGAAGGATACCTGGTTGCTTCTGCTGCTGCTACCACCCTTAGGAGTAGGGTAGATTTGCCTCCAAACAAAATATTCAGAAAGAATTTATTTTGTAAATGCCTTTTGGAAGGCATATGCTTACATGTACATGCTGTCTTTTGATAGAAGGTAAATTCCTTGAGGACAGGAACAATTTTATCTTGGTATCCTTTGTGCTTAGTACAATGACTGGCATAGATAGATGCTTAATAAATACTTGTTGATTGAAAAGAAAATTGTGGTTAACAGTAATTTGATTGTCTTCTACTCAATATGTTAGCACAGGCTTACAGAGCCTAGGCTGCAACTTCCTAAAAAAGAAGTGTGAACTCCTCCTAAATAAAATTCAAAGTATAATAATTTCAGTAAAAGAAAATGGGATAGCCCCAGGATACACAAATTTTTCCTTTTACCCCTCCTGTTGTGTCCTTCCCTCACAGTGCCCACTATTCTTCATACACAGACATTTTTTCAAGTCCTCAAATTATTTTACTTTAGTTAGAGGGAATCTTGGAGGAAAAAACCATATTTGAATCCAATAAACTTCAAATATAAAGTCTCACATTATACAATTTGGCTTGAATCAGATTCAAACATTGCTCAGCCTGTTTCAGGATTTAGGATTCAGGACCAGGTCGGCTAAGTCTTCCCACCCCTCCATCCTTTGGATCAAGTTGCCTTTCCTTACAAGTCCACCCTTCCACACACCCCGCCCCACTTCTGAACTTGAGCTTCTCTCAGAGCCCTTCACCCCCAAGGAAACAAGGTCCTTATTTGAGCCCCAATTTCTTCTTCGATTTCAGTCCCTTCTCTCTTCTTGGCAAAGCTCAGCTTCCCTGATCTGCTCCTGCTGTCTCAGCTTTTTCAACCCTTCCTGATGTCACTGAAGCCACATGTGCTTCCATATTCAATCCCCTGAAGGCACCATTAGTTTCCAGCCTCCCATCCTGGATCTTTACGCCTACTCTCAGAGACTCCCCTATCTAGGCACACAGTTTCTGGCTGACATCATTTCACAGAAACTATTAGTGCCTCTTCAAGTTCATTATATTTCAATTATTTTGTCTCAGGACAAAGTGGATTTATTCTCAAATCCACATAAGATTCAGGGGAAAAGAGAAGATTTTTTAAAAAATTGTTTTTGCTACTATTTGCATTTATGGAGACACTGTAGTCTAAAAAAGAATTTTTTTTTAACCCAGGACAGCCCAGAGTAGCTCATTGATCCCATGATGGTGTCTTTTAATGCTTAGTCTTTGGAAACAACTAAGAACAGCTCTTCTAAATATATTTCAGTTTCCATATCTAATGGGAAATTTAATTTTTTAATTCCCTTTATCAGATCCCTTATAAAAGTTAGATATGAAGTCTATGAGGAACTCAGTTCTTCTCCTATCGTGATCTCAAGGCAGCTCAGAAACCCAATGAAGGAAGTGTCACTAAGCTTTGCCCAGGCCACAATTGACCAGGTATTGCCAGCATTTGTGGCACTTCGGAAGTGTAGGAACAATACACACAGGAGCAGATTGCACAGGCTCTGGAGAAGCGCCAAAATTGGTTTTATGGACTTGGGTTCATATCAAAGCCCTGCCACTTAGCACCTGTGCCACTGTGGGCAAATCACTTAATCTTTATGGGCCTTAGTTTCCTCATTTGTAAAATGACCCTTGTTTGACCTCTACAATCCCTTCCAACTCTAGATCTGTAATAATAATTAACAAAAATAGTCAAATGAGGGAACAATAAGATGAGATGAGACAAGTATTTAGTAAGCACCTCTAGTTTGCCAAGCACTAAGTTGGATGCCAGGGAGACAAGAACAGGGAACAAAGCAATTCATATTCACAATGAGCTTCCATTCCAATGGGGGAGACAGCAGGTACGTATATAAATATAGAGGGAATAAATGCAAATACATTTGCAATATATATTGCAAATATATTAATGCAAACATGTTCAGTGATTTTAGTTGTATCCACCTCTTCATGACCCCATTTGGGGTTTCTTGGCAAAGATCCTAGAGCAATTTGCCATTTCCTTCTCTCTCTGTCTTTCTCTTTCTCTCTCTCTGTCTCTCTCTGTCTCTTTCTCTCTGTCTCTGTTTCTTCTTCTTCTTCTCCATCTCTCTCTCTCTCTCTCTTTCTCTCTCTCTGTCTCTCTCTTTTTCTCTCTCTCTCTCTCTCTCTCTCTCTCTCTCTCTCGTAGTTTGGGAAGCTGGGCACTAGGCACCAGGAGATCAGAAAAAACTTAATCAAGAAGGTGAGAGGCTGTATGAGTTAGAGATTTGGAATATTCCAGGAAACAGTGGAGAGACAATCCAAAAGCAGAGATAGAATTGGGCGTACTGAGTGTAAAGAATCACTTTCACTGGATTACAGAGCAAAGAAAGTTGAGTACAGTCAAAGAATCTGGAAAGAAAGTCAGTCCAGGATGTATATAGGTCTTTAAAAGCTAAATGAAGGCATTTCTATTTTATCCCACAGATTGCATGGAGCCACCGGAGTTGATCAAGTAGAGGAATCACACAGTCAGATTTGTATTCATAGGAAATGATTTCTTTCCTTCTTTAATCCATCCAATCTTGTTCTCTCGTGTCAGTATCTGAGGGCCTCTGATTTCTTACCCTGTGATAATTGCTTTGTCCCCCTCAACTAGAAGTGTCTTTCATGTCATTTGCCCAGGTTTGGTTTTTAGTGATTGTCCATAAAGGGAAGCTAGATGGTTTAGTGGATAGAGTGCTGGGCCCAAAGACTCATCTTCCTGAGTTCAGATCTGGCCTCAGACACTTACTAGGTGACATAGCTAGTCACTTAACCTTGTTTGCCTCAGTTTCCTCATCTGTTAAATGAGCTGGAGAAGAAAATGGCAAATTATTTCAGTATCTTTGCCAAGAAAACTCTAAATGGGGTCACAGAGAGTCGGACATGACTAAAAAATGACTACGCAAAACTTGAGCTAAAAAATTCCTAGCCAGGACTCTGTTGGATCTATTCAATATTCCTCTCTGAGTACAGGGAGACGGAACATCAAAGCAGAGAATAGCTGAACTACAGAATTTTTAAGCTAGAAAGGCTAAAGAGATTATTTAGAGATTACTTATCTCTCTCTTCCCTCTGCCATCCCCAACACACACACACATACACATACCCACATGCATATGCACACACACACACATACTTCATAGATGAAGAAAGTGATGCCCCTAGGGTCTATAGTTCTGCATTAGGAAGCCCATCTGTCCTTATAGCTAGAGAGAGTTAAGCCAGTGCCTGCCTGAGAGAAGAATCAATGAAGCTGGCATTTAAGCCTTTCTCTCAAATTCACATTTTAAAACACTTGAAGAAGGGTTAAAAAAATAGAAATTTGAATTGTGAGCTTAAAAGTTAAAAAGGACCAAAATGAAATTTAGCTTATTTCCTCTCAATAATTTAGACCATATGCTTTCCCAAGATGTATGTTGCAAAGGCAACCTCATGCAGCACACCCAGATGTCCGAAGTATTAGAAGTTTAAACAAAGAATACCCCGTTGCTTTTATAACACATAAGAACAAGAAGTTTTCCAAACGTGTCGATCCCACCTTTGTTCACGGTTATTATTGTTCGTGTTTACACCAAGGGAATAAAAGCAGCTGTTAAAAGCGTTCAACATACCTTTGGGTAGGGGATATTTATTGTTCTAGGATACTGTTCATCACCATAATAAGAATATGCAATAACTGGTATATCTGTATCATTAAATTCTGCATATGCTAAAAACCTTCCATTTGGAGACCACCAGAGAGCATATTTTATAGCAAGCATTTCCTCTGAAAGATAAGCACCTCCAGATTAATTACTGTTATAATTTACTTTTCAAAATCATTAGATACTTTCAAATAGCTCTTTGTTGACTAAAAGAATTCTCTAATAGGACCGACATGCTACATAAAATAGGTTCAGTAATTTAAAAAATCAAATATTTGTGGTAAACAGGAATATTTAATCTTTGTATCCCATGTCAAAATTTTAATCCAATTATGGCCAAGAAATATCAATTAATAATCTATTGCATAGATCTTTTTTTTTTTGCTTTTTTTTGGAGGGGTGAAGGCAGGGCATTGGGGTTAAGTGACTTGCCCAAGGTCACACAGCTAATAAGTGTTAAGTGTCTGAGGTGGGATCTGAACTCAGGTCCTCCTGACTCCAGGGCTGGTGCTCTATTCACTGCGCCACCTAGCTGCCCCTATGGATTATTTTATATGACTATTACATATTGCTTCAAAGTTTCTAAAACGCCTTACTTAGATTATTTGATGTGAACCTTATAACCACATCGTAAAGCAGCTACCAAAGATATTGTTTATGCTCATTTTAAAAAAATGAGAATGCAGAGGCTCAGAGAGGTTGTTAACTTATCCATGGTCACACAGCTAATAAATGTCAGAAATGGGATAGGTGCCCAGGTCTGTTACCCTGTATATTACCCCTACTGAAACTAGAAATCTTCTCTTTCTTAATAGTGGATCAATGTCAGCAGCAATGATTTCTTGGGACCATTCCTGCTCTTAATAGTTCTCCTGCAGCCAGAACTGAGGGAAACAGGCTTACACTGGAATGTGGGGCCTCAGTGAAAGTGGGAAGAATGGGTCCCTAAGGGAGGTTGTGGAATTGCTTTGTAAGCTTTCTTTTGACAGCAATAGTTGAGATGGATTTTTAACACAGGAAAGAGCTGGATCTAATTACATTTCTACAAGTCCCTCTCAAACTTGAGATTCTCTGATTCTGTGGTTCTGTACTCAGATTTCAACAGAATTTTCTTGGTGTAAATGTCTCTTTTGGAAGCATTCGCCCTCGAAAGGAGGGCAGAGTATTTGAGAACCATGGAAAATAAAGTATGGACTTCCACTCAAGGACCCAGCCCTTAGCACAATCCCTGGCATAGAGTAGACATTTAATTATTGATTGATTGATTGATTGATCTGGACAGCTAACAATGCTGCTGCTGCTAGTAGCGTTAATCTTTTAGCAGAAGTGGTTGTCATTCCCATTGTACTTTGAGACTTGCAAAATGATTTTTATGCATTTAAAAGATCCTTATGACCACCCTGTGAGGTACTATAGCTTTTATTATACCCGTGTTATTAATAAGTAAACTGGCGTTGAAAAGGTTCACTCCCCTCCCCTTTTTGGAGAAAAGAGGAAATGTTCCTTAATATAAACACTTGAAAAATGTGCAGATCAAATTCACTTTACAATTAAATAATCTGTGGCTTCTGCCGCTATGTCGATATTAATAATAATTCATAGTGTTAAATCTCCTTGACTCTCTGCCTTGATGTGAGGAAGAGAAAATCTAACAGACATTCAGAGATCTTGGGGTCTAGGTTTTGACCTGGCCTTGTGATCTCATTGGTATAGGGAGCTCTCAGCAAAGAAATCCTCTCTACCACTGTGGATTACAATTTATGGTTTTAGAGAGGTTTTTTGGGGGGCCAATGAGAGGATAAGTGGCTTCCCCAGTGTTACATATTCAGAATGAATCAGAGGTAAAGACTTAAACCCAATGTTACACCAAGGATGGCCTTCTAAGTCATTATACCAGGTTGTCACTTATCAACTAATTATCTCTGATTCCCTACATCACCTGGGGCCACGTTAGCCAAGGACATACCTAAATACTGATGGAACTTAGCCCTACTGATCTTATGAAGTTATTTTTCAAATAAACAACAATAACCACAGCAAGTATACAAGCTTACCTTCATAGACCCAATCAGGAATTCCATTAAAAATCTGATTGTCTTTCCCAGTAGATGTTATTTGAATAGGTGCATCTCTTGGGGTTTGTTTCAAATAGATATTGTTTTGATAGACATATGCCTAGAGAACACAAGTTTGTTAGTGAGTATAATTGAAAGGGAAAATAAAAATGGCTTTCTCTTAATAAAATGATTATTATTGAAACCCAGTTAACTTGCAATTGGTTTATATGCAAGGGAGTTCACATCTGAAACATTAACTGAATATAGACCCTACCCCAAATGTTTCTCAATAGGACCAACTATAATTTTTGTGTTATTTTATGTTATTCTTTATTATATTATATTTATTATATTATTTTGTATGTATTCTATTTTATATATAATAATGATATATTGTTCTCTCATTAGCTGACAGTTCTGAAAATTGATACTTTTTTCCTAATAAAGTATGATATACAGACCTCTGATTATGCACGAATACTATAAAGAATGCTTTATTAATCATTCTAGACATAGTGAGGTCTACTGGTTTCTGCACTTAATCTAACAAAGTTATGAAAATATTATTTTTATTGATGTTTCTTTTAGAAACTCATTTTTAAAAAGAAAATTTTTTAATGTACAATTATGAAGCCAAGGTTTTATTGACTTTTTAGATGGATTTCAATTAATCAAAACTGATTTAAAAAAAAACAGAAGAAATTATAAATGAATATTCGCTAGTAGAAGGATGTGCTTCTTGAGGTGAGGGCCTTTTCATTTTTTTTTTGTTTGTTTTTTCACCCTAGTGCTTTGAATGTAGGAGTTGCCTTCCAGGAAAGTAAAATAAACAAATATCAAACTGAAACTATCTATATTTGGTGGATTAAATAGTAAAAAAATATTCTGTATATTAAGCAGTTACTAACCAATTTACTTCCAACAGGTGACCAACATAAATACTGAATTGGATGAGGAAGTTCATTTTCTCTTGTAAAATCTCTAGACAGAAAACAAACATTAATTATACAATGAATAACAGAATATCTATGGAAATAGATGAAACCAAAGTAGGAAAACATTAAACATATATGCCAGGGAGTATGGTGTATTGACGAGATAACTGACCTGGGAATGCAGAGTCCTGAACCCTGCTTCTTGGTCTGACCCCAACTAGCTAGGTAATTTTGGGCACGTCAATGTTTTGGGGCCTCGGTAGTCCCACCTGTAGAGTATGGGGACTGCCTGGATTTAATAGCCCATAAGGTCCCACCAAGGCTCTGAAATTCTGTAAAATGGTGTAACCCACCTTTCAAGTCACAGAAACCCAGGATGCATAGCAAAAGATATTTGGAAATAATTTCAGAGACTGTGTGTATCTGTATGCGACTGGGATTTCAAAATTATAATAGAACCAAAATTCATCTTCAACACCTTCATTTATAAGTCCCAATGTCTCAGCTAATATGCAATTCACATCTTAAAAAATATAGATACTATTTGAAAATTTGCGTAAGAGTTTGCCTTAAGAGGGGGCGGAGCCAAGATGGCGGCGTAGAAGCAGCAAAGCACCACAGCTCCCACACAAACACGCTAAAAAACTCATAAAATGGGACGCTAAACAGATTTTCAAGCTCCAAAACTCTCCACAAGACAGAAAGCCCTACAGGCAGCACAGCAGGCGGGGCTCTTCATAGCAGTCTGGGACCCACTGCTGAAACCCC
>CM053596.1:169715703-169726703 GCA_028646575.1 Pseudocheirus occidentalis
TAGTTTTTGTGCTAAGTGTCTGAGGCCGGATTTGAACTCAGGTACTCCTGACTCCAGGGCTGGTGCTCTATTCACTGCGCCACCTAGCCGCCCCAGTTTATTGTATTTTTAAAAGTTTGTTGAAAGGGACAGATCTTTGGGAAATAGGTTGAAATTTATAATGGAAAAAGTAAATGATAAGAAAACAAAAGAATGAAAATTTTAAAGATAGGCTTTGTTCTTCAGTTAAGAGTACAGATTAACATTGATTTCTAGTTATGGAGCAATTTCTACAAATAATCTCATTTGACTGATCCTCAGGACAAACTTGTAAGGTAGTATAAATATTATTCTCATTCCATACATGAGGAAACTGAGGTCCAGAGATTTAAAAGTGACTTGCCTAAGAACACATGGTTAGCCAGTAAGGTAACTGATCTCGGCCTTTCACCTAGGTCTTTGCTCTCCAAATTAGCCTATTATACCATGCTTCCTGCAAGTAGTTTGAGGTTGGGCATATGCTTCCCAATAAGAAGGTCCCTTCTAACTCTGTGGTTTCAGTCATCTTAAAAAGCAGAGAAACATATATCATAAGTAAGCCCTTAGGAATATACAGAGCCTATTCCCTCTTTCAGGTAAAGCCATTTTAAATAAGAAAAAGTCAAATCAGCATCCCCTTCCCTAATATTTTTCTTCTTTGTGGAAACTTAAATGTGATATAGCCACTCTCCAGAAGCAATAGGCTAAACAAAAATAGGTGTGTTGGGAAAATGTCGATGTATAACTTTTTCCCTAAAATGATTTTATCCTTGAAGCATAATTGGCAAATCATTTCTAATTACAAGATGCATTTGGGTTGGAATTTCCAGTGAAACATCAATGGCTGTCTCAAATATAGTCCACTTTTAGAATAGCCTGTTTGAATTGGAAACATTAGTAAGTGAAAAGCCAATTCAGGTGCTCCTCCATGAAGTGTCACCTAATCTCTGCCCTCCTCATTTTGTAACCCCAAGCTGAATCTCTTCTTCAAATCTCACAAAGCCCTTTATTTGGACTAATGAAGCAACAATCCTTTTAACTTTAAACTCAAGTTCTGTTACTCTTATTCCATTTCCACATTGTTTGGTGACTGGAATGTATTTTAGGTTGGCCTTTGGTTTGAGATTCACATAATGTCACTTAATGAATTTTTATGGGATGAATGACTGAGACTAAACTCATTCATTCTCCAGTTGCAGATAATGATTTGTATGTTTATCTGTCTGTCTGTCTATGTTTAATAGGTGTTGGATAAATTTGGAATTAAATCAAAGAACAATTAAAATGAAAAGGGTAAAGACAAAGGGGCAAAAGGGAAAATTTTTATCTAAAAGACCAGATGAAGAGAAGATATTAGAATAGCATGAAGTTACTAAAATAGGAAGTAATTATGGAATCGAAACCACCCAAATTTTAGAACTAGAATAGCGATCAGTGCTCTCCCCAGAACCATTAAAGAAATTGAGACATAGCTTAAAAAAGTAAGGAACTTACTTAAGGTGAGAGAAGGGCAGTCAGTGAAGACTTGAATGCAAGATGAAAGTCCAACATCTTGATATTTAGGGATCACAGTATTCAAATAACATGAATGTTACAAAACTGATGAACAAGAGAAGATGGATATATTTTGTTTCCTAATGAAAATTAGCACTGATCTGCCTCTTTAAAAAGCAACAAAATAAGGAAGTTCTATTCTCAAAGTAGGATTTCCAAGAGAAGTTTCTACAAGTTAGCTTTCACTATTCTATTATATTATTCTGTCCTATTCCATTCTAATATATTACATTTTATTCTATTATGTTCTATCATATATTATATTTCAATGTTATATTTACACATATGTAAATAGACAACAAGTCTTACCCATTTATAAGGTCAAAAATATAATATGTTGCTGTGTAGGAATATCTCCAAAGCTGTCAGATTGAATAAAGAAAAAAAACAATTATGCTAAAAATAATTATCATGAGAACCTCAATCAATCTTGCAAAATTCAGGATTATGAAAGTAACATTATCATACAGATAGTATAGGATTGAACGCAATAATACCCCATTCAGCATTGATGGCCTTTGCTTCACTTTTTTTTAACCATATGCCCTTGAGTTCTAATCCTATAATGCTTTTCCTTATGCTAATTCTGTCTTACCTGTTCTCAATTTAGATGAAATCAAAAGTACTACAATATCTGTTACCTTAGGCATGAGTTGCATTAGTAAATAGATTAGGGAAATTTTATTTATTAAAAGTAAACATTTTTTGAATAAGCAATCATAAAGGACATTTTTATTCATTCAACCAAGAATTACATGAACTTTATAATACCTACATAATATTTACACTTGCATAATGCCTTCATGTGACATTATGATACATACTTTGAAGCTAAAAAGCATATTATGTGAATAAATTAAAATGCAATCACGTGTCTGAGACCACTCTTATATGGGCCTATGTTAACTAAGATCATTGGATACCTCGGAATAATAATACTCTGAAGAAAATGGAGAAGAATGTGGTAATAAAGGTTCAGAGTTACATTCTATCAATCTATCATCTATCTATCTATCTATCTATCTATCTATCTATCTATCTATCTATCATCTATCTGTAGTTATTTTGTGAGAATACTGGCTTGCACACAATTGTTTTTCAGAACAATAAAAACAAAGTTTTCAGCAAAGAAAAGGACATTTCTGTGTGTGTTTTGTTTCACATGTTTCTGTGGCATGTGTGCTAGGTAGAGATAAAGAGTGTTATTCTTTTCAAGTGATTCTTGAATGTTGGGCAAAGAAATTTCTCTGAGTTAAAAAAAATGCTGTATCACTGGTTTACCAGAAAATAATGACTTACCATCTACCTGGGAGATTAATAATTGACTGAGGAATGAGGATGGACAAGAATGACTTTTTATTCCTTATCATAAAAATATGTGGCAAAATAGGATTCAGAATAGTATTTTGAAGCCAAAAGTAAAGGAAAAATTGGACCTAGAAACTTTAGATGCTTTATATATAGTATTCTTGCTCAAATGCCACAAATCAAAAATCTAGTTTGACAATGATATGATCATTTCTCCAAATTCCATGTTATAGTATAAGGAGAATAATGACCAGGTATTTTCCATCCTTCCTGAGATTAAAAAAGAAAAAAAGGACTGATGAGACTCTAGTGAAAAAAGCTCTGAGTCGAGAGTTAGAGGAAATGGTATTTAGTCCTGCCTCTAACACTGTGTCAGTCAACATTTCTATATTTTAGATTTCCTATCTTCACAATCAGTATAATAATAAATGTTCTTTAAGTTACATGATAGACTGCAGGATGAAATTCAAATTTCTTTAGTCATGGGGTGATAGTCCTTGAACTGGAAGGGACCACAGAAGTCACCTAATCCAACCCCTTCATTTTATAGATGAGAGAACTGAGGCCCAGGTGAAGCAATTTATCTAATATCACAAAGGTCAGACTTCTAAATGATAGTTTAGAAACTTTTAAAGGATAACCTATTCAGAAATCAGGAATCATTATGTACTGATTTTATATGGGGGAATGTTTTTACTTTGAAAACAAATTAGAATTAATAAAGGCATATTTTAAATTATAAAGTCTTATTTGACTTGAATTCTCCCCATTTATCAGGACTAACTTTGTCTGAAAGAGAATCAAATAATTCTTTTATTCCTAAGGAGTATTTCCTTAGCTACCTGGTTTCAGTGAACTGAAACCTGGAGACAACTCAAGAATATCTTGGAAAACTCAGTTAGGTCTCCTCTTTCTATCCTAAAAATCACTGTGTTGTTCAGTCATTTCAATTGTATCTGACTCTTTATAACCATGGGGTTATATGTTTGGCAAAGATACTGGAGAGGTTTGTCAGTTCCTTCTCTAGTGGATCCATTTTGTCAGGCAATCAGAGATTAAGTGACTTGCCCAGGGTCACACAGCCAGTGTGTCTGAGAACAGATTTGAACTCATGAACATGAGTCCTCCTGACTCCATGTCAGGTATTTGATCCACTGTACCAACTAGCTACCCTAAAAAGTAACCAGGTACTGGGTATTCTGAAGGTGAAGAGTCACTCGGGAAGGTTAGTTCATGTAGAAGGATTTCCCCAGCCTTTTCTGCTTGCTCATGCAGATGTAGCTATTGAACAAAATTGTTTTTAGAGTTTGTTAAATAGTGGGTTTGAGAATGTACGGACATAAACACATCCAGGTAGGCAAAGTAAACAGCTAATGTAAGAGCATACCTTTGAATAATCACTTTCTAGATAAGCAAACTGCCGATCAGATGATAATCCATAATTTGAAGCATTCACACTCTTCTGAAATTATAAAGAAATTGATTAGAGAATAAGAACATTTAACCAACACTGTTTACCTTGCATTTGAATAAGTTGAACACCTTTAAAGAGTATTATTGAAAAGTATAGCTGTATGTGATACTTTACCATGGTGCTATTGCTCAAGAGGATGGATGATTCTCCCGTTTCAATATTATACAATATAATGTTATCATCTGCGGACTTTCGGAGGTATTCATGTGCTTTAAACGAGAAGGGAGAAGAAACATGTAAGTCAACAGTGACCTTATTTTGTTTGTTTATTTTTTTTTTGTCAGAGGGAGGAAGGTAGGGCAATAGGGGTTAAGTGACTTGCCCAGGGTCACGCAGCTAGTAAGTTGTGTCAAGTATCTGAGGCTGCATTTGAACTCAGATCCTCCTGACTCCAGGACTGGTGCTCTACTCACTGCACCACATAGCTGCACCTTGTCAATGACCTTATTTAAAACTCATTCCCAGTTTCCTGGGAATGAGGACATAGTGCTTGACCTTAGACAAGTTCTTGACTCAGTTTCTTCATCTGTAAAATTAAATAGTTGAACTATAGTAAGATCCTTCTAGCTCTCTTTGTTAGGATACAAGTATGCGCATTATGATTAGTACCAAGCCTCTGTAGGTATAGTTACTACTGAAATATCAAAATGTTATTAAGATATCCTTCTGCTATTGAGATTGGAAATACAAACTGCATTAGGTACATAGCTACGCTTCTGTATGAAACTTGACATTTTTTAAAAATTTGCTTTTAGGAACAGAAACAAAACAATCAAACACAAATATTTTGAAACTATAATAGCCAAGCTTAGTCCCAAAGCAGAGCTATGAAAGGGCACTTCTGGACTTCTCACTCCTCACCTCTGTAGAAGTGGGTAAGGAATGTTGCATATAATATCAGACTTTTTCATTATGTAGGTAGCTTTTGTTAAACTGTTTTTTTTCTCCCCCTTTTAAGTCTTTGTTGTAATGGATGGCTCTCTTGGAGGGAAAGGGAGTAGGATACATTAGGAAATCTAAGTGTTATAAAACAAAGGATATCAATGTGTGTGTGTGTGTGTGTGTGTGTGTGTGTGCGCGTGCACATGTGTTTTTAATTCATCTTTAAGAGTGGCCCTAGATATCTGAAAAAAAAATGCAATGACAATCTTTTTAACTTTAAACTCCAGATATATTACTCATTTCATTTCCACGCTGTTTAGTTACTGGAATATTGTTTTTATCCATTTACTTTATTTCTATTATTCATTGTTGTTTGTCCCTCATTTCAAAGAGGACCTCATTTTGACTTGTGCATAAATTGGATTTCAGTGAGGGAGAGTTGCACAAAGTCCTCAGTCCCACTTTCTCTTCCAGAGTCATTGAGGTCCAGTGGCAAGACAAAAGTCAAGATGACCGGTGATGGCCTGGCATGCAGGGGATGGCCTGGTACGCAGGGGATGGCCCTGGCTTCTTCAATGTCTGATCAAACTCGAAGCACTCCACACACAGTGCCTGCTTCCACTGCTTTCATGGCCATTGGAACAAAATGTTCTCATCTGCCATTCCACTAAGGAAGTCTTTTTTTGAGTGCTGGATTTGGTATATCCCTAACTCAGTTTGAGACCTGTCAATTACTCTCAGCCTGGTTTAGCCATCTGCCAAGACACTTTTACCAAGGTGCGGTTGCTGCACATGCCACAGCTGCTTGGAGTACAGATGAGAGCTGAGGGAAAGGTGAACATCAAAGGTGGATGAGTGGCCCTGGTTAGGGCTTGGGAGGCCCTCTCACCAGAGGTGCTAGTTCTCCCTGAGCACCCTATACACTTCTCCATTTTTAATTAAAATACATCTATATTAACTTTCACTGTTACATTTTGGCAGCAGATACACTAAGCACAAGACAAAATAAATACATTTGGTAGACGTTGGTCACTGCTTTGACTACATCACTTATCAGATTGCTACTCTTTGTAGCACTTGTGTGAGAAAACGAGCCATTATTGATGTAAAAATCACCAAATGCTGCTTATTTTGTGACCTTTTAAAAGTTTGTTAAACCAGTTTAGCAAAACTAACCAAAATATTGAAGAAGTCGGAGATCATGAGCATTTAGCTCCTTGTTGGTTAGGTTAGGTTCTCCCCACCAACCATTTTCAACACACACACACACACACACACACACACACACACACGTATTCCTTCAATAATCAAAACTATCGGGGGCGGCTAGGTGGCGCAGTGAATAGAGCACCGGCCCTGGAGTCAGGAGTACCTGAGTTCAAATCCGGCCTCAGACACTTAACACACACAAAAAACACTAGCCATGTGACCTTGGGCAAGTCACTTAACCCCCACTGCCCTCCAAAAAGCAAAAAAAAAAAAAACTATCTAGAGGCATTCTGTTCTCCTGCTCATATCCCACCCATACCCTATCTGAAAATTTATTAGCATAATTCCAGACCAGAAAAGCATGTCCATATCAGTCATTCTCAAAAGCAATTTTTATATACTGTAATTGTTATATAATGTGTGGTCAAATTCTAAACACGTTTATGGAAGTTTACTTCAAACTTCTTATTTGATTTCATTGTTACACGACCAAGCCCACATCTATTTTTATGTGTATACTGAATTTTTGTGTTTAGAGAAAAGTTTTCAGGTTTTATTTTCATTTAATTTTCCAATTTAATTCAATTTAATGCAATAAGCATTATTAAGAATGCACTGTATGCAAAGCTCTCTAAAAGCACTCTCTGTTCCCATGAAGTTAACAGTGAATTTTCAAGGGATATGAGTCATACAAAGATAACTGTAATACAAAATAATATGACTTCTAAGGCCTTTTCCAACTATAAATTTCTTGTTCCCAGCACCTTTCACAGAGTAGGTATTTAATAAATATTGATTGAAAAAGTTTATTAGAAAGGTGTCAAGGAAGGCCTAATATGATGTCTAAGGAATAGAAGACAAATTGCCTTTGTTTTCACTTCAACTGATAGGGCTAAAGATTCTAAAGATGTTCTAGCACTTAGAGAACTCACACAGCAACGGAACATGCATTAGAACCTGAAAAACAAAAAACAATCAAGACGATCAACTTGCCTGAAATCCAATTTGGAAAAAATGTTTTGTAATGAAAAGTTCCATTCAAAACATCTTTTAATGTGAGGGCTCTTGCACTTCCTTCTGACTGGTGGACTTGAGAAAGAAAACATCAAAATGAAGTTAATTAATGAACAGATCAATGAACACCAATAAAGAACATCACCACAAACTCTTTCTGCCTTGTTTTTTTCTCCAACATTTCCTATCTCCTTCCTTATTTTTAAAGAAATAAGATACACTTAGAATGTGCCAACTGGCCAAAGCAGTTAAACTCCTCAAAGGAATATTTAAGGTCTAGATTAATAAGTAAATGTGTATATGCACATTTGTGTGTGTATATGTTTATGTGCAAGTGAGCATATGTATATGAGTTTACATATATGCATATTATATGCATACATACACATGTTAAAAAGAGAGAGCAAGAACTACAAAAGAACAGCATTTTGCCTTTATAGATTATCTGGATTACCCATTTTTCTCGAAATAGAGAAGATTTTACTCTAAGAAACTCACATGCCAATTCAAGGTTAAATTATAACTATGCAAGAATATATTTCTTTTTTAATTAATTTTTTTCAGTAAGCAAAAAATGATTTTATCTGTCTCCTACCTTCCTTTTCTCCACTGAAATAAAGGAAAAAGAAAAATCTTGTAACAAATATACACAAGCAAAACAAATTCCCATAGTGTCCATCTCCCAAAAATATGACTCGTGTTCTATGAGTCAATCACCTCTCCTTTAGGAGGTGGGTGACTTTCTTCATCATCTTTCATTTGAATTTATGGTTGTTCAATATGTTGATCAGAGTACAGGAATCTATTTAATTCTAAACTTAAATGCTCTCAAACTCTATTTTTATTTTAAAAATAATGCTCAGGGAATAGAGCACCAACCCTGGTTTCAGGGGATCCTGAGTTCAAATTTGACTTCAGACTCTTGACACTTACTTGCTGTGTGACCATTGGCAAGTCACCTAAACCCGATTGCCTCATTTCCTCACTCCACCTCTTCTCTCTATAATTTTCAACAGTAGTGATTGAAATAGCACATCTTTGTAGGTCTGCGGATTTAGAGTTTGAAGGAACCTTAGAAATCATCTAATCCTGGGATAGGGAACCTGCAGCCTTGAGGCCACAAGTGACCTTCTAAGTTCTTGGGTATAGCCTTTTGAGTGAGTCCAAATTTTACAGAACAAATGTTTTTAAGATTTGTTCTGTGAACTTTGGATTCAGTCAAAAGGCCACACTTAAGGACCTAGAGGGCCACACAATTGCCCTTGAGGCTATAGGTTTTCCATCCCTGAAATCCCACCAGCTTGTTTTTATAATTGAGGAAATGAAGGACCAAAGAGTTTATAGCTTTTCCAAGGACAAACAGGTAGTAAGTGGCAGAGCCAGGATTTGAACCCAGGGCCTCTGATTCCATACCACTCTCTTGGAGTATATATATGTATATATATATAAAGATTTCCCAGAAGTATAACTAGTTATTGTTCTTCAAATAACTGTCCCTGTCTGTCTCCTCTTTCCTTTTATTTTTATTTTTATTTTTATTCTCTTCCCACCCTAAATCACTACACTAAAATATGTAAGTGGAGAAGAAAGTGGGGATTTAAGCATATAC
Organism: Pseudocheirus occidentalis; assembly: GCA_028646575.1. Classification (NCBI taxonomy): domain Eukaryota; kingdom Metazoa; phylum Chordata; class Mammalia; order Diprotodontia; family Pseudocheiridae; genus Pseudocheirus; species Pseudocheirus occidentalis. The sequence continues at coordinate 169,724,772 of CM053596.1, forward strand.
ATATATAGGTCTTTTATATGTAGCTTTATATGGTATTAACCAGAGTAAAGAAAGCTTTATGCCTTTTGCACAGCTTACGTATGACCTTGTTGCTAATTTGCCGAGTGACCTTTGTTAGTAAGTCAACAATCTCTCTGGTCCTCAGTTTCCTCATTCATAAAATGATCTGATTAAATTAAATGATCTCTAAGGTGCCTTCTGGCGCCAGCCCGTATGCTGTGATTCTATGATGCTGAGTTGCATCTCAATTAGAATCCCTTGTACCAAAAGACCTGTGGGGATGACAGAATCATAGCTTTAGGGCTAAAAGGAACCTTGGAGGCCATAGCATCAAACTCCCTGATTTTATAAGAAAGTGCTTGTGTCTTTACTAGAGCAAAATAACTGGTTGTACAGTAGCACACTCAGCTGATTACTCCAGCCATTTAACCAGTTAAGACTAATGTAGTTTTGTTGCATTAATCTGCATGGCTATTAATTATGTATGTATGTGTGTGTGTGTGTGCGTGCGTATATATATATATATATATATATATATATATATATATATATATATTTCTTGTCCCTAAAGAAAATGATGTCAAAGAGTAGCTGTCGTGAAATAAGGGTTATTAGCTAGCTTTCAACCAGGAAGTGGACATTCAACAACTTCCTTTTGTAAACAATTTCCTATGATCTGCTTTCTCACATTTCCTCTCCATCCTAAATAAGCTTGAATTTATTTCATGATCATATATTGCAAAATCTCCTCTGTTTAATTGAACTGTTATACATGAAACTCATACCATTTGTTTTATAAACCCTATTCAACTGACAGTAAACCCTTTTACCAAAAAACAATAGCATTAGAAAAATGCTTCATATTTGCCTCATCCAATTTTTCTTAGAAATCCTACAAACAAATAGCAATCTGCTCCTAATGTAATGAGGAGGAAAAAATCACAACACAATTTGCAGTCAAAATGATTTTCCACTTGAAATATACTTGAGCTATGTCTAACCAACACTGAAATGCTGAAACATATGGATGAAAATTGAAAAATTCAGTCAAATCATTTTGATGTTGAGAAGTATGGATATGTGTATATGTGTGTGCATGTGGATAAATAATTGGCTAAAATTTTCACTTTTCTTCTGAATTTTCATCCATCATGTAAAGATACTTTTTAAACCTAACCTTATTTTAGACCTAAAGCTATTACTAGGTTTATAGCTATGATCTTATGTAATAAGCTTTATTCATAAAGATACTTCACTTATTTTTTTAACTTGTAATCTTTTTTAAGCAATCTGTAAAAATTGATTTTAATCCTTACTGAACCATACTACAGAGTTCATCAGGATATTTCATACAAATTAGTACATTATAGTACATATATAGTACACATAAAATAGTACAATTTACTTTGATCACATTTTAATTACAATATGGATTGTGTCTTGGAATGTATATGAGAAAATGCCTATTGCTTTTAATGAGAGCAAGGTATTTCCAAGATAAAACCCTTTCTTTTTAACTCAAATATTCTCATGATAAAGCTGTCTGATTGCAAATCTTAGAATAGTTTAAAAAATCAGTCACAGGTGACTCAAAGGGCAATGCAGAACCACATATTGTGCACAAGTAGGTTATAATAAACTTCCAATGATGACCTATGAGCAAGAAGTGGCATATGATATTTCAAGTTTTTTTTGTTCAGGATTTATGATTTCATAGAGTGAGTAACTTCTGGCTTGGAAATTCCTCTGCTTATACAGTTCAGAAATTCATCTCTAACTTAAGAGCCTTAGAGATTTGCCTGGGATGTTGAAAGGTTTAGCTAGTCAAGCCGGACTTGAAGCCCTGTCGTCTTGACTTTTGGGCTATCTCTCTATGCCCTGTGACCTCCTGTCTTTCAGAAAGTGTATGACTAAAGATGGTGGGTTGGTCAT
>CM053596.1:169726803-169767008 GCA_028646575.1 Pseudocheirus occidentalis
ATGAATGAACAAACAAGCAAATGAACAGGGAGGACTGTTACAGTTTTTGGGGGTCAGGCTGTATAGGTTTCACCTATACCCTTCCTCAACAGGCTTCGGACGTCCCCAGCTCCCGGCTTCCACTTTCTCCGGGAGAAACAGCTGCACAGAAAACTTAAGACACAGGGCTTGCTTCTTGCTACTTTCTCTTAGGCTTGGCGTGGCTGGAACTGTCTCTTCTTCTCTAAGCCTGGTGCAGCTGGAACTCTCTCTTCTTTAGAACTCAACACTTGCCTCTAGCCACTTTCTCTAAACTTGGTGTGGCTGGACTTCCTTCTGCCTCCGGGTAGCCCGTATTTAAGTCCTTTCTCCAGGGCCCCTTAGGGCCTCTCCCCTGGCCTTGCCCTGGCCACAGTGAGCCAGGTGATGCAGACAGATAATCCTGCTTATTGCAAACAGGTGCAACCTTTGCAGTCTGCCCCGAGGTGATCACGTGCCTGTTAGTTGAGGACGGTTCAACCCATTACCAACAAGAACCCCAACAGAGGACCTCCAATATGTCGGACACTTTCTTTGAAGAGAAATTCTGGGAGAAAATTGTTGAACATCTTAACCAGATTAGAAGGTGTAGGTGGGTGCTCCAATGGACTGAAAGCCTACCTCAAGCCTACCTCTTAGGTCACATATATGTTGAGGCACTGAAGAAAGTATCCTGTTTTTGTCCACTAAAATTTTACTCTAGTGTCCCATCAAAACATAGTAGTGACCCTGGGATCTCCAAATATATACCAGTAAAACACAGATTCCAAAATTTATCTTTTTCTTTTCTTTTCAATAGCATTTTATTTTTTCCAACTACAGAGTAAATAGAATTTTTATCATTCATTTGCTATGAACTTTTGAGTTCCTAATTTTCTCCATTTGTTTTTCCCATTCCCCCCACCTCCCCAATGGTAAGCAATTAGATATGGGTTATATATGTGCAGTCATATAAAATCCAACAAACTTTCAATGCTAAAGAGACTTTGGCTGACAGCTTGACAGCTGATTTTACATATCTGAGGACCAGCCTAGTTATATTTAATAGTAATAATAATAATATTTATATAGAACTTGGAGATTTGCAAAATACTTTATAAATATTGTCTTATTTCATCCTAATGACTCTGGGAGGTAGGTGCTGTTCTCATTCCCATTTTTAGAAGAAATTGAGGTAAACAGAGGTTAAGTGACTTGCCAAGGATCAGAAAGCTGGAAGGATCTGAGACCAGATTTCAACTCAGATATCTCCTGAATTCCAGTGCAACACTTCCTTCTGTGTCAACCACATGCCTTGGTTTGGGGAGCCTCATCATCATCAGGCAATACAATTTCTACCTATTAAGCTGCAAAATGATTACAATCTGCACATGGAAGAGGAACCTATATAGATGAAGTCATAAATCATTGAAATGTTGGTATTCTGCTGTAGCAGAAAGTATTGTTTGTTTCTGGAATATAGATTATCAGCCTATCTTATAGCCTATAACTAAGATATTAAAACATTAGCATAATCACAATGAATATTAATGCTAAACAGACCTATTATTAACATCTGTTTTAAAAAGTGCATTCTAACTTATCTTTCTAGCTAACTGACTTTTCCCTCTCATCCAATTAATAATAAATATACAATTCTTTTTGGGGATCCCAGAGTCCCTAGTATAACTTCACTCTCAGGAGCAGGGTTTTTTTAGTGCCCTAAATTAGAACCTCTCATTTCTCTTACTTGCCCAGGAAAATAATGTATGAGGACATGTTGCATCATCCTTTCTAGAAAGCTAATCATTTCTTTTATATGGTGGGCGTTGTAAGTGCCATTGATCTTCAGGGAGAGCTTAGCATATGTTCCATTATGACTCAGAAAATATCTGTAAGAGCAATTAGTAAAGGGCTTTATTAGCTTGGTCTACACCATCCTTCCATCCTCAAAGGGTAGACTGGGTTCTTAGAAATCATGTGCTGACAAGCCAGAAAACTTTTCATGCCAGAGTTAGGAGGTGGGAGAGAAGAGAAAGGAGGACAGATGGGTTGTCATAATCCCTCTCCAGGCTGCACTTGCTAATTCATCTCCACGGGACTTTCTCTCATTCCACAGAAAACTCTTCATCCTGGAAGCTTATTCTTCTGCTGGATACTCTCTGCCCCTTCAGGCTCTCCCTCTGATTGATTGGCTCTTCCCAGAACCTCCAGTTTAAGGAGGAGACCCAGGCTAAGCATACCTTCATTCCTCTCCCTGTTACCCTCCTGGCTCATTGCCACAGGACTTTTTTAACAATGTCCCTTACTCTAGGTGCCTTTACCACCTTCCCCATCCTTTGCAGCTCTGTTTTGTGTCTTTTCTTCCTCCACTAGAATTTAAGTTCCCTGCAGGTAATAGCTGTTTTATTTTCTTCTTCTATGTGTATTTGTAGGATTTAGCATAATGCTTGGCTCATAGTAAGTGGTCAGTAAATGCTTATTGGCATGCTATGAGTTGGTGAGTGTCCCCTCCAAAGTCTGTAGCCCTCTGGCATAAAACCGTATCTAGAGCCCACCGACGCAGGAGGCAGGAGGAGGAGTAGAGCTACAGAGGGCGCTGTATAGCCAGTCTCTCTTGAAGGGAAAGAATTTTAGGTCAGTGTTTTACACTTGCCAAGTGTAAGCCAATTCTTTAGTATTTCAGTTTGTTAATATTAGCTAAAATGTATGTAGAGTTAGAAGGTTTGCAACGGGCTTTATAGATGCTATTCAATTTGGTCTTTACAACATGAGGGGTAGGCACTGTTATTATCCAAATTTTACAGATAAGGAAACTGAGGCTGAGAGAGGTTAACTGGCTCACACAGCTGGTCAGTGATTGTATGGGACAGGATTTGAACTCAATTTTTCCCGACTCCAAGACCATCCCTCTACTCACTGCTCCACCCATCTGTCCTAGCTCGCCAGTTCTGCTATCTAGCAGACATGTGAAGGATAAAAGAAGGAGGGATAGTGCTGTAAAAGAGTTTGAATTTAGGCCCTAATGCCATTGGATTCTTCACCAGTAGAGAAGGATCCTAGAGACATAGAAAGCAAGGAGGAACTTTTTAAAACACCACTTACCTATTTTTCTTCCAGATCATAGATCTAAAACTGTAAAGGATCTGAAAGAAGGCCCATAGTCTTTTTTTAAACTATAAATGAGCGAATTGAAGCCCAGATAAATTAAGCAACTTATCTGAGATGACATAGAAAGGAAGAATCAGAGGCCAGATTTGAATGAAGGTCCTCTGAGGGTAGAATCAAGACTTTTTCTACTATATCTTCAGCAAAGGTTGTGTGAATTGTCTGGCACTTTATTGTAGTGATTGCTTTTTTTGTGGCCGTTTTTTGATGACAAATTTTTGATTCTCAGTTTAATTTAATCCAATTCAATAAACATTTATTCAGTACTTATTATGCACAAAGCACCTTTGTAAGGCTGAGGATAAAAAGCTAAAAGAAAATATCCCTCCTCTTAAAAGGTTCACATTCTCTTGGGGGAAAATGAAAATATTTAATATATTTAAATCCTGCTTTCCCTCCTTTATATGGTTAAAGGGCTGCTAAAATGTCACCCTACAAGCGGAATTGACTTGGATAAAAATCTTTATGGTAATGCCCCATATAGGCTTATTGCTAATCCAATATTTACCTTGACACAAATTTTCACCTTGGAATTATCATTTATTTTTATTGAACTTGACAGGTTTTTCTGCATTAATGCAGTCAAAGAAATAATATCAACAACCAATTTGACGTGTGTAGTCTAGAGTAAATAAAAGATTCTGAGGAGAAAAATGCTTTATTTTCTTCTATTTTTCCTCCTGTATTTGTCCTTGTTCTCTACACTAATTCTTAGTTTATATTTTGTGTACCTTTACCTAACTGTTCACTCATGCCTGCATTTAGTGCTTTTATTCAGCTATTTTATAAATGTATAATATATCAGTGCAGACCCTCAGATTGCTCATTCTCAAGAGCAGGGCTAATGGCTGTAACTTTGTACAATTACATACAGTTTGTATATACAGTTTTTAGCTGTATAGTGTGTAGTTGTGTATACTTAGGCTCTAATAAATGCTTCCTCAAGGCTAATGGAAATGGTTGATAGTGGGGAGGGGTGGGGAATCATAAGACTGTTGTATTTGGGTCAGAGGACCTGAGCTTGAGTTTGAATCTTAGTTCTGTGCCTTCCTATCTATGTGGCCTAGCAAAGTTAAATTAAATGCTTTGGGACTCAGTTTCCTTATCAGATAAATAAGTAGAGATAGAGGGGCAGCTAGGTGGCACAGTGAATAGAGCGCTGGCCCTGGAGTCAGGAGGACCTGAGTTCAAATCCAACCTTAGACACTTAACACTTACTTAGCGGTGTGACCTTGGGTAAGTCACTTAACCTCAATTGCCATGCTCTCCCCCCTCCAAAAAAAAGCAAAAAAAAAAAGTGGAGATGGATGAGATGATCTTAAATGTCCTGTCTAGTTCTAAAACTATTATCCTTCTATGAAAAACACTTAGCCTTCAATATCTATTTATTAAATATCTAGTGTACATTAATAGGTGCTGAACAAGATAGAAAGATAAATTAGACAAGGTCCTTTTTTGAAAGGACCTTAAAATCTGCTCAGAATGATAAAAATTTTATACAGATAAATGGAAAAGAAATAAGAATATGGCAATTTACATAAGGAAGGAACAAAGGTTTATGAAAGCAAATGAGGGGTGTGTTTCTGCCTGCAGAAGATACTGCCATTTTCACAGAAAAAAGAATTTGGTGCTTTCTGTTTTCTTTTCTTAACTGTGGATCTAGAATTTGGTAGCTATGCTCCTGTTCTCCTGACTAGGTGAAAGAAATGAGCATAGATTTAGAGATGGGAGAGATTTCAGGGACCATCAAGCATAACCCTTTCACTTTACAAAAGGGGAAACTGAGACTGAGAAAGGTTATGACTTCACTAGGGTTACAAAGCAAAGAAATATGTGCCAGCATTCAAGTTCAGTTCTTCCCAGCTCTAAGGCCAGCACTCTATTCTAGCTACCTCAAATGAGACTAGATTTGAGCTACCACGCCCTCCTCTTTCAATGCTGGAGATTTAAACATGGTATAGATGTTCTTTTCATAGGTCAGTCCTGCCCAATTTTTTTTTCCTAATTGCAAACCTAGAGTGACTAAATCACCAGAGAGTGCAAGTACATGTGGTTCAATACTCTCTAACTCTTCATGAACCCATGAACCGTATTGTCCATGGGGTTTTCTCGGCAAAGATGGAGTGGTTTGCCAGTTCCTTCTTTAGTGGAATAAGGCAAACAGAGGTTGAGTGACCTGCTCACAGTCACACAGCTAGTAAGTATCTGAGGCTGGATCTGAACTCAGATCTTCTTGACTCCAGTCCCAGCTCTCTATTCACTGAATCCCTGAGATGGCTACATGAAAACAGTAGGTTTTACAATAATGAAGGGGCCTTAGGGCAAGCCATGGGCATGGAGCAAGAGGAAGCAGGGAAGGGGAACCCTATCTATCATTAATTAAGTCCAAGGATGTCATTGTGTAGTCCACCAATAGCTTTGATACAAGAAAGATAGAATAGGAGATCTGATGGGAGGAGTACAAGATGGGCCATAGTCTCCAAAAAGAGAAAGGGGCCTGAGGAGGAGACCACATGCAAGATGAACAACAAAGACCAAAATACACGGTCAAGGAAGCACTTGAGTAACTATTCTGGAGTAAAACAAGCCAGATCAGTCGAGAACAGTTAAGGCAGGGCATCTTTTTTAAGGGTATATTGCAGGCTAGGCTGAGGCAACACATTTCTCTGGATGCATGGGCTATGGCATGAATGATCATTTAAAGAATTAGAACTCTAGCTCCTGCCAGGCACAGATCCCCATGGTGCCAATTTATTGGTCTGGGGAATTGCTGGAGAGGATAGAGGAGATGAAGAAAATGGAGAAAGCTACTGAGTATGTGAAGCAAATGGGGCTTCTGAAGATGAGCAGTGGCAGAAACAGTTTTAAATTTCTGGCTTTGACACAGAGCAAGAGAAGGAAACATCTAAGCCATGGAAAAGCTGGCTAACTGAAAGGGGCTATAAGCAATGCCTGAGGTGAGTGAAGCTGGGAGCTCCCTCAAACATGGCAGCCATAGTATATGATGTACAAGATGGAAAAGAGTACTGGTTTTGGAAGCAGAGAACCTGGACAAAATACCAGCTCTTCTTCCATCTGTATGGCTATGGAAACAGCCTTACTTCTCTGGGCCTCTTTTTTGCCAGCTGTAAAAAGAGGAGTTTGGTCTAGATTATTTCCCAGGTGTTTTCAAGCTCTAAATCCTATTTTCCTGTACTTTGCCAAGTCAAATTCATTGACTTCAGACTGGAGTAATATGCTGAATATGGGATGATATTTGAGAAAAAATAAGGAATTGTTCAGAAAGGAAAGTCTATAGTTCCCCTAATGTATGTAGAGAAAGGTGAGATTGACTGGAAAAGTCTCTATAACATGGTAACTGGTTCTTATTATTAGGGTCATGGAATCATAGATTAGAGGACATCTAGTTTAAACCCCTCATTTTATAGGTGAAAAAGCTAACTCCCTGGAGAGGAAAAATAACTTGCCAGGACAGGTCCTGTACCTCAAGTTCTCATGTGGTAAGAAGTGCCAGAAAGGGAATTTGAATCCAGGCCCTCTAGGTCCAAATCCAGAACCTTCTCCACTATGCCAAAGAGCATACTATGCTTTTGGGGACAAAGTAGGAGATATATGGAGGACAGAAGAAAGAGCTTGTGTTTCTCACTCCCAAGAACATAAGGTGGTTTGAGGAAACTGAGTATAAATAGAAGGTAGTGGCAGAACTTTATACCCCAAAGAAATCAAAGACAGAGGAAAAGGACTAATATAGGGAAAAAAATTTATAGCAGTTCTTTTTTGTGGTGTCAAAAAAAATGGAAACTGAGGGGATGTTCATCATTTGGAGAATGACTAAACAAGTTGTTATATATGATTGGGATGGAATACTATTATACTATAGGGAATGATGAAAGGGATGGTTTTGGGCAGGGGGAAACCTAGGAAAACTTATATGAACTGATGCAAAGTAAAGTGAGTATAAGCAGGACAATAATCTACATGGTAACAGTAAGATTGCAAAGATAATCAGATTTGAAAAATATAGCTGATAAACATAATAATTCATCACAATTCCGAAGCACTTGTGATGAAATATGCTGTCCATCACCAGATAGAGAAGTGATGAATGAGTGCAGATTGAAACAAATTTGTTTCTTTTTCTCCCTCCCTCCCTCCCTCCCTCCCTTCCTTCCTTCCTTCCTTCCTTTTTGTTAAAAATGACTAATCAATGCAAAAATTTGTTTTGCGTAGCAATGAATTTTGTTGTTCTTGACTTCTCAGGAGATAGGGGAGGGAGAAAATTTGAAACTGAAAAAACTCTATTTAAAAAGCTTAAAAAGGGGGGGGGGAGATAACAGATAACAGTTAGATAGAGACCAAGACTTCCCTAATATAAGCTAAGTTTTCTCAGCTTGTTGGTGCAAGAGAAAAGGAGCTTTATAGAGAATGAAATGGAATAAAGTCAGCCCAATGCAAAGGGGTCTAGGACAAATGGCAAGTGGATATACCCTGTGCTAAGACGATATTGGCAGTAATTTCCCTTTATTTAAAGATCTAACTTAAAGACCTAATGCTACACATACCAGGTTACAAAACAAGCAGCACAATTCTGGTTAGATCGATACTTTCAAATGCTGTGGAATGTGGAATGCTGTCAGGTGTTTGGTCCAGGAATGGCCTTCTGGAACCCTGCCAACCTTGTCCCTTATGCAACATGGTGACTAATTATCTCCTTCAGGCCCCAACTTTCTGGTATTATTAATATAGCAGTAGTCCTTGGGTATAATTCCTCTGGGTATTAATAATTGCTGGCATTTATTTAGCACTTTATTATTTGCAAAGCACTTATGCTATACATTCTCATTTGTTCTTCATAGCATCCTTTGAGACTGGATAGCTGCTAACTTTTCCAAATTAAATTTCAAAGTAAATATTTGGTTGATGAATTTAACTCACTCTCTTCACCCCTCCCAAAAAAGCCCATCTCCACAGTTTTTATGTGCAGCTACTGTCTGAGAAAAACAAATCAACACTGACCTTGGTATGATTTGGAGAAGACAAGTGTGACTGCGTTATTAACATCTCCATTTTATAGACAGAGAAACTAAGACTGAGAGAGGGTAAATGATTTGTCTGTGGTCACGACAGCTAATAAATGTCAGAGGTAAAACTCAAACCCAGGTCTCTCCTGACTCTCAATTAGAGCATGCTTCCATTACATACCACAAAGGCTGGGGTGTGGGATTATGGGAAGAAAGTGATTATGTATCAATATAAATTAAATTAAATGACAATTTCATGGCAAGGAAAACAACTGAATTCATTGCTTTCTCTCATGGTATACATATTTGATATTGTTCCCTAATTGTTTCACATATGTAAGAACTATCTCCCTAATTATAGTGTAAATGAATGCATTGTGAGGACTCTCCTATGTTTTTTTATAGCCATTAATAATACCAAAGCACATAGGAGGCACATAATAAATATGAATGAATTTCAACTTCCCTCTCCTAATATTTCAATATTAAAATGTAATCTTTTGCTTATACTGGAATCATACTTTTGGCAGCTATCACTTATGATCTCCAATAGTTGAGCAGAAGTTGAAATGAATTTTAAAAACATATCCTTCTTCTAAATATATCTAGCACTTACTTGATTAACACTTAATTCCTGACAGTGCCCTTATACTCAATTTGTTGGCCCATCTTTTGCATAGTTACTCATAAACCACTTAAACACTAATTAACTGTGTTTTAATTATTTGCAATTTTCTGACTTTTATGTGAGTGCAAAACAGAAAATTGGTTCAATTATGAATCCAAGAAATTACAATTCACAAAAATGATTCACAAACAAGTTAATGATTCTTTCATCTTCCCTTTTCAACTCTCTTGAAACTTCATAATCATACTTTTTGGAATTCAGTTGATATTATTTTATTATTCTAGACTTAGAGGTTGAGGGCAAAATCTTTAAAAAGGCTATGATCTTATTAATACATCTGATGACCCATTTCTCCCCCCCCTTTTTTACATTCATCAATAATATGGTACAATATGGTTAGTTAGGCAAGGCTGCAAATGCCTGGGACAACACTTCTCCCTATCCCTCTGACCCTCAAACAATAAGGACCACACAACAGCCCTGAAGTCAGATTTCCTTATCTTGTTTACAAAGTGACAGAATAGGGCACAGATGGCACATATCTCCTACCTCCGTAAAACTAACAAAACATCTGTTTGTGCACAATCATCAACCCTATCCCTGATGTGTAGCCATTTACAGAGCCAGTACCTCATTGATTCTAAAAAAAAAAAGGGATTATAGATCCAGAGATAGTAGGGACCGCAGAGGCTGTTGAGTCCATTCTCTTCATCTTCTAGGTGAAGAAACTGAGGCCTAGTGTGGTTATATGATTTACCCAAGGTCACACAGGTAGTAAGTGCCAGAGCGGGGATTTGAACCCAGGTCCTCTAACATTTTTCTCTTTCCCTTGTTTCACACTGTCTAAGATGTGGTCCTGTTTTCAGGTCATTGGGCTTTATGGTAAAAGAGGCAATAAATGCTTACTTCTGCTCTTTGTATTAATCTCCTAGGGCAGCACAGGTTTAAGAAAAATAACCCAAGGAGGCTCTCTACTTATACCACACATTGGTCCTTTCTTATTGGTCTCTCCACAGCTCAATATTTATATTTTCCTAAGCACTGACATACCTCTACTAATCACCCTGTGGCCAAAGTTGATCTATTTTACCAAAGCTCCATCTCTACATAAAAATGAAAGTGATGAAATTGGCTTTGGGGAGGGGGATTACATTCAGTTAACCAGCCATTTCATTGAAAGTTAATTTGGAAAAGTAACTAACTGATTACGTAAAATTCCCTTCCATTTTTCTAAACTTGACAATTTAAAAGGAATTAGGTTTCTTTTCTCCCAGACTCCTGGAAGTCTTCATTTAGGTTATCACCCAGTTCCTTTTGACTACCTGTTTCAAATGCAGTTTGCTGATGAGCTAAGGTCTTTTGAGTGACTTGGAATTTAAGACGTTATCTGTGCTGTGAGCGATAGATTAGAATTCTAGAGGATTGGAGTTCAAGTCCTCCCTCTGATTTTTGTTCTCTGTCATTTTGGGCAAGTGAATTCATCTCCCTGTGTCTCAGTTTCCTCAGGAAATGAGGGCATTGGATCCCATGGTTTCTGTCATCATTTGTTCTTGCTCTTTATTGAATAAGTTAGTTTAAAAAAAATTTATTTCCAAGTCATTGTATGTATACAAAAATACTGTTTTTATTAGAGGCATTTTTTTGGGTATTTTGACCCTCAAGGTCATTTGGTGGAAACAATCCCATGAGGATAAAAAGCAAAACAGAAAACAAACCCAACCAGAAATAATGAGAAACATGAATTTAAGGACATTGGAAAACTCTTTCTGGCTATTACTTCAATCAAACAAACTAAACCAAACTCCAGCTTAGCTCTTCTTAGCTGTTTTCTAAGCAGAATATTTTAGGCAAGGTGGGTAAGTTATGCAATGTCAGAGAGATAGAATGTTGTGGGTAAATAATGGCAAGAAGTGTGCAGTGTGTGGAACTCTTATCTGATCCTGGCCAAGTCACTTTAACAAACTCTTTGACTCTCAGTTTCCTCATCTTTAAAATAAGCTTTTGGCATTGTACTAGAAAGCCACTGAGGTCCCTTTCAGCTTTGGATCCACGGTCCTCTGGGCTATTAGGATTAACTAGGCTCAATAATTAATTAATTAGGATAGGTTGTCATCTGAGGACCTAGATCCAGAAGCAGAACAGAGGTGCTAAATCTTTTGGTCTTTAAGTAATTTTGTAATCAGATATGACTTTTGAACTCTTTTAAATTAAAATTATTTCCCCTATTTCATGCTAGTCTGTGATTTAAGTTGTAATGATCTCTAATTTGTCACTGACCATGAATACTGAAGGGAAGTGAAAAACCTGGTCTCTCAAGTGTGCTTTAGTATTTGGATGCCAGGGTTAGCTGAATGCCATGTACTAAGTAGGTGGTTATCTTAACAAACACACCAACCTCTGTCTTTCACTGCTAATGGCTCGTTTCTTTGTTAAGTCTCTCTCTGGGTTCAAATACAGTCTGAGCTATGAATAGACTCAGAGATTACTAAAATTACAGAAATTCTCTCTTTAATTGCCTAACCCTTGCTTCAGTCAGAGCTGGGGAAAATTCGACCTTTTGGAAGGAGCCTCCTCTTTCTCAAATTTGAACAGCACACTTGCTGACTTGAATGAAAATCATTACATATATCTATATTATTTAACAGTAGAGGAGGGAATAAGAATTTACATAGCACCAACTATGTGCCAGGCACCGTTTTAAGTACTTTTACAAATATTACCTCTTTTGATCCTCACAATAATCCTGGCTGGTAGTACCGTTGCTGTCATTATCCACTTTTTACTTTTGAGAAAACGGAGGTTAAATAATTTGCTCTGTGTTATGCAACTAGTGTCTCAAGTATATTTGAACTCAGGTCTTCCTGCTCGACAGGCCCAGGGCTCTATCCACTGTGTCACCAACTGCCTTTGATAAGAACAATTTCAGATAGCATAGGAATATAAACAGCTTCAGAGCCCAGGAACAAAGTCCTGCCTCTGACCTATTGGCTGTGTGACCCTAGGCAATTCACATAACTTCTCAGTGCCCTGGGAAACTTTCTAAGACTGTAAGTTTCAAAGCAGGCTCCCATGTGCATTGGTAGAGTGAGTTTCTTCATTGGGAGCTCCCTATACTAATAAAATCACAGGTTCAGTAAAAAAAAAAAAAAAGTTATTGGTGGTTAAATTCCAAACCCAAAGGATAGTCTATTCTTTTTGATAGGTGCAGGTATCATATGTATGCAGGCATCTAAGTGTGGGTGTATGTGCCTAGAATGGAGTTGGAGCAAAATATGCTCTTTCTGTCCCCAAGTATTCATTTTGAGGGAACAAGTGGAAGTGATCATTTTCATATTCTCTTGAGTTACTAAAAATCAGGTGCTATTTTCAACTAGATTGGCACTCAAAAGGGTCAAAATCAATTCTGAACTACCACGTGACCACTGTAATTGTAAATTGACACAAAACCCCTCAGGTAAAATCCTGGTCTTATTTTCCCTTGTAACTCAGTGCCAAAGGGACACCTCAACAGCCTAACCGCCTGTGAACATTCCTTTGGGACCAGATAGCAGCAAGAAGTGACAAAAAAGCATCAAAGACAAGAAACTATTTTTAATAACGACATTCTGAATACTGCTTTTCACCCTCTGTTAAATCCTATCCCCTTTCTAAATCTGTGAAAATTCTGTGGAAGTTTTGCATATTTGCAAGGAATGTGTTTTCTGAGGCCCATTTTCATTGTAGTCCTCCAAAACTCATCGAGCCTTCAGGCTGTGTGTGTTTTCTTAACTTGAAGAATCATACCATTTCCATTTGATGTTCCTATTGCTATCAATTTACTTCCAGCTGAAGGGACCTCTTGACCAGTACAATACATTATCCATGTATTTCCCAAACAGCAGAGCCTGGAGCGGTTTTTCTTTTTCCTATTGTTTAGAAGGTAAGGCTTACATAGATTTATATAAGGAAGCTATGACACCAAATCAATAGGTTATCCTTATCTGGACATTTAATTTAGAATTCAAACCACCCCACAGGGTAAGTGAAAAGTATTTGCTTTCCAGTGAAAAACTAAAATAAAATTTAATCTAAGCTATTCATCTGGTGACACTTTCCTTTTCTGCCTGCCCACCATGATTGGTTGTTACCATAATACACACTCATTTTTAGAAACTAGTATTCTTTAGTTCAACTTTGAATATAAGAGCCAACTCATTCTCTGATCCGGGCCCAAATTTATGTCTTTTAGCGAGAAAGCCAATACCTAAGTATTACTGGGCTACTTACTCAATTCTTCTACTGTTTAAATGAATACTTTCATTTTCTCTATATTATACACAGATACTCCTGAGACTTTCAGTCCCACAAAGATGATTTATTTTTTCTAAGTAAACCTGAGAACAAGGTTGATGAAGTACCAAAATTACTTTTGAATCCATTAAATCAATGTAATTTCAAATAGACAAAGTAAATTCATATGGGATGGTTGATACTTTGATTTGGTGGGTCTTGGGTGTTAAAATTTCATCTCACATCTCTATGTTGATATCTTCATTGGTTTAGTATATCTCTAATCTGTGATACTAATCATATTATATGATTTTTAAAAGCCTTATGAATACTAGCATGTTATCTTTAACAAATAAAAGCCCAGGAAATGTTTAAATTGTTTGGGAGCATGGCTACCATATTACAAGTTTCTAGATATTATGGGGAAACAAGGTAACCCACGGGAAGGTCTTACCTCTTGGTGGACGTAAAACAATACAGACCACAAGCAAGCCGAGAAGAGCACAGGTGACGACTCCAAGGACAATTTTGAGCCAGAGCTACATACACACACAAAAAAAGCTAGTTATATTCTCGGGGTCTGCTTAAAAGTTGAAACACAAAAGTGTGTTTGCACCTAAATCCTCCTGCTCCCACCCTACAAAGCATTTGATTGTGTTCTTCCACCGATCTGACTGTAATTGCTGGAACCCCTCCAACTCTGAAACTATGTTTCTACAATATATTCAGCACTATTTCCCATCCCCGGCCCCCTCCAGGAAGTAAATACTAATGGACAAAATCTCACCTTCTAAACAGAAAAATCTCCTAACAATAGGTACAACACTTTTCCTTTAAAAGACATCTACTTTCCATTTACTAACCTTCATTTTTCCAGATGTTTCTGAAGGAAAGAAAATCCTCTCTTCGGAGTGTGGGTCACTGAATCTGTGAGAGCAGTTAAAAAGAAGCAGTCTGTTTTCGCAGTTGGAGGCCAAACCCAAGACCAGATTTTTTTTTTCTGCGTACTTTTGAATGCTGTGCCAAATTTCAAAGGATTTCTGTAAAATTAGAAACAGATTTTGGGGGCATTCTTGGCCTTAAAATGACCTGTGGGTGGCTCTAGAGAGGTTTTATAACTCCCCCATCCTTGTAAATTGTACACCAACATCTGATTACGTTGACATATAGTTTTGTGTTTTGTTTTGTTTTGTTTTGTTTTTAAATACATGTCCAGTTTTATGTTTCATTTTCCCCTGGAAATCACTTGCAGTATGCTTTAGAAAACCACTGGGTTTAAAATAACTTTATTTGCAGCTAAATGAAGGATCAAAAGCAAAGCATTGCTTTTTCTGTATGTGTACTGTCTGACCAACTTTTAACAGCAGATGACAATGAAGGACTATATAAGAAATATAGGACTATATAAGGAACAAAATTAACCTTGTCTGCTCTGTCTCTATGAGGAACTTAAGAAATCCTGAAAAAAATAACTGTTTCTCTCAATCCACCTTTGTCCGTATAGCTCCACATGCAATTTTGTCAAATATAGACATTCTTTAAAAATCAAATGTTATAATTAAAGAATAAACACTGCCTGATATGATCAAGTATGAGTTAGATATGTATGAACATGTTATAAAAACTAAGATTATAAATAATTTACCAAATACCTATGAGCAGAGTGGGAATGACTGTTAGAAATGTCCTATTTTTTCCTCCTGAAATAAAATGGACTTTGAGGTGGTTCTGGAATGAGAAACCCAAGAATATGGACAGTATGTTAAAGCTGGCCAGTCAGTGTTATTGTTTGCTGTTTATTTTAGCCTTCTGAAGGTCTGGGTACCAGCTGAGTTCTTCTCTAGCAGAGACTGGGAAACTTACACGAGAGGTTTCACACTCAGACTTTCCCTAGACACACCTCACTGAATTCCAGGATTATGAAAACTTCTGCTGAGGAAAATGAGTCATTAGGCACTTACTAGCACAAAGATGTAGCCACCGCAGGTTTCTGGAAGACATCTCCATTTGCAGATGGCCAGTAAATGAGATCAACTTTTCTGGAGCTGTAGCAATCAATAAAGGTCTTATTATTTATGAGGTGGTACTTCTCAGTGACCGAAGTGGCATCCTTGATTTCTTGACATCTTAAGGCAAAAGCTCCTAATCTCTTCTTGATCTTCAGGCAAATTGTTTGCTTGTGGTTCTGCTTGGGATAATTCACTTTAGTTTGGGAGTTGTTCAGAGATAATGTTCTGGGCAGTTCTGCTCATTCTCTTGCCTGTTGGAACCACTCCAGGGAGCTGCATGCAACAAGCCTAACAGGGTTTTGTGCTCTGGAGTGAAAACCTCTGCAGAACAGCTCCTCTTTAATAAACAATTAGAGGGTAATTAAAATAAATATTATTAGCTTTGGGAATGAGAAATTTCATTGCACTGTGACTGGTCTGGGCTACAGATGAGTTCTTCTATGGTGGCAAGTAGGAGCCAACAGCAACAACAACAAAAACTTGAGTCAGGTTCTCTCAAGAGAAAGGCAGTGTTCTGTGATGAAGTACAAACTAATTTAACTCTAAACTGGTAGCACAGAGGAAAACTATGAAGGTCAGAAGCTTCTTCTTTAGTGTTTTTTTTTTCACTTGATAGCTTAGTCTGGCTAAAATTTAGAGTCATGTAGATGATTCAAATGGTGACTTCTGACATACATCTCCTGGTTAAATCTGTTTAAAAGAAAACCAATAAGTTCTGACAAAAATAAAACTGACATTATGCTTGTTTTATAGTTTAAGCATATTCTAGAAAAATCTCTACTTTACTTCTACTCCAGTAACTCAAATGTGTGCTTTTGTTGGTGTATATACTCCCTGAATTGAAGCAGATTGCAGTCTCTCCACAATTTAGCATGTAAATCATTCATTCATTAATCAACCATTGATTAAAGGCCCTCTATGAACCAGGTATGATGCTATGTGTTAGAGATACAAAGACAAAATAAAACACTCCTTGTTTTCTAGAAGGCCATATTATATTATGGGGAAATAATATGTACGAGGAAAGCAAAATACAAAAAAAAAAGTGATTTCTAACTAAGATGAATGGAAGGCACTAGCAATTGTGGCAATCAGACTAGGTTTTCAGCAGTTGTGGTGGCTGAAGAAATTTACCACACTGTGGCCAGCCTGGTGTTGAGCTTGTCTGAACATAGCCCGTTCCTCAGACAACAAATATATCAGGTGGGGCTATTCCTATACCAGCCTTTCCAGCTTAGTGGGATTTGACAGAGCTTGTGCTGAGCTGGCTTAACTTTCTAGGACCCCAGGTTGTCTCACCACTGATGAATCAACAGTAGAGAACTTTAGCAGAGGGATCCTCTTTAGAAGTAATTACTAAACATGCCAAAACGATTCTCACAGAAGCCTACATGATCATTTAAAAGGGTGTGCCATTTAAAACATAAGTTTAATGAATAAATAACCTCAGGTTATTTTTTTCATTGGACTTTTGGGGTCTGAATTCAGAATGAAAGTCAGAACCAGAATTTCTTATGCTGACCCTTTCATTCTTTATCAATTGTCAGTTCAAGTCAACAAGCACATCTACTATGTACAAGACACTGCCAGACACTGAGACTACAAAGACAAGAACTAAACAGGTTTTACTCTCAAGGAGCTTACATTCTAATAAAAAGATATAACTAGACAAGTGGAATAATGGATAGAGAGCTAGACTTGGAGTCAGGAGGATTTGAGTCCAAATCCTACATAAGTAAGCTATATGACTTTGGGTAAGTCACTTACCTTCTTCCAGATTTAGTTTGTTCTTTAAACTTTCCTTTAGCTTCCTCTGTAAACAGGCATAACAATAGCACTTACTTTATAGGCTTGTTGTCTATGATAATATAGTTGCTGTCTATAACAGGATCAAAAGAGATAATGCACATGAAGTACTTTTCTGCAAACCTAGAAGCTTTGTATACTAGCTGTTATCATTACAACAAATAAACAGATAAATTAATACAAGATGATTGGAGAAAGGACAGAATACAGACAACTGTGAGAGCTGGAGTGATAAGAAAAAGTAACTCCAAGGACTACCCAAGTTGGACTTTGAAGAAAAATGAGGATTCTGAAGATCAGAGACAAGATGAGGGAATTAGGGGAGGGGATGAACTGAATTCTGAGCTAGGGGATGATTTTTGTGAATGTACTGCCATAGGGACTGGAATGCTAGGTGCAGGAAACAGCTAGTAGGTCAGTGTAGCCGGAACATGGAATGCATCAAGAGGGACAATGTGTAATGTGATTAGCAATGTATTTAGAGGCAGACTGTGAAGTACTGCCTGAAATGCCTGATTGAAGTGTTTGTGTTTTCTCCTTGTACAAAGAGGAGTCATTGAATGTTTTTCAGGGAGGTCAGATCTGTGCCTTAGGAAGATGGATCGGAGGGAATGGAGACTGAAAGCAGGGATACCAATGAGAAGGATCACAATACCCAGGAAAGAGGCGATGAGGGCCTAAACTAGGGTAGTGCAATATAAGTTGAGAGAAAGAGAAAAATAAAAGAGATTTTGTGGAGGTAGAACCAGCTTGACTTGGCAACTGATAAGGAAGTGAGGGAATCAAGTATAACTTGGCAACTAAAAATGTGGATGACTGGGAGGGTGTTAATGCTTTCAACAGAAATAGGGAAGTTTGGAGAAGCTACATGTTTAGTGGGAACATGATAAGTTCCATTTTAGACATTTTGAATTTGAGATGCCAACAGGACATCCAGGTGGAGGTGTTCAACAGGCAGATGGAGATACAGGACTAGAGTCCAAGAGAGATTAGGGTTGGTTAGTTAATAGACAGGACAATTGGATTCCTGTGACCAAATCAGATTGCCAAGGAGTAGACTATATAGAGAAGAAAAAACCTTCAAGGCAGAGCCTTGGAGTTACCTGCATTTAGAGAAGAGAAGATAGATCATCATCAAAGGAAATAGAATTGTTTTCTAGATGCCAAAACAGGACAGCATATTCAGAAGGAGGAGAGAATCATGGAGCATGCAGAGCCTGGCTGGTTGGCCATCATGTACTTGATGTGGAAAGTTCTAATTAAGTATTCCTTGTACTACTAGGAAAGAAATAGGAATGAATGTATTAAATTGTGGCTAAAGTGGTCTATTGTTATCTACCAATGGTAATTCGATTCCTGTGGTTTAGTCAGAACCAGGACATCATTTCATTATTTTGCTCTGGAACAATGATTGTAGCCCTCTCTTGGCTGTTTCTAGGGTGAAAGCCAACACTGACTTGACATAAGGTGTGAAAAAGAGAAGCAACTATATCAGGTTGCCTCCCAGAGTACATCAAAAGCAAAAATCATTATCAGGACAAAAACCTTCTCCAAGCAAGGCTAACTTGATGTGGGAAGAGAGAATTAAAGAAAGGGAATCACTGTTACAATGGCACATGTGCCCCATTTGGAAAATAAGCATTATACCCACATACTTTTACCTATTCCCCATTATCACATCTCTCAGTTTACCACCCCTTTTTACTATCTAATCAATCAACAACAAATTGGTAAGCATTTATTAAGCATCTATTTTA
The DNA here is from genome assembly GCA_028646575.1 of Pseudocheirus occidentalis. Lineage (NCBI taxonomy): Eukaryota > Metazoa > Chordata > Mammalia > Diprotodontia > Pseudocheiridae > Pseudocheirus > Pseudocheirus occidentalis. The sequence goes on from CM053596.1 coordinate 169,745,459, forward strand.
TACCAGGCATTGTGCTAAATATTGAGGTTACAAAGAAAAAGAAAAAATAGTCTCTGTTCTCAAGGAACTTACATTATAATACATGACAACATCGCAGCGTGCATATATGTAGGTGGATAAAAAATACATATAGAGGGAGGGGAAGAAACAACATTTCTTAAGCGTCTCTGTGTGCCAGGAACTGTGCTAGGTACTTTATAAGTATTAGTTTCCTTGAGCCTCACAGTAACCTGATGAGATTGGTGCTATTATTCCTATTTTACAGTTGAGGAAACTGAGGCAGACAAAAATTAAGTGACTTGCTCAGGGTCATACAGCTAGTCTCTGAGGCCATATTTGAACTTAAATCTTCCTGACTCTAAGTGCTCTATCCACCATATGACCTAGCTGCCTATAGAGTTGATACTGGATAACCAAAGATGAGAAGGCATTAATTAGTATCTGCCATCCATATATAATCATGGACACACAGAGGCTACCAGAGGGATACATAAAAATTTTGGATTTAGATGACCTCTAGTTTCCACCCAGCTTTTCCCTTTATATAACAACTTGATTTGATTTCAAAGTCAACAAATAGAACACATACAAGGAAAACATACGGTAAAAAGCTTTCCAGTTTGTAATGAATACCTATTCTCCTAATAAACTACATTATTAGATTCATGATATTTTATTATAGTGAAAACTGTTTTCAACTTTTGTACAGCTCATAGAGACCCAGGAACTTATTTCACCAGCAAAGTAGATTAAGGAAGAAACATTAACAGAATAATGTGATTCTCTCTAATGTTGGATCCTGAAAAGCTCATGAAATGTAATGGCTCCTTCATATATGAAATATGTCATATATTTCACATATTAAAACTTCAAAATAGCAGCTGCTTGGGCACAGTTAAATACTAGCAGGCAGGAGTAAAATTGCCTAAATGGTTTTTGTATCTGTGTTTTCTGCTTTGATAAAGTTTTTTTGAGATGAACATGTATTTCACTAGCAAATTGGACTTAGAGTTAATGCGGTCTGATAATAGAGACTTTGTGTATAATGAGGTTGGGCTAAATTACTTCTAAGATCCCTTCAACCATTCAAATTATATGACTTTGTTATTAAGAGCCACTGCTCCCACTGCAAGTGGTCAGTCGGTCCACTAGCATTTTAAAATCACCTACTATATGCCAGACCCTACTTTAAGTGCTGGGGATACAAAAAAACCATTTCTGCTTTCAAGAAGCTTGCAGTCTACTCTTACAGTGGAAATAACATGGAAACAACTATGTGTAAGCAAGATATTCAGACGTAAGATATATAAATTGGGGGTAGTCTCAGAGGGAAAGCCCTAAGATTGAGGATGGGGGAAAGGCTTCTTATACAAATTGGGAATTTAGTTGGGACCTGAAGGAAGCTAGAGGAGTCTGGAGGGAGAGAGGAGGGAGAGAATTCTAGGGATGGGAGACAATCAGTAAAAATGGTTAGTTAAGAAAGATAGTCTAAGGTGTGAGGAACAGTAATAAGATCAATGTCACTCTGCACATGTATAACTTATTATCAAATTGATTGCCTTCTCAATGGGTGGGAGGGAAGTAAGGGAGAAAGAGAATTTGGAACGCAAAATTTTAAAAAATGGATCTTAAAATTTTTTTACATGTGATTGAAAAAAATAAATATTTTTAAACCAAGTTAAAAAAAAGGATTGGTGTCACTAGGACACAGAGTATGTGTATGGGAATAAAGCTTAAGAATATTGGAAAGGGAACAGGGTAACCTGATATAGGGTTATATAGAGTTTTAAAAAACAGAGGGTTTGATTCTGGAGGTAATAGGGAGCCACTGGAGCTTTTGAATGGAAGGAGGGTGATATTGACAGTCTGCTTTTTAAGGTCTTGACAGCTGAGTGGAGGATGAATTGGAGTGGGGAGAGTTGAGGCAGAGAGATCAACAAGCAAGCTATTTTAATAGTACAGACATGTGGTTATGAGGGTGGCAATGTCAGAGGAGAGAAGGGGGGTGAATACGAGAGATGTTATAAAAGTAGAAATGGTGGGACTTGACAAATGATTGGATATGGGGGTAGGGAGACGAGAGAGAGAAGTCAAGAATAACATCTAGGTTTCAAGCTTGGGACCCAGTCAACATAATTTTGTGATTTTTTTTCAGCTTCATTCAGCAATATGCGAGTAGGTGCAGAGGCAGCAGATGGTGAGGGTAATTCAAGGCTGGGGTTTGGAAGGGCAAGCTCTTCAATAAGGGCTTAAGATTTGAGAGGACAGGTGAACTAGTTGAACTAGTTCCCCAAAGTGTCAAGTTGGGTAGGGGATGACAGAGCAGGCCAGGTTATCATCTGGAAAAGAAATGAGGGGAAGACAGACTGGAGGTCAAGTGAGAATGAAGAACTGAGTTTCAAGCTGCCAGACAGAGGAAGAGGTGGAATGACAACAGATTATGATCAGATAAAGGCATTTCAGGGTTCACGAACACAATTGTGGAACAGTTAAAATCAAGGTTATGGCCATCTCTGTGTGTAGCTGTGATGGAGGATTAGGTCAGGAGTGACAAGTAAGTTGAGGAAATGTGAGGTGAGTGTGATAACTTGGATATGTCAAAAGATCTGTGATTTCATCAGCCTATATGATTCTTCCACTAACAGGAATCACAACTTCTCCCTGACCTCATAAACGGACCTAATGATTGTGGGGCCAAAAGAAATAATCAGGTGGCCAACCATTTTATGATCCTCCATTAATGTAGCTATTCTGGGCAACAATCAAACAAATAGTTCTTTCCCAGAACCCAAACTTAAGGCATTCATTTTGGTAGACCTCCTAAGAGTTTGTGATCAGCTGGCATAGTCTTGGTAAACTCAGGGTGGCCGCCAAGCCATGAAGAGCCATGAAAGTGATACATGAATGTACCGCAGTGTAAAAAAAAAATCTAGATGGCTCTCAGTTATTTTAGTAAGTTTGTGACATACAAGAATTGGGAAGTAATTTCCTAGTTTACTTTGGGTAGTCTGGTCTTTTTCATAGGATACAATTTTGTGGATATAGACAAAGTTGGAGAAAAGAAATTAGGAATGAATTGTTTATAGAGAAAGGGTCAGGGAATTGACTTATAGAGATTATACAAAATAAATTGGAGGGAGCATCATGGAGAAGGCAGAGTCCTGCAAAATGCCCATCATGTGCCCAAGGTAGTATTTATGAATCATTTCAGTCATGTTCAACTTTTTGTGACTCCATTAGGAGTTTTCTTGACACAGATACTAGAGTCATTTATAATTTTCTTCTCCATTTTACAGATGAGGAAACTGAGGCAAATAAGGTTAAGTGACTTGTACAGGGTCACACAGCTAGTATGTGTTTGAGGCTGCATTTGAACTCATGAAGACACATCTTCCTGATTCTAAGCCCAGTGTTATATCTACTGTATCACCAAGCTCTACAAGGTGAAAAGTTCTTAGTGAAGGTTCTCTGTGCCCAGGAATATCTATGTTATTACTAAAATTAAATCATTATCTAATAATAATAGTTTAATTCTTGTGATGACCTTTGAGAGTGCCTTTCAAAATGTGCTGCAGGGTTTTTTTTAAACTTAAGAATTAGTAATGAGATCCAAGTGCAGCTATTCATTTTTTTCCCGTAAGACTTGAGGGTAGCTTACCAGGTATTTTGTGAGAAAGTATCAGTTTTATGGATTAGTAAAGTGAGGATTAGCCTTATCCTACATCTATTTCCTCTTGCTGTTGTATTTCATGGACTTTTGATTAGAATATCATTCAGTCAATAATAATTAGATTGTTAATTAATTCAGAGTACCTCAAAGTGACTTGTTCTCTACAAATGCATCTTTTCTATTTATCAGAGTAATCATAGTCTTAGATCCTACAGATCACAGGGAATATTTGCTGTCTCTACTTCTTTATGAAATTGATGTGCTAAGACTATTAGGATTGAGGGTTTTTAAAAAATAGATAATATGCATCTATTTTGGGAATTGACTTAAACATGACATCCAGTTAATAAAATTATACTATTAGATTGAAATATCATATAATGTCCACTGTGTTCCTACTTGAAATATTTCTTTCTTATATTAACTTCTCTGCTCTTTAATTCTTGCAGTTGGGCCTTTTACTGAATACAGAAGGCCCTCCTTTGAATTACAGTCATCTGTCCTATTGCAATACATTTCTGTAATGATTATTCTTAAGTTTACGTAGAAACATAGTCTTCTCTTTTTTAAGGTTTTATTGATGTCTCCTGTTTTTACACTATAGTCATTTCCAAGTATATCACCAGTAGCAAAACTGACATCTCTCTTCTATTTCCTCTACCCCCATGTGAGACTCTCATTTTGTTTTATTTTATTTTTGCTTTTTGGAGGTCAATTGGGGTTAAGTGACTTGCCCAAAGTCACACGGCTAGTAAGTGTGTCAAGTGTCTGTGGCCAGATTTGAACTCAGGTCCTCCTGACTCCAGGACCAGTGCTCTACTCACTATGCCACCCAGCTGCCCCAAGTCTCTCATTTTAACAATTAGTCAATAAGTATTCATTTGGAGCTTACTATTTGCCAGGCTAAATACAAAAATAATTAAGCAAAACCAATCAATAGATGACCACGTCTGACAGTACACAATAGTTTATATTCACAGTTTCTAATAAGTATACCTCTCCAAAAAAAGGGGGATAGTACATTTCCCCAACTCTTCTCTGAAGTCAAGCTTGGTCATAGAAGCATGAACCATTTCCCAATTGATAAATAGTCAAAGGATATGAACAGGCAGTTTTCAGAGGAAAAAATTAAAGCTTTCTATAGTTATACCAAAATATGCTCTAAATAACTATTGATTAGAGAAATACAACTCAAAACTATTCTGTGGTACCACATCATGTCTATAAGATAGGCTAACATGACAAAACAGGAAAACGATAAATGTTAGAGAAGATGTGGGAAAATTGGAGAACTAAGGCATTGTTGGTAGAATTGTAAACTGATCCAACCATTCTGTAGAGCAATTTGGAATTACGATGAAAGGGCTATAAAAGTATACATACCTTTTGATCCAACAATACAACTTCTAGGTCTATATCCCAAAGAGATCATAAAAGCAGGAAAAGTTGTATTATCAATACATGTTGCATTATCAATCGTTCCAGCACACTCAGGATAGCCTGCTAGCATAGGTTCTTTCATTTGCTTTTAAAAGAAAGACTAGTAAAAAAAAATTAACAATCCTACTTTTAATTAATATTCACTAGTTCAGGGGAAAAGTCAGCACCCTGAACTTGGAGAAAATACAAACAGAAAGTACAAGCAGAGAAATTACAAGTAGAGAAATCAGCAGGAAGACCAACAGACAGGGCTCTACCTGTCTGAGTAAAGCAATTTTGCTATATACTTTACATATATCACTGGATTGAAGGGAGCACAGACAACATCTGAGTAGTCAGGGAATTCTGAACATACAGCTACTAAGAGTCTTGACCAGGAAACCAAAAGATTCTTCTCATGAGTGAACTCCCAAAGCAAAATGCTAACCTCCCAGAATATATAACAAAAACTCAGCCTCTGATTGGCTCAGAGACAGCAGGCACAAAACCTACATGACTCAGTGCAACTCTGAATTATCAGTGTTCAAAGGAGATCAGTACTTCAGATGTTCACAATTTAGTCTGAATCTGTGAAACTGAACTCCAAAAAGAAAATAACAAAAATCCCACCTTGTTTGCACTTACACATGTGCAAAAATATTTATAGCAGCTCTTTTTTGTGGTGGCAAACAATTGGAAATTGAGGGGATACTCACCAATTAGGACATGACTGAATAAGTTTGGTATATGAATGTCATGGAATACTATTGTGCCATAAGAAATTATGAGCAGGTAGACTTCAGAAAAACCTGGAAAAACTTACATGAACTGCTGCTCAGTGAAATTAGCAGATCCAGGAGAACATTGTACACTTTGCATTGTACAGCCACATTGTGCAATAACTGACCTTGATAGACTTAGCTCTTCTCAGCAATGCAAAAATCTAAGACAACTCCAAAAGATCTGTGATGGAAAATGCTAAAGAACTTACGAGTCTGAATGCAGATGGAAGCATACTATTTGCTCTCTTTATCCTTTGTTGTTGTTTTTTTCTTGTTCCCTCTTTCTTGTGGTTCACCCTATTAGTTCTAATTCTTCTTTACAATTGACTAATGTGGAAAAAAAAGAACCATGAACCATGAACAAGTCAATTCTGCCACTGTTCCTGAATGGGGTGAGTTAATCTAATCCCCTATCACCATCCCTGTAACTTCCCTGTCAGAGTGCCTCTCCCTGATGACCATTCCTCTATGCATTATATCTCCCCATCAGAATATAAGTTTCTTGAGATCAGGAACTATCTTTGTTTTTGTATTTGTGTCTCTGGGCTTAGTAAAGTGTTCACCAATTGTGGTCATTAGTAAATGGTTTTTTTTCCCCACTCATTTGCTCATTCAGTCATTCATTCCACAGTGTTTAGCTTCATTTTAGTGTGCTTTTCATTTACATTTTTATAGTCATAATGGTTATTTCCCCCATTGCTATAGTCATTGTGCTTTTTGTTTTCCTAGTTCTGCTGGTTTTACTCTGCATCAATTCATACAAGCCTTATCAGTAGCATGGGCTTTTTGAAATCCTCCAATGGTTCATTTGTACTTATCAATAGTGATAAAAACACAAATTCACAAGTGTAGAAATCATGCTTTCTAATTCGCCATTGTAGATAAACACTTATTCTCCATAACACTTTTTCTGAGTTAAAATATAAAGTACCTAAATTGTCTGATATTTTTTCCCATCCATCCTCTAACTTTTATTGGGCTCTGGAAATGCCTGGTACAAAGAAATAGATGCCAGGACACATTTATAAAGAAAAAAAGTCATTCTGTGTGATTTTTCTCCAGTTCTCTATCTTATATTTAGCATAGATTTTCCAAGAATATAAAATATTTTATAATCCTTAGGTCACTGTCTGCAAGGAAAAATTATAGCATGGTACTCTAGATGTAAAAGCATGGTTAGGAACCCAAATAAGAAACATCCTCAGGAACAAAATCAATAAAGACTAGTTCAGGGATAAATAATGGATTATATTGTGTGAGAGTTTGGGAGAAAAAGAAAAAGGAAGAATGTTGGAAAGCAGGAAGCGAGGCTTGGAAGGGGGATGCTTTGGCATTTCTCAGATGTGGGGGAGGAGAATTACAGCCTTTGAAAAAGAATCAATGTGTTGGGGGAAGCCAAGAGTGGGAGAGAAGTGGCAGGAACTCACCTGAACTCTCTCAAGCTCCTCTCCTAACATCTTTCAAATAATGCCTCAAATTGATTTCTAGAATGATTGAACCAACAAAAGTTTGAAATGAAATAGTTTTCCAGCCTAAAGACAACTTGGGAGGAAGGCAGGAAAGTCCTGTCCACACTGGGTTCGTGGTTGGCCCCAGAGCACAATGCAGGCCTTGCTGTGGTTCCAGTAGCAGGCTATGCGGGTGACTGCAGTAGCAGCAGCAGCAGCTTGGGGAGCTCTCAGCCCATAGACAATAAAGGAGTTGGACTAATGGCCAGAAATCAATTAATTATAGGGGATATTTTGCTGGTGTTGGTTTAAGGACCCTGTTACATTGCCAATATGCAGTTCTGGGTCACAGCAAAGAGGAGCACTAGCTCTTGGAGTCACAGGAGAGCAAACATCCTGGTCATAGTTCTAGGGCAGAGAAAAGGCTTGTGGTCACTCATAAAAGAGCAGCAGCCTTGGTCTCAATTCCAAAGCAGAAAGAAGCACTTGTGCTTATGGCTTCAGGAGAGTAGGGACCTGAGTCACATTTCCAGGGTCAAAAGGAGTGATAGCATTTGTAGCTGCAAGAGAGTAAGAAACCTGGTCACAGTTCTAGGGCCAGGAGGAGCAGTAACAATTGTAATTAAAATGGAACAAGGTCCCTTCCTTAGTGAAAGACCAGAGCATAGGCCAGGAGAACAGTGACCACACCTCCAATTAGATCATACCACTTTGGAAGCACTGAAAACTTATAGACCCTGAGAATTAGTTCTGAAAACAGCAGCACTAAAAGCTTGAATCTTGGGACAGTGGCCCTTAAATAACCAAGAGAAGAGCCCAACTTCACCATAAAGTTAAGAAATAAATGATCTCTCCTGGATCTATTTTCCAGGTCATTTTTAAAAAATGAGATATTTGACAATTATTCCCTTGATTTTGCATGATTGTTTCTTGGTGATTCATGGAGTAATTAGTTCCCATTCTCATTCTCCCTATTCTAATTTTTAAGGACTTAGTTTCTTCAGTGAGATATTGTGCCTCTTTTTCCATTTAACCAATTCTGCTTTTTAAGGAATTTTCTTTAGTGCATTTTTGTACTTCTTTTGCCATTTGGCCAATTCTATTTTTTAAAGTGTTGTTTTCTTCAATTTTTTTTGTTCCTCTTTTACCAAACTGTTGACTCTTCATAATTCTTGCATCACTCTCATTGCTTTTCCCAAGTATTCTTTACATTTCTCATCTGATTCTTAAAATCCTTTTTGAGGTCTTCCAGGAATTCCTGTTGGGTTTTGTTCAATTCAGTTTTCTTTGAGACTTTGCTTGCAGCTGTTTTGACATCATTGCCTTTTTTCTGAATTTGTATCTTGATCTTCTCTATCATCATGGTAGCTTTCTATGGTCTGGTTCTTTTTTTTCTTATTTGCTCATTTTTCTATCCCATTTCATAAGGGATTGATTGAAATTTAACTTTTTATATTCCCATATGAGATGATGATACTTGTAACTCCTAAGAAATTTATTATAATTAGGGCACTTAGAAGGAGTATACATAGAGAGAGGGCATAGGTGTGAGTTGCCAATGATAGGATTCTTTCTTTTTTTCGCCTTTTGGACAATTGGGGTTAAGTGACTTGCCCAAGGTCACATGGCTAGTAAGTGTTAAGTGTCTGAGTTTGGATTTGAACTCAGGTCCTCCTGACTCCAGAGCCACTGCTCTATTCAATGTACCACCTAGCTATCCCAATGGGATTATTTTTAAAAATAATAATAAATGTAGAAAGTAAGAAAGAGGGATGTAATGGGAGAAAGGAGAGAAAGAAAGGGGGAAAATTATTTCACATAAAAGAAGCACGAAAGGAAAAGTTTTTACAATGGAGGGGAAAATGGTATAGGGTGGCAGGTGATGCTTAAAATTTACTCTTATTGGAATTGGCACAAAGAGGGAATAATATACATAAATCTATTTTACCCTACAGGAAAGTAGGAGAGGTAGAAAATAAGAGAAGGTGTAGGGGGTTGTGGACTGAAGAGGGCAGATTAAGGGAGGAAGTAGTCAAAAGCAAGACAGACTTTTGAGGAGAAAGAAGGGGGAGAGAAAGAGAGGGAGAAGGATAAACAGGGAAAAACTAGGATGGAGGAAAATACACAGTAATCATAACTGTGAAATGTGAATGAGATGAAAAAATGGAAGCGGATAGCAGAATAGATTAAAAACCAGAATCCAGCAATATGTTGTTTATAAGAAACACACTTGAAACAGAAAGACACACACAGAGTAAAAAATAAGGGGTTGGAGCAGAATCTATTATGCTTCAGCTGAGGTTAAGAAAAAAGCAGGAATAGTAATTGTGATCTCAGATAAAGCCAATGCAAAAATAGACCTAAATAAAAGAAATACGCCAGGAAACTATATTTGTCTAAAAGGTACCATAGATAATGAAATAATGACAATATTAAATATTATAGCATACAAATTCTTAAAGGAAATGTTAAATGAGTTACAGAATGAAATAGAGAGTAAAGCTACACTAGTAGGAGATCTCAACTTTTCCCTCAGAACCAGATAAATATAGCCATAAAATAAAAGAGAAAGAAGTTAAGGAGATGGATAGGGTTTTAGAATAGTTAGATATGATAGACTTCTGGAGAAAACTGAATGGGAATAGAAAGTTGTACATGGCACCTTCACAAAAACTGACCACATATTAGGGCTTAAAAACCTCACAGTCAAATGCAGAAAAGCAGAAATATTAAATGCATCCCTTTTCATATCATGTTGCCATAAAAATTGCATTCAATAAATGACTGTGGAAACATATTAAAAATTAACTGGATACTACATAATCTAATCCTAAAGAATAAATGGGTCAAAGAACAAATCATAGAAATAATAATTTCATTAAAGAGAATGACATCAATGAAACAACACACCAAAATTTATGGGATGCAGCCAGAGCAGTACTTAGGGGAAAATTTATATGTCTAAACACTTAAAACAATAAAATGGAGAAAGCAGATCAATGAATTTAGCATGCAACATCTAAGTGAAATAGATGAATATTTTTTAAAAAATATAAATTGTTGACATTAACAGAAGAAAAAGAAATTTACTAAGTCAGAAGTGAGATCCCTAAGAAAAAATCCCCAGGACCAGATAGATTCACAAGTGAATACTACCAAGCATTTAAAAACAATTAATTCCAATACTGTATATACTATTTTGAGTAGAAAAAATTATTTTTTTAACACAAATATGGTGCTGATACCTACACCAGGAAGGGCAAAGAGAATATTAGGAGAAGGAACCCCATAGGCCAATTCTCTAATAAATATTGATATAGAATTTTAAATAAAATATTAGCAAGGAGATTACATCAATATATAATATACTTGACCATGTATGATTTATAGCAGGAATGCAGGGCTGGTTTAATATTAAGAAAACTTATCAGCAGAATTGACCATATCAATTTAAATATATATATATATATATATATATATATATAAATATAATTGTGTCAATAGATGTTATCATCTACATTTTTGCCTTGTTTCAAAAAATTATTTTATTTTATGGAATGAAACAAACATTTCCATAACATAGTATATTTAAAAAAGTGTTTGCACATGAAACTGCAAATCCATCGTGTACAACTTGACATTCCTTGTTAATATATAATAAATTTATGATGTAAATTTCTTTTTTTTCTTTACCACTCCAACCAGAAAAAGCTTTTGACAAAATACAATAGTCATTCCTATTAAAAACACTGGAAAGCATAAGAAAAAGTGAAGCTTTCCTTAAAATGATAAGTAATATCTATCTAAAGTCATCAGAAAGCATTGATCTGGAATGGAGATAAGCCAGAAGCCTTCCCAATAACATCGAGGTGAAGCAAGAATGACAATTATCACCGCTATTACTTAATATTGTACTAGAAATGCTAGCTATAGCAATGAGAAGAAAAAGAAATTGAAGGAATTAAAATAGGCAATGGGGAGGAACTAACACTTTTTGCAGATCATATGCATGGCCACCCAGTCCTACTCTGTCATTTTTACAGAAGAAGAAACTAAAGACCAACAAGGAGAAATGACTTTCCCAAGGTCACACAAGGAGCGTGTGACAGAAACTTGATTCAAACCTGGGTCTTCTGACTAAATCCTCTGCTCTTCCCACTGTAACATGCTTCATACAATACTAGAGAAGCAGTTTAAAAACTAGCTGAAATAATTAACAACTTTAGGAAATAAACCCACATAAATCATCCATATTTCTATATATTACCAATGAAGTATAACAGTGAAAGATCAAAAGAGAAATTTCATTTTAAAAGACGGCAGACAATATAAAACATGTGGATATGTGCCTGCCAAGACAAACCCAAGAACTGTGTTGTTTGTCCTTTGTTTTCGAAGAGAACCAGTGACATCATGAGGTAATTAATTGAATTTAAATGAAGAAGAGTTGCACAAAGTTGTCAGCCTCACTCTCTCTTCCAGAGTCACAAAAGTCCAGTGGCAAGACAAAAGTCAAAATGACTGACAATGGCCTGGGATGCAGTGGACAGCCTTGGCATCTGATGCTTGACCAAGCTCTAAGCACTGCACAGCACTTGCTTCAGCTGCCTTCACGGCCATTGGAACAAATTGTTCTCATCCTCCCATTCTGCCAGAGGAAGTCTTCATATGCTTGGTGTAGACATACTCCTAACAATGGTAGATATGGTGTTCAGGGAGGATTAGCACCTTTGTTGTGAGGGCTTGCCGAGCCCATTTTAGGGCTGCAGATCTACCTTTGGTGTACACCTGTCAACAAACTCTCACCTGTGGCCCCAGAAAACTATAGTATGTGCAGTGACCACACTCCAGTAAAACCATCTCAGCAGATGGGCTAAAGAAAGTTGAGGGTAACCTACAGGCCCAGGAACTACATGAATGCAATTACAAAATACTTTATACAAATAAAGTCAGATATAAGCAATTGGAGAAATATTCATTGCTCATGGGTAGACCAAGTCAAAGTAATAAAAATGACAATTCTACCTATGTTAATTTACTTATTTACTGATATACCAAACTACTAAAATTATTTTATAGAGCTAGAAAAATAATAACAAAATTAATCTGGAAGAATAAGAGGTCAGGAGTATCAAGGGAATTACTGGGGGAAAAATGCAAAGGAAGGTGGAATAGCAGTAACAGATCTCAAACTGTATTACAAAGCAGTAATTATCAAAACAATCTGGTACTGGCTAAGAAATGGAGTGGTGGATCAATGGAACAGATTGGGTACACAATACACAATAGTAAATGATCATAGTAATCTAGTACTCGATAAATCCAAAGATACAAGCTTTAGGATTAAGAATTCACTATTTGACAAAAATTTCTGGAAAAACTGGAAAACAGTTTGGCAGAAACAATATAGACCAGTATCTTATATTGTATACCAAGGTAAGATCAAAATGGGAACATGATTTAGACATAAAGGGTGGTACCATAAGTTAATTATGGGAGCATGGAAAATTTTACCTTGTCAGATCTATGAATAAAGGAAGAATTTGACTGAGGAACTGATAAAAGATCACTATAGGATACAAAATGTATAATTCTGATTACATTAAATTAAAAAGGTTTTGCACAAACAAAACCAATGCAGTCAAGATTAGAAGGAAAACAGGAAACTAGGAGAAACTTTTTTTCTAGCAAGTTTCTCTGACAAAGGTCTTATTTTTCAAATATATAGAGAACTGAGTCAAATTTATAGGAATATAAGTCATTCCCCAAATGGTAAATGGTAAAATGGTAAAATAAGCAGGCAGTTTTGAGAAGAAGAAATCAAATCTATCTATAGTCATATGACAACAAGTTCTAAATCACTATAGATTTGAGAAATATAAATTAAAACAATTCTGAAATACCATTTCACACCTATCATATTGGCTAATACGACAGAAAAAGGAAATAATAAATGTTGGAGGGGATGTGGAAAAATTTGGACACTAATGTATTGTTGATGGAGTTGTGAACTGATCCAACCATTTTGGAGATCAATTTGGAACTGTGCCCAAAGGGTTATAAAACTGTTCATACATTTTGACTCAGAAATGCCACTAATAGATCTGTACTCTAAAGAGGTCATAGAAAAAGGAAAAGGAGATATATGTACAAAAATATTTATAGCAGTTCTTTTTTCGGCGGCAAAGAACTGGAAATTAAGAGGTGGCTCATCAATTAGGTATTGGCTAAATACGTTGTGGTATATGATTGTGATGGAATATTATTGTGCTATGAGAAATAACAAGCAGAATGCTTTCAGACAAACCTGAGAAGATTTGTATGAATTGATGAAAGTGAAGTGACCAGAACTCAAAGACGTTGTACACAGTAACAGCAGTATTGTATGATAACTATGAATAACTTAGTTATTCTCAACAATGATTCAAGACTATTCCAAAAGACTTATGATGAAAAATGTTATCTACCTCCAGAGAAAGAAGTGATGGAATCTGAACACAGATTGAAGTATAGTTTTTTTTACTTTATTTTTCTTCCTTATTTTTGCTATGTTTTCTGTTAGCCATGTTACAAACATGGCTAATAGGGAAATATATTTTTCATGACAGCACATGTATAATCTATATCAAATTGTTTGCTTTCTCAAAAATAAATGAAGGGAAGGAAGCAGACAATTAGTAACTCAAATTTGTTTTAAAAATTAAAAAATTTACATGTAATTGAGAAAAAATAAAATAAAAGAGGGGAAAAAAAGAGAAAAAAAAGAATTTGCCAGTAGTTTATGGAAAACAAGTTCTCACAGTAAACATATGGTACCCTTAAAAAAAAATCGGTACACAACATTTCCTTGTTATTTCTTCCCTGCATCTAACACTGCTTAGAGAGTTACCTTGGCTGGGAAATAGGTACTTTAAAATCCCAGCACTAATATTTGTATCAGACATAGATGTGAGCATGGCCAAAAGATTAAGGGGGATTTGTCATTTATAGTTAGTCAATTAACTCTGAGTTGGAAAATTGGAACTGATTGTTGAATTGAATTTTTCCCATGTCTGTACTGAAAAATGAAATGGATTGGATAATCTTACAGTCTGACAAAGGTACAATTACATCATACCACAAACTAAAGGAAAGGCAGAAATTGGAAAGGGCCCCAGAACAGAGGAGTTTTGTGACCTGAAACCCTTAAAACCTCACTACTCTGCATTTAATGCAACCCATTTTCCTGACCTTTCTAGAAAAGAAATTCAAGCATTTTACGTGGTTTGTATCCTCAGTGACAAAAATATCAGTTAGCTCACTCAATTAGTTAAAAAAAAAACCCAAAACTAGTTAGTTAAAAAAACAACTGACTGACTGAGGGTGGGCAGAGAAAGATAAAGTAGCCAGAGTGTATTATAGTCTTTGGTTTTGGGGAGAGGAAGTGTGGGGGACATAGTATATCTGAAAGGCAAAAAGTTTGCTTTACAAAACTCTATTAAATAAAAAGGACTCTGAGTTATTCTAAACCTGACCCTTGGGGAAAGAGAATTCTATCAGATATAATTCAGTAATCAATATATGGAAAGTAAAAAAAGAAAAACTCGCTGATTGCTGAAAAATCTTAGAGATTAGGGAAATAAATAAGCGTGTGTGTATGTATGTATATGTATGTGTAATGTATGTATAGATACATTTATATGCATGTATATATACACATACAAACACATACACACATGTACATACACATGTATACAAACATTTATTTGTTTGTTCATTTATTCATTCATTCATTCGTTCATTTATTTGTTTGTTGCCCTGGCTATGTGCCAGGCACTGTCCTAAGCACTTTTGACAAATATTATCTCATTTACTTTCATTTTGCAGTTGAAAAAAGACTGAGGCAAACAGAGGTTAAGTGACTTACCCAGGGCCAAACAGTTAAATATCAGAGTTCTAGATTTAAATTCAAGTCTTCTTGATTCCAGGCTTCCTGATTCCAGGAAAGAGTGATTCCACTCTTTCCACTGCACCACCAGCAGCCTCTAGTATTAGATTATACACCATTAATAAAACTGGTATAACTACAAGATAAAAATTATGCTAAATTATAAATCACATTTAATACAAAAATTACTTTTTTCTTATCTCCAATCATGCTATATTTTTATATTCTTCATACTGTCACCGACCTTACATGGTAGAGTCCCTACTTTTCATTTCTTTTCATTCTGTTGTACTCATTCTTCCTTTTCTCTTGAGAATATTTCTTTCCTCATATAACTTCCCTCTTCAAGAACTTACAATGGCTTTTCATTACCCACCAGGTATGCTTTAAACTCCTTAGTATCTATGCTTTCCAGCTGACCCTTATCTATTTAGGATTATCTACCACTCTTCCTCAATAAAGCATCTATTTGACCCTAATTCTTCCCCTTCCTTCCCTTCCAACATTGGCACACCATACTCAACATCACCTT
Source organism: Pseudocheirus occidentalis (assembly GCA_028646575.1). NCBI lineage: Eukaryota > Metazoa > Chordata > Mammalia > Diprotodontia > Pseudocheiridae > Pseudocheirus > Pseudocheirus occidentalis. The sequence continues at coordinate 169,761,237 of CM053596.1, forward strand.
GATTCTTGTTCATGTTGTTTCCTCTTTCTCCTTCTCTGTTCCTTCCCCAGGTCAGCAAGTTATTTCTCTTCTGTCTATTCCAATTTCACCCTTTCTTTAAAGTCCATCATCCCATCTCTTCCACAAAGTTTTTCCCAATATGACCTCTTCTATCTCTGATCTAATAGTCTGTACCATACAATGGACATGATGCTTTATGTTTTTGTGTAATTCATATCTCTTCAAGAAAGTAAGAAACTCCTCAGATTCACAAACTTCCTTTTTTTGATCTTTTATCTGCCTAGCATAGTCTTAGGCATATAACTAACATTTCATAATTTTCTTGTGATTTGCCTTGGCTTACTTTAATAAATATATATTCAGTGTTTAATATGTACAGAACATTATACCAGGCATTAGGGAGAGAGAAAAAATGTTGCCCTAGAAAAGCTTAGAATTTTCTTGGAGATAGCATAAGAATGAAGGGAAGGGAGGAAGGAAAGAAGGAAAGAAGGAAGGAAGGAAAGAAGGAAGGAAGGAAGGAAGGAAGGAAGGAAAGGATAGAGTGAGAGAGGAAAGAAGGAAAGACATAAACGAACAATTAGAGAACAACTGTATGCAGTAATAATACTTTGCATTTCTAAAGATCTTTAAGCACTTCATATCTTCTTAACATTAGATCACAAATCCACTTCTGGTGTGCTTTCCCTTTAGAATCCCCATTATAAATTCAGTAGACTCAGTTCTTTAACAAAGATAACTATTGTAAAGGAAGGCAAGAGTTGTAGTGACAAAGCATTTCCTCTTAATCCAGGGACACTGTCTCCCAGAAATACATGCAGCATTCAGGAGGGAGAAAGAATGGACTCTCTTAAAGTATAGGTGATAGCGAAGCTATGTGTGTAGAGAACACATGCGACTGAGGCAACTCATAATTATCTCTCTGGAGGATCTTTAGATATTCTCTGGAGGGCATGGTATGAATGATAGATGAGTTACTCTGATGCTGAGGTGAGTTGGCTGTTTGAGGAACACATCTCTCTCTGTGGCACTGGTGGCTCAACTACACTTGCCTTTCCTTACACCTCTATTTTGGTCTCCTTGGAAAACACATGAATTCTTCATGCTTTGAAGTTTAGACATCCCATGAAATGGTAGCTAGATGAGACAGTGGATAGAACACTGGATCTGGAATCAGGAAAACCAAAGTTCAAATGTGGCCTCAAACACTTACTAGCTATGTGACTTATTTCTGCCTACCTAACCTGTCTGTAAAATGAGAATAATGATAGTACCTATCTCTCAGGGTCAATGTGAGGATAAAATAAGAAAAAAAAACTTGTAAAGCACTTTGTAAACCTTAAGGCACTATATAAATACTAGTTACTATTATTGTAGCATATAAATATATATATATACATATATATATATATATATATATATATATATATATATAAAAATAAACTTTTTTTTTTACCAATGGTATTTTCTATGCTTTGAGTACATTGATGGTAAGGTGAATTAATTGGCAATAGTGAGAGAAGTAAATTCAGGCATGGGATTCAGTTTTTTAATGGCAAAATTTGTAATGTTTCTCATGTAAGATATGCTGTTTGTCTGGATTCAGACCATGAAATGATCTGGCTATAAAAACACATTTTTAAAGACTTTGTGGTTTTGTGTTCCGTTTCCAAATTATCATCTTGTTAGTGAATTGGTCATAACCTCCTGAGTCATTTCCTTTGTGGAGAAGAGAGTTTATACATTGGAATAGAGGAATATTTGAAAATTGCAGATTCTCATGAAATTATTCTTTGTCTTTTGGGGCTATTTTCCCCTTTGATATTTTATTTAATTTCAAAACTAAATTTTATTTTGAAAACTTATTATTGAAAATTAATACAATAAATGGAACTTTTTCAATAGCTATTTAAATTTTAATTAAGTAATTACTATGTAGAATATTATGACTTTTTGGTCAATTCTTCTAGATCACTGTCAAAATTCTATAGATTTCATTTTTAATAACTTTTCCTCTTCATACTTCTCCTGTATTTGATTCTCCTGGTTCTGCTTTTTACTTTATTTTTTACTTTGCCTTATTTCATAAAGGTCTTTTTGGATTGGGGGGGTACTCTTCCTACTTGACAGTTTTGATGGAATTTTACTATTACATTATATTTAATGTACCATGATATAGTCAATGATTTCTGTATTGTTTGAAATTAGGTTCCTTCCAGATATTTTTTTGGTGATTACATATAATGCTTTTATTAAAATCTTTGGATAGAGAGTTCTTTTTAAAACAATAACATTTGCAGGCTATATTCCCAATAATGGAATTATTGGATCAAAGAATACAATTGGTTTTTTTTGTTTTTTGCTTGGCAGTTGGGATTAAGTGACTTGCCCAAGGTCACATGGCTAGGTTTTTGTGTTAAGTGTTGGAGGTCGGATTTGAACTCAGGTCCTCCTGACTCCAGGGCTGGTGCTCTATTCACTGCGCCACCTAGCTGCCCCTACAATTGTTTTTGTAAATTTCATAGCCTTGTGCCAGATTGTTCTCGAAAACATTTCATCTCCATAGCTCTTTATAACCCAATGGAGATGTTAATAGGGGTTACAGTTTGAATTAAGAGTTTCAGGAAAGCAGTTATAGTTATGGAGATAATTCAGGTGTATTGTAATGGTAAACAGGAACAGGTTTCAACCAGCAGCCCGAACTGCAGTAAGTATAATGCAGAGTAGGCCCAAATATCTGTATACCATCTCAGATGCCAGATTCCCTTTTACAGAGGCATGATGGACTCCATATCTAAAAATCTACTAGGAATATACTCTGGCAGTCCAGACTACTAAATCTAAGCCTAATCTGTATGGGATCCACAGGGGAGAGGCCTGGAGTTGGGTGGAAAAGTACCTGGTCTTTTCATTGAAGCCAATTTACACAGGATGTTAGGTTTGTGGGTTTATCGCTTTTTCAGGGCCTTCCTAGCCACTTTGCACAGATGTGTGCAAAACAAACAACAACAACAAAAATACAAAAACCCCCAAAGATGAAGCATGGGTTCAAAATGAGGGATACACCTCTACCCTAAACTAGATGAAAAAGTCAAGAATTAACTAACTGATTTCTAGAGGATGGAAAAAAGACAGAAAAGCAAAACAGAGGAGGGTATGTCTGCCACATAAAATACAGAGTCTGTAGAATTTGGACCTTTCCATACATTTCAAAGCTAAATAATCTCACGCTGTAGTCCACCACACCCTACCATTATTGAGTTGTTTTCTGTTCAAAGGATCAATCAGAGAGCTTGACCTGGAAAAGACTTAAGAGGGGGGATTTGAACCTAACTTTTCTGATAGCAGAGTCAGGGCTATTTCCATACCAACAAATTACTGGCAATTTGCTAGATGTAAGATGGTACCTCAGCTGTTTTTATTTGTACCGTTTTTGATTTATTAGTGAAGCAGTACATTTTTTCAAGTGATCATTAACGACTTGTGTTTCCTTCTGTGAAAATTGGCTTCTTTGAAAATAGTCCTTTGACTATTTATACCCTTGTTATTTCAGGGTTCCTATTCCACCAGAATATAATACTCCCCACCTTTCTTCACCTATAGCAAGGTCATGTTTTCTTAGCATAACTAAACTTGCCCTGCTGTAATGGTAATGGAATTTGAAGATCTTCCCTGCCCTTAACAGGTCAAATGTAATCACATGGAGCCCACGGTGGGAGAAGCTTGCTGAAAGGGTAGAACAGGAAGGGTAGAGTAGGAAGGAGCAGATGAGAGCAGAAGCAGAGCTGGGAGCATGCAGAGTGTATATATACATACATACATACATATGTGTATATATACATATATATAAAAGGTTTTTTTGCTTTTTTGGAGGGGGGAAGGTAGGGCAATTGGGGTTAAGTGACTTGCCCAAGGTCACACACCTAGTAAGTGTTAAATGTCCGAGGTTGGATTTGAACTCAGGTCCTTCTGACTCCAGGGCCCATGCTCTATTCACTGTGCCACCTAGCCACCCCTGGTAGCATGCAGAGTGGAACAGAACAGGTAGTATGAGAGAGAAAAGAGCATTTTTGCTTAAGGAGAGTCTGTTTTGTTTTGAAGGCTGACAGAGGGAAGGTTTGGAGATGTTGGTGCTTGCTGCATTGGTTATGTGTACCAACTTCTTGGTTGCTGTAATGGATTTGGTTTTCTGGTGTCTTCCATGTAGAGAGTCTGTTACATTTTGTGATTCAGAACTACACCAGCATATCCATAGCCACTGTGGGGGCTCTCAATATCACATTGGTGTTATACATTCCCTTAGACTGACTCAAATTAAGCTTCATGAAGGCAATGCCTATTTCTCACTCATATTTGTTATCTCCTCATCACCTATTATAATATTCTACATAAAATAAATTCTTAACCATATTCATAGACTTGAATTGGACAAGCTCCAAGCTTAGTACTTCATGCAAATAAGCATTTAATGAGAGATTTCCAGTATACATACTGACTTCTTCCTCTGTTTAATTGCATGAGACAGTTATCAATGGCCATCTCCATTTATGCTAGTAGTTGGAAAATGCAGTATAGCTTAACAAATCTTTAGCAGTAGTAGTCTAGATTGTGATACATAAATGATATTTTGAGGTCTGTTGTTTCTTTGTGTTACGTTGTCTCATTCAGTTTCTAAGTCTTTCAATGTTTTATTATCTTTCCAAATTACTGTATGTTGTTGACCATGTACATATAATTACTTTACTTTTCTCTCAGTGAAACTTTGTCTGTCTTCTCATTTCTTTCCGTACATGTTTATATTTTATATATTATATACATATCTGCACATATAAATATTTTATATATCATATGTATTATGCAATATATGTGTATATGTTCTGTCAGTCTATCTCTGCCTCTCCCCTTTCTGCTACCTCATTTTATTTCTTGTTCTTAATAAGTACATGTGAAGATAAAAAGTTTAACTTTTATTATTTGTTGTATTTGTTGAATGAAAAACCACAACCACCGACCACCATACAAGAACTTAACCAACCTCCTTAGGACTCAGTTTCCTCATGCATAAAATGAGAATCTTCCAGCTCCAAAGCTAAACTAGAACAAATAATCCTTGTGACAGATGAAATCTATATACAAGTAAAAACAACGCACTTACATTTTAAACTTTTTCACCCATTGTTTGTTTATTTTGGACATTTTGTCCTGTTTTCCTCCTGGGGATTCTTAATCAGGAGGAAAAAAGTCCCTTCTTTTCCTAGTCTGGCCTTATGTAACAAAATTAATTTAACATACCTGTCCAATCAATGACCTGAACAATGGAGCCTGTACTTTTAGAACAAGATGAATACCTTTTAGAGTAATGATAACCTATAATTCTACAAATCTGAATATGGTAAATTAATTTCAGAAATGTAGGTTAGGCTGATCAAGCTCTGATATCATAAGACACAAGGGATGACAGGTAAGTAGTTCTGACTATTGAATAATGGAGATGAAAATAAAACTATATGACTTCGCTTCAGAAAAAAATCAGCCATGTGACTAACCCATTCATTTTGAACATTTGCATTATGTTCCAATGCTTGAAGCTGAATATGTTGTGTAGCAACTTGTACTGCTTATTAAGATGCTCCAAATGTATAGACTGATAATTCAGTTATCTGTTTCTTTCTTGCATACATAAATAATCAAAGTCAGATGGGACAAAGAGGGGAAGAGAAGTACAAAGGAGGACAGAAGATTAGTTTTAAAAGAGGTAACTACTTCCTTTTT
>CM053596.1:169767508-169808256 GCA_028646575.1 Pseudocheirus occidentalis
TGGAAAAGAATGAGAGCATGTAGTTTGCTCCAATCTCCATTTAAACTCTGTTCTTTCTAGATCTTTCTCTGAATGTAGACATCTCCTTCCATCCCGAGACTTTTAGAATTGTCTTATAACTGTGCGTTGCTGAGAAGAGCAGTTTATCAAGGTTGGTCATCACACATACGATGTGTCTATGATTGTGTACAAATTTTTCCTGGTTCTGCTCTCCTCACTTAGCATCAGTTTGTATAAGCCTCTCTAGGTAAATATGAAGTTCATCTGCTCCTGTTTTCTTATAGCACAATAGTATTCCATTACATTCATATACCACAACTTGTTTAGTCATTCCCCAATTGATGGGCATGCCCTTAATTTCCAGGTTTTTGCCACCACAAAGAGAGCTGCAATAAATATTTTTGTACATATGGGTCTTCCTTCCACTTCTATCATCTCTTTGGGATGCAATCCCAGAAGTGGTATTACTGGGTCAAAGGGTATACAATTATTTATACCCCTTTGCTATAAATTATTCCAGATTGCTCTCCAGAATGGTTGAATCACTTCACAACTGCACCAAGAATAGGCGTCTGGCTTCTAGTCAAAGGAAAAATTTGAAAATAGTACCTGAATTCTGAATATCACATGATAATTTAACATCATCTATGTTATAAAATTAACATTTAGACTAATAGAAACAATAATTAATTGTAATTCAAACAACATTTATCTGCTATATAAGACAAAAGTAAAACAATTCTTACATTTGAGAAGTTCACATTCTACTGAGGGGAAATAACACATACATATGTAAGTAAATACAAAGTAATTTTAAAAAGAACAAAGTGCAAATAATTTGGGAGATCAGGAAAAGCTGTGTGCAAGAGATGGTACTTGGATTGTGTTTTGAAGGAAGCTAGGGATCAACAAAGACCAGTAAGCAGTTTCTTTGGAATAACTCTGAGAACTGTAGTTCCTTGGAAGATTCTATCACCATGCTTCCTTTTAGATTCTCTTTCCTCAATAGCATACCTATTTTAAGACCCATTGGGCTGAGGTGTTTCATATATTCTTCTAAGCAATCAGCAATCTATGACTACCTTTCTTTATATGTGGTTCACTGAGAATGGGCAGTGAGGTGAAATTGTAGCCAATCAAAAATGCAAAAAGAAAAATGAGCATAAAATATGAATTATTTTTTTTGCTGTAACTTACACTGCATTGATATGGCACCATTGTTAAAAATTAAAAATAAAAAAACAACATACATGTTTATTCATGCATACTTCCAACTAAGCACTTGTCAACCAACAAGCATTTATTAAAGACCTACTATATGTCAGACACTGTGCTAGGTTCTATGGATACAAAAATAAAGAATTAAACAATTCCTACTCTCAAGGAACTTCTATTTTAAAGCATTGATTCATGACCTGTTTTGTGTCATGGGCCTCTTGGGCAGTTTAGTGAAGTCAATGGATTCCTTCTCAGAATGTCTGTAACTGCATAAAGTAGAATACTAGCTAGTGCAGTGGATAGAGCATTGGGCTTAGAATCAGGAAGACTCTTCTTCTATGAATTCAAATCTGACCTCAGACATTTACTAGCTGTGGGACTCTGGGGAAGTCATTCAACTCTGTTTGCCTCAGTTCCTCATCTCTAAAATGAGCTGGAGCAGGAAACTACAAACCACTCAAGGTAATCCCAAATGGAGTCATGAAGAGTTGTATACAACTGAAATAACCAAACAACAAAATCTTGTATAGTTTCCAGATGCCACTTGAAGAGAATTCTTTCTCTGTAATCTGTAGGAGTTCTTTGGAGGCGTTTTTTGTCAAATATTTTGGGGTTTTTTTTGGGGGGGAGAATAGATTAATTTATCCTTTTTGCATTTCATATGATAAGTTTTGTTTATCAATATCCATCCAGATCTAGATAGTATTAAAAAAAATCAAAAGAACATGGTACTAATTAAGTTTAATGTATTTCTCTAAGCTCAAGTAGAGGAGGAAGAATCTTCAGTAAGTAGCCAAAATTGCTCTTCTTGATATATCAGGAGAGAACTGTACTCTTGTAGCAAGACAGCTAATATAATTCAGTAATTACTGTTCACTGATAAAAATCTGATTGCAGCTCTTGCTCCTCACATTTTTTTGGGGAAAGGGAGGAGTACCACAGAAAAGTATTTCAACTGGGGTTGTTCTGTCTGCTTGGGGAATATTCAATGACTCACATATACAATGCTTGCTTGTTCTCATTAGCTTTTATGGGAACTAGGAAATTTGAGAGCAGAATGGCTACAAGATGACTGTCACTCCTGAAAAGAAAGGGGTAAACATTATCTCTTTGCTTCATAAATTAGCAGAGATCAGGAAATGAAAGTTGGGAAAAAATAACAGCAATGACTGATATATAGGAATGTTACTTATTTAGGTTCTGATTTTCCAGAAATTGTCCCTCTCATTTCTTTTCCTTCTAAGTTCTTGTCTTTTTTGGTAATATTCTTGCCAATTGTTTTGACCTTCACAGAGAACATTATGGTAGTGAGTTTCAAACCGAGCCTATTCCAGTTTCCTCAGCATTATATGATGCTTGCTCCTATATTAATCCAATATGGCTTTGTGGATTTTTTTATACCTGCTCACTAATTACATGGATAATATGAAATTTGACAGAATACCTTTCTTCAAAGGGCTCAAAAAGATTTAAAGAAACATTCTCATTCATTCTCCCAGTGCATTGATGTAATCATTGCAAAAAATATAACTCTGTATTCTTTGTAAAAATATAAAGTTCAAAGAATGTAGAGAATAACAAGTCCATATTAATCTTCATCTTCATCACTAAACATACAATGTTCTGTGTAGTCAAGTTTTGGAAACCTTATGGGCAATTCTACCCACTTTTTGTACTGTTTCTTTTGGGAATTATTTTTAAAAGCCACCACAAAATTTTTTATCTTGAGACAAGGTAAATCTAAACCTTTGTTCACCATCATAGTTCCCCAGGCCTGGAAAGAAAAGACAAGACAAGGTATAAATTATATACATACTACATGAAGTCTGATTATTGGCCAAAAGGACAAAAACAACAGACTCACCTGACCACACTGACTGCAAATGATCTCCCCGTTTGTTTGATAGTCTGCAAATTTCTTTTGTAGTGCTTTATTTTCTCTTACAATGTAGAGTTTCCTAAAATTTGACAAGGGATATCAATCAAGTACTTTTATATTGGCTAAGTCTGAATTCATATTAGAGCTTTGCCCTGCCAGACCAAGTATCAGGATGCACATGATATCCCAGATACTCATCTTCAATCAAGAGACACAACTTCATGTTCTTTACTCTGGTCTTTATTTTTCTAACACTTACTCAGGCTCTTCTGAATACCTCACATGGTTGTTTTTCTTGTTCGGCTGAAAGATACCCCTCCAATCTTAAGAGCATTGCTCAGAGCTTCCTTCTAGGTTTGGGGCTCCTTTCCCCAAGTATAGTCTACATTCACACACTGGCCTTGAACTAGCTTCATGGCAGTGGACAAGTCACTTAACTTCTGCCTTCTGTTTCCTCATGTATAAACTGATGGGTTGCACTAGAAAACAGTAGCAATTGTTGTTCAGTTGTTTCGATCGTGTCTGACACTTGGTGTGACTCCCTTTGGGATTTTCTTGGCAGAGATACTGCTGTGTATATAATCTCATGTCACAACAATTTTGTGAAGTAGGTAGTACGGATATTATTTTCACTTTACATATGAGGAAGCTGAGGCTAAGAGATCATGCCTTTCCCTATTTCACACAGTAAATAAATATCAGAAGTTGTGCAAAATCTAAGTTTTCCTGACTCCAAGACTTTACATTATGCCGCACCAATACCCACGATCCTTTTACTTCTAAAATCCAATTCATAATTCTAAGACTACATTCATTTTTTTAAATCTCCCACATTTGATTATGAATCTGTCTGAAGCAACCACATATAATATTTAATATAAATTTATAGAACTCACTACAGTGTCACACACCAAGGGATCTCATTAGATTTCTAATAATGAATTTTAGATGTTTTGTGTAGTCTATGTTCCTGCTGTTTTCAAAGACGCTGAACTTGATTTAAATTAAAGGCTGGATGATCATTTCTTGGGTGATATCCAAAAAAGTCTACTTTGGATATTTCATTGTTCAAATGATGCCATGAAATTAAGATTGTAACTAATGTAACTTCTAACATAGTTCTGAAAAAGAGGCAGAGATATCTTAGAGCAGGGGTAGGGAACCTGTAGTCTCGAGGCCACATGTGGCCCTTCAGATCTTCAAGTATGGCCTTTTGACCGAATTTCAGTTGGATTTAGTCAAAGGGTTGCACTTAGGACCTAGAGGGGCACATGTGGCCTTGTCCTAGAGGTATGGTGAGTTAGAATGATACCCCAGCCCTTTTTGCAGGGGATAGGGTTGTGAATACCATTGCACTGTTGCAATGACTGGCAGCTAAGCTCATTCTGTTACCCATTCATTTGTGGAGAGGAGGAAGTGTTTGGCTTTTTTGGTTGGAACAACTCATTCTCTAAAAGGCTGTTTTAGAACTTTGGGGAGGATGGGAGAGCAGAGAATAGAAAATCTTGTAATCAGCACATGCTGAATGTATTTTAAATGTATCTACAATTAAAACTACAACCCACCCCTTAAGAAAAACCTCAAATATTAAGTGGGAGATGCTTACTTAAATTCCTGTGTCATGTTGACGTGATGCATGTTCTCAATCACTTGGATGTTTTCTCCAGAACAGGCCAACACACTACAGTTTTTACAGAAGAAGGTTATTAATGATGGATTGTCCTTAAATTGCTTTGCAAGACTTTTCTTAGTTTTCATTTTCTTTTCCATTATACTTTGCATTTGTAACTCTAAAATCTGCACCAAAAAAACAGAATTGGAAGTTGGACTTTTAAAATCCTGAAATACTTTAAAACCACTAGGCTTTGGGTTACTTACATGCCATGAAAATACTGATGTATCTTTGCTCTGATGATATAAGCTTTATAATTTGAAAAACAAGCAAACATATTACTTAGAGAAAATAAACACTTGGTTCTTGTGCCTTAGCATAGCATTCTGCAAAGGGTAGGTGCTTCAGCAATGATTACTAAATGATTATTATTGAATGTGAGGCTCAAATGGGATGATGGATGTAAAACACTTTGCAAACCTTAAAGTGATAGGTAAATACCACTTATTATTAATAGTATTATTAGCCTCTAGTCCTCAAGCCTCCAGTCTGACTACATTTCCTGAAGCTTTTATTGCAATCCTGCTAGGCTCTATGCAACAATAAAGGGTTGCATTGGCAAATATTTAACAACAGGGCCCAGGGTGCATATACTCTTATAAGTTTAATTCCCTTTAACTTTTTTTTTAACAATATCACAAATCAAGCCCTGATTTGTAGCAAGTGCCAATTTCTGAATTGTAAATGATCCTCAAGAATAAGGATCCATGATAATAATTTCAGAATGTTTTTAAATGCATACAATAAAATACCTAAGATTACAAAGGAAACAAACAATATTAAATATAGCTATCAAAATTTAACAATCAATTCTCACAAGTGGTTGGAGCTGCCTCGAGCATAACCTGCCAATAACTAAAAGTAATCAGTGAATAGGCCTAAACCAGCTAGACATAGTGAGAGGATGATTGGACAGGAAGTAAATAAGCATGCATTTTCTAAGCAACTCCTTATGTGACAGGTACCATGTTAGGTGCTGGTCATACAAAGCAAAAATGGAAAAGTCCTTGACCTAATGGGGGTTCTATTAGGGGAAACCCTATGTACACACACACACACACACACACACACACACACACACAGAAAATTACAAGTAATTTGAGGGAGGGCTACTAGATGTTAAGTGAGGAAAGATTTCATGTCAGATATTTAGCTTGAGCTGAATGGTAGAGGAAGGTAAGGATTCTATGAGGTAGAACTGAGGAAAGAGTATTTTCATGTTTGGGAGACAGATTTATGTTCTAGTTCTAGCTAGAGCAGCTATACCACTTAATAAATGCAAAAATTGGGGCAAGTTTCTGAAACTTTCTAGGCCTTTATTTGCTTATCTGTGAAATGGAATAGATCGCAATGACCTCTTAAGTCCTACCTAGCCATAACGTTCTAGGAGAATTAATATGCTGGTTCATTATTTATTTTTAAGGACTAGCTATTAAAATTTTTAATTCTAAACTGGTTTTTCTTTGTCTTGTGCAACTGGTAGCACTTCTTTTTGTTAATGAAAACCAATATTAATGTTAACTCAAAGAAAACATAATACAATGTGACATTTAAAAAAGGTTCAAGAGACATAATTTCTAGGTAGTTTAATCATTTAATTAACAAGGCCAGTAGGTTATTAATAAAAAGACGGTCATTTTGCCGTCTCTTAGACCAAAGTCAATCATGGAAAGGACTTATAGTTTATATACCAGTAGATCGTCTATCAAACAGCAATCAAATCTAATTGGTTGGCATGATTGGAGGTGGGCTATATTAAAATGAAAGGCTGAATATCTCTTGGATAGGAAAAGTATCTTGATACTAGGCCACCCAGAACTTTAGACCACTGGTTCTCAACCTTCCTAATGCTGCGACCCTTTAATACAATTCCTCATGTTGTGGTGACCCCCAACCATAAAATTATTTTTGTTGCTATTTCATAACTGTAATTTTGCTACTGTTATGAATCTATCTGATATTCAGGATTTATTTTCATTGTTACAAATTGAACATAACCCACAGGTTGAGAACCGCTGCGTTAGACTATCAATTCAGAGAATTCAAAGAGCAGAACACAATAGTTTCCACCAGGGTGGTGTCTTGAAGAAGATCTAGGAGAGTTAATGCAAGCTTTTAATCAGTAATGTCCTGAAGAAAAACTTAACTCTTAAAATGAGGAATTTAGAAGGAGGAGAGCCTCTGAATCACCCCAAGATATTGGTTATTAATAATCATTCATCACAAAGGTAAATCTTCCAGGACAGGGGTTCTTTTAAAATTTTTTTTTTTTGCTTTTTGGAGGGGGGAATGCAGGGCAATTGGGGTTGTGACTTGCCCAAGGTCACATGGTTAGTTTTTGTGTTGTGTCTGAGGTTGGATTTGAACTCAGGTCCTCCTGACTCCAAGGCCGGTGCTCTATTTACTGTGCCACCTAGCTGCCCCAGGACAGGGGTTCTTAACATTTTCTTGTGTTATATATTCCTTTAACAGTGTGGGAAAACCCATGGAGTCAAGAATAAGGATCCATGATAATAATTTCAGAATGTTTTAAAATACATACAATGAAATACCTAAGATTACAAAGGAAACAAACAATATTAAATACAGCTATCAAAAATATGTTTGTAAAAACAAGTTCACACACCTCAGGTTAGAAATGCTTGTTCTAGGAGAAGGAAAATTATACTACATACTCTTCGCCCACAAATAGCTAATAACATTTGTGTTCTTGATGATGGAATCCTAATAAAGCTGTCTTCAGCCCCAATATTCTAACTACCTTATGGGCCCCAGTGAGCAACAGACATGTCCCATGCCTCAAGCTCCCAGACTCAATACAGCCATTGCCCCTAGCTAGCCACTGCTCCAAGATTCAATTTACATATTTGAACAGGTATGTCCTCGTACTCAACCACAATCACGTTATCCCTTTAGCCTAAGACAGGACCACAATAACTAGTTAATCAGAAAGCAGCATGATTAGGATGTTTAACCACTGAACCACTGAAGGGACCCTGCCCCATTTACCTAATCCTTTAACAAACCCCTCCTGCCTTTTTAATATTCATATTTTCTACTGTGTAATCAGCATCATTACACCATAAATTGGCCTGCATTATTTTGCTAAGTTGCTGCTTCCTCTTGGAACCTAGCCAGCTTCTAAGGGACATCAGTACTCAATTGATGTACTGGATGAGAGGTGGTCTGACTCTGAATTCTTTAAGATGGTGCCATCACAACACCCATCAAACTGCAACATTGAAACACATCTGCGCATTGGGATCCTCCATGTGAAACATTTTACCCATGTTCTCCTGTCCAGTGAAGACTGTTCAATTCAATGTAACAAGGGAAGACTTTTCATAAAATAATTCAATTCAATTCATAAATATGGTTTCTACAACATACAAGGCACTAAAGAAACAAAGACAAAAACAGAACAGGCTCTACCTTTGAAGGGCTTATTGGGGGAAATACAGCAGTATACAGATTAAGTAATTATAGGATAATTTGAGCAGGGGCATTAACCAGAAAGCTTGTGGAAAGCATCACTGAGAATTTTTTAATGGAGTTGAATCTTGAAGCAAGATAAGGATTCTGGAAGACTGGGATGAGGAAGGAATACTGTTTACGCATGGGGATAACTAATTATTAAATTGTCCAGTTTGTTTAGGACAAAGAGTGCATGAAGAAGTCTAATACAAAACCTACTAGAAAAGTAGGTGACATTCAGACTGAAGAGTCTTGAAGGACCCAAACTGAAGTTTTTATCCTATTGCAGAGGCAATACTGTGAGTCTGCAAATGAAGGTTTTTGACTAGGGAGGTGAGATGGTCAGACTCATGCCCTACAAAGGTAATTTTGGCAATGAGGTGAAGGAGTTGAGATTGGAAACAGTGGGCATTTGATTAAGAGGTAAGATAAGGGTAAGAGATGGTGAGGCAGAATCAATAGGATCTGGCAACTGATTCACTCAAATGAAATGAGACAGAGGGAAAAGTGAAGGACAACTCAGAAACGATCGGCTTTGGTGAGCAAGAAAATAATGGTGCCCTCAACCAACACAGGGAAGTTTGGAAGTCTAGGTAGAATGATGAGTAATTCTGCTGTATGCATTGTTAACACCTCAAAATCAACACATGTTTTCAAGAGAATTTATCAACATTGTGGCTAAACCTCTAACCTTTCCTAGATCTAGAAATCTGCCAAGGAAATAGGAAGAGAGATTTAAGATATGGCTTAGGAAAATGGCATAGTCAAATGATTTTTTTTGGAGGGGGGAAGGCAAGGCAATTGGGGTTGTGACTTGCCCAAGGTCACACAGATAGTTAAATGTCAAATGTCTAAGGCTGGATTTTAACTCAGGTCCTCCTGACCTCAGGGAGGATGCTCTATTCACTGCACCACTTACCTGCCCCCAAATGATTTTTTTTAAGAATAAAGGGAGGTCTAAGCAGATTTGTAGGAAGGATCCAATAGATAGGGAAAGACTAAAGACTGAGGATGTAACGATAGATGGGGAAAGCTCCCAGAAGAGAGAAAGAAGTGACACAATAGAACACAGAGAGTAGTTCATCTTAGTTAATTGTTAGTCCTTTTGTTCTCTTCAAATTACTTGTGTTACTCTGAGTATATTTTATATTTGTTTGTCTATGCACATGTTGAATCTTCCCAGGAGAATATAAGCTCCTTGATGGTAGAGACTATTGAGTTTTTTGCCTTTGTATATATAGAATACCACGCACAGTTCCTGGAACATAGTAACATTAATAAATGTTTATTGAATTGAATTAGCAAGGAATTAATTGGTGAAAGGGATTTCAATTTTCTAACACTGAATTACATATATTTAAAAAAAACCCTCATTGTGCCTCTTTCCAGTGTGTTCTGCCCTGGGTAGGTGTCCACCTTTGTCTCCCAAGTTGTATGAAAGCACATGATTCCACAGTAAAACTGAATTCACAGATGGCAGGGGTTTTATATGTGTTGTTAAAATTGTGTATTTGGTTTTAGATTATTTCTAGTTTAGCATAGATGCACCCAAGTTCCTTTGATGACCACAGAATTGAGAGTTGACCATGCTGTATATATTATTTATGACTTTTTTCACTTCAATGGACACCTGTTTTTATGGCAAATGCCACTTCTTTGAGGGAGTCTTCTCTGATCCATCTACCCATGAATGGCCTCACTTATCTCTGAATGCTCAGTGTACTTTGCACCTCTTTAATGTACATTTATTCACTATGTTATAAAGCACTGAGTTGAATATGTTTTATACCCTTCTGTTAGACTGTAAGTTCTTTGACACCATTAATCAAGCTTCATTCTTCCTTACGAATATTTGTTCACAGTGTCATATATATATATATGTACACATATATATATTTATGTACACACATATAAATGCACACACACAGAGATGATACTTAATGTATTTGTTAAACTGAACTGAATTACAGAGGAACTCTGAGTGTGTATTGACAACACACAATTGTAACAAGTATGGGACACGTGGATCCTGGACCCATACTGTGAGTCAACAAACATTTATGAAGAACCTACTTTGTGCCAGGGACTGTGCTAAACTCTGGGGATACAAAGAAAGATAAGAAACAATCTCTCTTCTCTAGAAGCTTACAGGAGTATGCTGATGAGCAATTCTTATCTTTCAAATGAAAGTTTCTTAATAAAATTGTTATATAAGTCCCTCCTTTCTGTCATGTCAGGATGAGGCTTTTAACTTATTCTACTGACTGGTGCTTATGGAATGTTGCTAAATGTCCATCTATCTACCCAAGCTTTAAGCATTATTTTTCTGCATATCTCAGGACTAAAAGAAAGTTTACCCAGGGGTTATAAATGACTAAGCCAAATTTTAGATGAATGCAGAGGTTCAAAAGAAAAAGTAAACTCCAAAGCAAGATCATATGTACCTCATAAAGTTATATGACTTAATATATATATTATATATAATATATAATTATTAATGATATATACTGACTTAATCAGGTATAAATAACTTTTATACATAAGGTAAAATAATATGAGAACTGAGGTATTATGTTCACTAAGATGTTAGCTGGGCTGATCATGCTAGAAGTGAATATCAAGACATTTACAGTTCAATGAACTGAAGAGAGGAGGCATTCTAGCATAGCACCATGTTCATGTGGGCGCTTACGAAGTACTATGTGATGAATCACACACAGTAGGCAGAAGACACTTTTTAGGAATACACTAAAACTATATAAGATTTACATAAGAAGCTGAAAGAACAGCCCAGAAATATCACAAGGGTATGAAAAAAAATGAAAATAGGGCAATAAACACTGTGATGATGATGATGGTGGTGGTGGTGGTGCTTGGCACTGTTGAAATCAGATTAAGTATAGAGGAACTATAAAAATAAAGTGGAAGGTGCTGGGTAAATTCCAGAAAGAAAGAGTAGAAGAGCATCTCTTGTGCCTAGAAATTTGGTTTGGTTTAGGAAGTTTAAGGTCAGGAACAGAACAGACTGAGTGCTTCAGAGAAACCAAAAGGATGCTGAATCAATTCTGTATCTACTGTATAGATGGAGGCTTGGTCTAAGGAAATCCTGGAAAGTCTAGGTTTGATCTAGAATCCTGGAATTAACTTGATTAACTCAAATGTTTAGGTATGACTTCATTTCTCATTAAAAACCCAGTTTCTTAATTGCCTCAATGACTACATTATAAGGGCCATAAAGGCAGAATCTAAACTTTTCTCTTTTCTAACATCTATCACAGCATCCTGTAGGCAGCAGAAATTTAATAAATACTTATTAAATGTCAGGATAGATTGAGTGAAATAATAATTTCCCAATGGTATTATTAGTCGGAGGGGGCAACTAAGTGGTGCAGGGGGTAGAGTACTGGGCTTGCAATCAGGAAGACTCATCTTCATGCTTTCACATCTGGCCTCAGACACTTATTAGACGTTTGACCCTGGTCAAGTAACTTATTCCTGTTTGCCTCAGTTTCCTTATCTGTAAAATGAGCTGGAGATGAAAATGCAAAAGCACTCCAGTATCTTTGCCAAGAAAATCCCAAAATGAGGTCAAGGAAAGTTGGACACAACTGAAACAATTGAACAACACTAACGATTTTCAGTCCACAAATATTTAGTTTGTCCTCTGACCTGATCATGGGAAGCTGAAAGTTCTAAAGACAATTTTGTTATAGGATAGTACTGGATTTTGGTTCATATCCTAGTTTAGCTACCTATGGGATATAACCTCTGACAAGTCACTTAATGCCTTTGCATTTGTTTCACCAATCTATAAAATGAGGGAATTGGAGTAAAATATCTCTAAATTTTCTAATTTCTAATTCTGTGTGACCCTGAGTAAGTGCCTTAAACTCTTAGTGCTCTAAGCAACCAAGACTTGAGTTGCAAAGAAAGTGTCGATCATTGAAAAAGGGAGTTTCTGTATCAGGGAACTCCCAGTATCAATGGATATAGGTCCAGGACCTAGGCCTATTTCTATGATCCTATGATCCTTAGATGGGACCGAAGTCTGACTAAGTGGGTTTGGACAAAAAAAAAAAGTCCTCTTGATAAGGCAATGTGCACTGACTTGGAATCCACAAAATATTATTCAGGGTAGAACCAGACTTCATGTTCAATAAAATAACACCCACACTTATACCTTGTGGTTAATATCTTCCCAAAATACTGATTTTCTATTATGCAAATGCATCTTTAGATCCTCTGAAGTATTGAATTCCCTTAAATTCTTCTGTAATAGCACATAAGTCCTTCATTTTATCACTACCTATACCTTAAATTACAATATGCTGGAATATAGAGATATTGTCATTGCAAATATGGGTTGGTTCACTCTAGTACTACAAACATTTGCTGAACTGGTGAGTTACACTAGTCTCCTTGGGTTAGGGTTAGCATTAACTGATGCTGCCGAGGTCCTTCTTTGGCACAATCTGGCCTATATGATTCACATCCTACAGAAATTTGAAAGTATATTTCTGTATTGATTTGGATTTGGATTTGGGAAGTTTGGCATTACTCACTATTTCCAGTGGAAATATATCTTTGCTCCTCTAGTAATAGAGATAGGTATCATAACCATATACGGACAATTTTTTTGTTTTTGTTTTCTTGTTTGTGACTGGGTCTCCTTAACTCACTCAGACCTCTAAAGGGCCCAGTTCTATTCACTATTGATTAGCATAGCACTTTTCACTGTCTCTGCTTTCAATTGAGGCTAGTTTTGACACTTCCTAGGGAGCCCAGTAGCCCCTGACTCCCTGGCACTCACCATACTAGTACAATACTTTGAGTAGACATTCAATTGGCATAGCCTGCTCTGGTTTAGAACTCCAGGTGATCCACCAACCTCAGCTTCCTCAGTATCTGGGATTACAGGTGCAGACTACCAGGCCTAATAAGAGTTCTTTTAAAAGGAAAGGGACAGGGGTGGCTAGGTGGAGCAGTGAATAGAGCACTCACCCTGGAGTCAGGAGGACCTGAATTCAAATCTGGCCTCAGATACTTAACATTTACTGGCCATGTGACCTTGGGCAAGTCACTTAACCCCAATTACCCTGCCTTCTCCTGCTCCAAAAAGAAAAAAAAAAAGGAAAGGGATGTTGTAGAGAGGAAGATTCCTGTACAGGTACAGATTACACTAGAGGTCCCTACCAACTGAGATTCTATGATATTCTATGAAAACTAACTGCAAAGTAAAGATGGCCGCTAGCAATACCTTATGAGCGTACTCTGCTGGCTTCATATTTTGAACCCGGTCAATAGCTTTATGCATCATCTTCTCACGATACAAGTTAACACTTTCACGTTCAACCACTCCTGAGCCACCACTTGCCACCAATACATATGTGCTTTCATCAGCTCGAGCTCGACCTCGGGCCTATAAGAACATCAAAGAAAATAATTATTTATGAAAAATCCTGGCTCTACCCACCTCCCTTAAAAAAAGATACAGGATGGTAGCACTCTTGGCCCCATGATCATTATGCCGGAAGTGAAATGTTGCAATAAAAAACATAGAAGTCAAGCAGGCTATTGCACATATTTGACAACCAATCTGACGTAATATTAGCTGTGTGGCAGAGTACTGGGTGAAGGGAGGCCTAAAAATTAAATAAGCTTTGATTGTAACTTACTTTCTAGTAGGGTGCTATGACGTATATTCAAACAACTAGAATATAAAATATTTGCCATTGTCTCCATGCATTCCATTATTTTTCTCTTTGAATTCATATTTCATTTAAAAATACCACCAATACAAAATACAATGAGTATTTGTACAGCCTCTTGAGGGTACTTGCCGGATATTTTTAACAATGATTTTACACTTTTGCTTTTTTCTATACTTTACTTTTACATTTTTTTTGTGTGTGTTTTATATGTTTATATTCTAAACTGTGTTTCTTACAATTCACTTTATTTGTAGATTGGTACATACTCTACCTGTCACATCTTGGCTTGCTGAAAATGCTAGTATCAAACATTCTTCTCTATGTGAAATTGAATTTTCAAAATGAAAGAAGAGGGTATAGAGGGCACATGCTGGGTTCCAAAAATATTTGAGGGTTTAAGAGTACAAACAAAAAGCATATCTTAGCAGCAATGACATACATGGCCACCTTATCCCCACAGGTTCTTTCATAAAAGTTAAAATTTAATATACACTCAGATGAAATACTCTCTTTTGCTGAACATAATTGGTCTTCTTATATTGTAAGATTTAAAAAAAGGGGAGAGAAAAATCAGATAAAAGTTGGTAATACAAAATCTGCTGATTTTTTTTTAATTTCTTAAGGGAAGTGGGCATAAAAGTAGAGAATTCTCTAATGATTATAGAGAAATCCAGTCTAAGTCATGTTTTAATTTAGAAATCTTTTAGTGTTCTAGAAAATCCTGAAGTCTGAGTCAATGGCCAAGAATAGAGACAGTGCAGACATCCTAAGAATGAAATGGCCTATTTCCACCTTGCAAAAGAACAATACTGCATTGTTTTAGTAAACAGAGACAAAAAAGATTCAAGTATCATATGCCTTAAAAATGGGCTGAAGCTTTTAATATGATAACTACATTAATTAAGCAAAAATAAAGTTATTGGTCTCTGCTTCCTCTTTCACCAGGAAAACAAAATAAAACAATGAAACCATTAGCCCAGACCTAGAGGGTCTCATGAGCTCCCAGATGCTCAATGATCACCTCTGTGCAGCTGGATGTCAGCTCTCTATATATGCAACCTCAGTCTTTCTTCTAAATTCTAGTCTCACATCACTAACTTCTTATTAGACATCTCCAAATGTATGTCTTGTAAGCATTTCAAACTTAACATATCCCAAAGACAGCCCATTATCTCTTCCCTCAAACCCTCCTTCTTCTCCTGACATGTTTATTTCTGTGGAGGACACCACAATTCTCCCCATCACCCAAGTTGTCAACTTGTATCATCCTTCATTCTCTCTTCTGTAGCCTTCACATCCCATCAGATGCCTAGTCTTGTCAGTATCATCTCCATAACATATCTTGCAACTGGCTTCTTTGTGCTCATCACCCCTTGTTTGAACTACAGAAATAGGCTTCTTTTCTCTAGCTTCTCTCTGCTCCAGTCTATCCTCCATATATCTGACAGCTTGATTTTTTTAGAACACAAATCTGACCATGACCTCCCAGAATTCAAGATGCCCCAGTGGCTTTCTTTTGCTTCTAGGCCAACATACAAACTCCTCTGATATCTTTTATAGCCTTTCACAATATGGCTCCATGGAACCAACATTCTTGCACAAAATCTTCCTTTACATACACTACATTCCAACCAAACTTTTATGTACATGCAATTCTGCCTCCCATCAATCACTATGCCTTTGCAGAAACTATCCCTCATGTTTGGAATATCTTCTTTTCTCACCTCTGCCTCAAATAATTCTTACCTTCATTTAAAGTTCAACTTTAAATGTCCTATAAGAAGGATATCCTGATCTCTCCAATTGCTACTGTCCTCTCCCTAAAAATTACTCTGTGTGTGTGTGTGTGTGTGTTACAATTTAAACTCCTTGAGGTAAGGAAATGTTTTTGTATCCTCAGTGACTAGTATGATGTCTGGCTTACACCTGGCATTTACCATATTTTAAAAAATTAAATTGAAAAACTGTATCTATATATTTCTCTCTCTATATATATATATGCATACACACACACATATATATACATACATATACATATCTCTATATAAATATATAGATATATACACACAGAACAGAGAAAGGAGAGAGAAAAGAGAGGAAAGAGAGAAAGAGGGAGAGAGAAAAAGAAAGAGAGAAAGAGAGAGAAAGTGGCACAGTGTAATGTGGCTAGAGAGCTGTTAACAAAGCTAGGAAGATTTGGGTTTAAGTGCCTCTCTAACACAAATTGCCAGGGTGACCCGGGCAAATCACTTAAACTTTCAGTACTCTGAGTTATTCTTTAAGACTATAAGTGACTGGAAAAGTGCCATTCTGTATTGGCGGAGTACATTTCCTCCTCTGGGAGTTTTTTTAGAGCAATGAAATCACAGGTCTGGTCCCAGTTCCCATCTCCATTGAACAAGGGAGACAGTTCTTGATACACTACTTTTCTGCCTCAATTGGGTTAAGACACTTGGCCTGTCTAGACTTTTGGTTTTTTATTAGTAAAATGAGGATATCTATATGAATTCTAAGGTCACTTTCAGCTCTAATATTCTATTCTTCTATAAGTATGTTGCACTGTTTGAAGACAAATAACAAATAGACAAAAGGAAAAAATGAATAGAATGGAATTAAGGTTGACTAAATATACCTGTAACATGGCTATTTCATTGGTGACAAGACCATAACGGATAACAATATTACATTCTTTTATATCCAGGCCTTCTTCAGCTACTGTGGTAGCAATAAGTAGGTTTATTTTTCCAGTACGAAAATTATTAATTACTTCCTTTTGTTCATTCTGCAGAAGGAGTTCAAAAAGTTAATATTATGTTGTTGAACATATTAAATATTTTCCCCATTGGAAGAATTATTCTAAATTGAAGCTTGGTATAAATCAAATGGTGTCACTAGTTTTGGGCTTTGAGCAAATTAGCATCTAATTTTCATTTTGATTATATGACCCATTAAAAAAACATTTTCATTTTTTAGTCTGGAGATTGGAAGACTATAATTTTAAACTATGGAGATGAAATGGTGGGTATACTGGGAGTGGAAAGGAAGTACCTTTGAATGGGAATTGTAAAGGACTTTACCCCAATAGAACTTATATCAGCTATATATGTATCAAAGATACTTCAATGGATCTGTGATCTAATTAATATGAGTCCTCTTTGTAATGATGCAGGTTATAACCTATTCACATCATCTTCTTGGTGACTCTTCTCCATTCCTTCCCAAAAGCCTTTCACAGGGGGTTCTTCTAAACCAGGACTTCTTCTTTTATTTGCTTTTTTTTTTTTGAGGGCAGTTGGGGTTAAGTGACTTGTCCAATGTCACACGGCTAGGTTTTTGTGGTCTGTCTGTGGTCAGATTTGAACTCAGGTCCTCCCTGACTCCAGGGCCGGTGCTCTATTCACTGTGCCACCTACCCGCCCCTAAACCAGGACTTCTTAAACTTTTCCCACTAGCAAACCCTTTTCCAGTTCTGTCAGCACTCTTGGTGTTACACGGTCTGAGGGCATGTAAAGTACAAAGTGCACATACTTTGTGTTTAGAACCAAGGCTGCAGTAAAGTTGCATGATGCAGCACTGGCAAGGACTGCCAGAAACACCTTGAGTTCATTATGTTTTTGATTTTGAATTAATTTTTGGTCATTGTGTGTTCAGAAACCAGATTTTTCATGATCCTATATGGGGTTACGACCCACAGTTTAAGAAGCACTGTTCTAAATCAACTGGAACCCTTTCTCTAAATCAGTATTGTTGAGCTCAAATAAATAGATATAGATTGTAGTTGCCTACAGACCACATAGGGACTAGAAAACCACAAATTAAGATTATCTATTTTTTATATTTTTCTTTATTTTGTTAAACATTTCCCAATTACATTTTAAACTGGTTTGGGTCACACTTAGGGGTTCTTCAGGCCTGCTGGGAATCTTCTGCTCTAGACTTTGACATTAGTTAAATCACAGTTGAGCATCCCAGAATCACAGACCACTTGAACACTGGCAGAAATTCTGATAACACAGTAAACAAGTGGCTAAACTATGACCTGGGGATAACATGCCTATAACTGAATATCGTTCAGGGTCATGTGAGACAACCGAACCTCTATTTGAGTAATGATACTAATTCTTGCAAGGTAAAGTCAGTCCTGTAATATGGTTTCTGGAAGTGTGTTAAAGAATGATTTACTGCTACTTATGATTCTGCACAAGGTCTGAGACCAGAATTGAAGGGTTTGGATCACTGGAATTGATACTGTAGCCACTGTACAATAAAACCTAGATTTCTATTAAAATTGAAACCCTGGATCTTTCCTTCCTTCTTTCTTCCTTCCTTCCTTCCTTCCTTCCTTCCTTCCTTCCTTCCTTCCTTTCTTTCTTTCTTTCTTTCTTTCTTTCTTTCTTTCTTTCTTTCTTTCTTTCTTTCTTTCTTTCTTTCTTTCTTCCTTCCTTCCTTCCTTCCTTCCTTTTCCTCCCTCTTTTTCCCTCTTTCTTTCTCAATCTCCCTATCTTACCTAGACCGGAAGTACAATAGTCACTCTCTCAATTTCTGACTTGGACCAGTTGACTCTTTTTCTGGTAGTCCAGTGGCTCAAGGAATCTTCCAGTCTAAGTCTCTAGAGGAGTAGGGATTATAGGTATTCACCACTATACCCAGACAGATTTCAAAAACAAAATTCAAAAAGAAAGTACAAATAATTCACATAGAAATTAAATTACAGGGGCAGCAAGGTGGGGCAGTGAATAGAGCACCGGCCCTGGAGTCAGGAGGACCTGAGTTTAAATCCGGCCTCAGACACTTAACACAAAAACTAGCCGTGTGACCTTGGGCAAGTCCCTTAACCCCAACTGCCCTCCAAAAAAAAAAAAGAAAAAAAAGAATAATTGAAATTAAATTACAGTAAAGTTTTAGTTTAGTTAATAAACTCAATAGGATACCTGTGTCATGGGTTTAAATTCACTGCTATGTCCAGCCCCAATCAAATGATGAGCTTTTACTCCTACTTCTGCGAATTTTTCAATGTCGTTAATCCACTGAGAGAGAGCAAATGCACTTTGCCGAGTCTTAGTAAAGATTATTCCTCGAGCTACAGATCCATCAGTTTTAGTAAACTCTTCCATTATGGTGTTTCGTAATTTGGTCAGTTTTTCATTTTCGTGATCTGGAGTGATGGCCAGTTTTTTCAATTTTTTCTTATTTTCTTTAAAAAGCAATTAGTGAAAAAAAAATCAATGAAATATACAAAATTATCTAAAAGAATTCCTGGAATTAGGAACTTAAAAGTATCTTGACTACATAGGGATTCAGGGTTCAGTTAGCGTAGCTTAGATGCAGCAAAACATCCAGTACTAGTCACACTAAAACACAATCAATTACAAAGCCGACACTGTGGAAATTTCAGTCACATCACAAAGAAACAGGATAAAAACAAAGAGCTCCCCATATTTCTTTTTTCTCTGTGATTCTTTGAAGAATTCAGTATATACATGAATATGCAAAGACTCTGATTTTATCAGGCTATGGAATTCTCACAACCTGTCTATGACTTAGATGATAGACTATAGGAAGCTGTTCATGAAACAAGGAGGTTAAATGAATTGCCCAGGGCCACAAAGCTAGTTATGTGTTAAAGTCAAGATTTAATTCTGTCTAAACTAGTTAGAAGTAGGTTCTTACCAAAGAGATAAGCATGTGTGACTCATGCATGAATTCAAATTCAACAAATATTCACTAAGTCCATATTATGTGCAATGTAGGGCAGCTAGGTGGCACAGCAGATGAAGAACCAGTTCTGAACTCAGGAATCTTCCTGAGTTCAAATCTGGCCTCAAACACTCACTAGCTGTGTGACTCTGGGCAAATCACTCAACCCTGTCTGCCTCAGTTCCTCATCTGTAAAATGAGCTGGAGAAGGAAGTAGCAAACCACTTCAGTATCTCTGCCAAGAAAACCCCAAATGGGGTCACAAAGAGTTGAACAAGACTGAAATGACTAAACAGCAAATATGCAATGTGTTATACTAGTCACTAGGTATATAAAGATAAAAAATGATATTGTCTTCAAGGAGCTTACAAACTAAGGGTAATATGTACATATTCACAAATAGGTATTATACAAGAGTTTGATAAAGGCAAAGAAGAAACTCAAGCAAGAAAGCTTTAGGAGAAAGAACACTTTCTGTTTGGGGGATAAAGGTTTTATGGAGGAAGTGGCATCTGAGCTAAGAAAGAATGATTTCAGTAGGCAGAGATACAGAGTGTGCTCCAGGCATGGAGGAACAGCTTGAATGGTTGCTCAGAGACAGTAAAGTATAGAAAAAGATTGGATAACAGAAAAAAGTCTCTTACGGTTGGAAATTGAGACTATGTCAAGGGACATGATCAGGCTTTGAACTGGAAAAGAAGATTGGAGCCATAGTACTGGGGTGATTTTTTAGGTAAATGTTCATTTAAAAAATTTTAAGTTAAAGTTAATTTTTTAAGTTAATGTCTCTCTGAACAGAAAATGACATCAGAGGTCATGTACTCTAAACTATACCTGACTGATCTCCTCCTATAACTTCAGAAAACATCATTATCTCCTAAAGTAGCCCATTCCACTTCTGGATAGTTCTAACTGTTAGGAAATTTCTCCTTTCATTAAATTCTGCTTCTCTGCAATTTAACAAAAATTGATTCTTACCATAAAACAAATCTAGAAGAAACATATCTGTTTCATCTAATTTCAAAAGCTTTCTTTTATTGTCATCTTCCTCCTCTTCCTCCTCCTCACTATCATAATCTTGGGCTGCTACCTTCTTCTCCTTTTCATCATTATAGAAACTTTTGAGGTGGCGGTACGCATCTATCATTCGGATTGTGTCATTGATTTGTAGGGCTTCATTGTACTTCCTCAAATGCTCTGCACAAACACGTTCTTTGCGATTCCCTTCTTTAGCAGCTTTAAAGAAAAAAAAATAGTGACATAAAAGAAGATATTGCCTAGGGTCATGTTATACACATCCCTGTACAAAATGCTAACTCTTCCCCAAATCCACTCCTCTTTGAGGCCAATCCCCCATGCCACCCCATATCTAATATAACTAGTTGAAGTTTTCTAGACTCTACTGTTGGTTTGAAAGCATGCCAGAAGAGTCTAAAGCACAAATGTGTATTAGTAATGCATTTAAATCTATACCAGGCATGCCCTAAGGAAAGAGGTGGTGTCAGGCATTTCTAAAATGTATCTACTTTCCACAGAATCTAAGGCAATCGTTACTCCCAAATAGTACTTATTTTTACCAATATAGCTACAGATACAAGGCACAACTTGGGAGGAAATACACACACACACACACACACGCACGCACGCACAACCTACTCTCTTGGCTGCTCTCTAATGAGGTCGGTATGCCACCAGTAGGGCACACAGACAAGGGCACACATCCAGTAACCAGAGATGACCACAGCCACGGGCCTTGCCACAACTACGACTATTGTGCATGCACATGCACAACAGATATATGGCAGCCTACAGCTGCCATATATAGACTTCTCCCTCTACTCTCACACTATAATGTTCTACAACTAAGGCTTATAAAAGGCCACCCTCACATGTACAAAAAAATTCCTTACCAACACACACACACATATACATATATAGCACATATGCATGTATGTGTATTTCTATATGTACATGCATGCATGTGTTTGTGTATATATGCACACAGCATATATAATTCTGCTGTATGTAAGCATATATATTCATACATGTGTATACACAAACATGTCTGCATACCTAGACACACACAGGGGCAGCCATAGCTATATCTATCTCTGTTTCTATGTCTATATATGAATCTTAGCTGCAGGCTGCCGTATGTATTGTGCATGTGCATGCAGGTATATATGTGTATATGTACGCTACGAGTAGGTTGCTTCTGAATGGATGGCAACATTAAGGTATTTCCTTCTAGGGTCAAACGCCATATTTGCTCCCTTCCTGATTCTATGATTCTGTTGCACTGCCTTTCCTCTTGTGCAAACATTGTGAATCCAGGAAATCATAACAGTGCTGTCTGACTCCACTAGAATCTCAGCATTAGGATGTAGAACAGTATGGGGCAAAGGGTGACTGACTTGGAGTCTGAGGTCTTGCTGAAGCTCATCTCCACTTCTGCCACTTACTAAATGTGTGCCCTTGGCCAAGCCACAATCTCTCTAGGACTCAGTTTCATCTTCTGAAAAATGAGGGGGCCAGACTAGATGACCTCAGTTCTCATGCACTGAACACAGGTGCACAGGGATTGTTTAAAGATGAAAATACTGCCAACACCCTGTGGTTTAAGTACACTGGCTGATTCTGTTCCCTAACAAAGAAGAACTCTGCTGTACTTCCAAGGTCTTGGGCTACAACTTGCACCCTCCCTTGAAGCAGTTCAGTTATATTGCTTTAAATAACACTGGGGAAAATGTGCTAGGTCTATTTATCTTTTAATATCAACTTGTAATATTGATCTTGAAGGCTTTTTTGGGGAAAGCATAATAAGACAGAGATGATAAAGAGTTCAAGATACTGAATAGCCTGATGCCTCTTTCCTCTGACAAAATGTCAAGACATGATGGTCTTTATCCTGACTCTGTAATACAGCTGTAATGCAAAGATAAATAAATCTAAGAAAATGTACAGAATTAAATATGAAATATCAGTTTCTGAAACATTAATATGATAAATCAAATTAAAAGGTATTGAGTAAAATCCAGATTACCTCTTTTTTCCTGATGAATGACCCATTGTTCATAGGTTTGTGTCCCAAAATCAGATGTTGGATTCATTTGACAAAAGTTTTGAATGTTTGTCATTATTTCTAGAAGTTTCTTTTTAAATGGATTCTAAAAATGAAATAATAAAACAATCATAACTTTTATATTGGTGACTGGCTTCCATTAAAATAACATCTATATTACCATGCACTTCAGCAGAAATATTTAGGAAAATAAAAGAGCATATTTCTGATGATGCAGAGGAGGAGGAAGAGCAGGAGGAAGAGTGAGGAGGAGGAAGAGGAGGAAGAGGAGTGGGGAAGAGTGAGAAGGAGGAGGAGTGAGGATGAGGAGGACTGAGGAAGAGGAGGAGGAGAGAGTAAGAGTAAGAGAAGGAGTGAGGAGGACTGAGGAAGAGGAGGAATGAGGAAGAGGAGGAGGAGGAGTGTGGAGGAGGAAAAGGAGAAGGAGTGAGGAGGAATGAGGAGGAGGAGTGAGGAGGAATGAGGAGGAGGGGAAGTGAGGAAGAGGAGAAGGAGTGAGGAGGAATGAGGAAGAGGGGAAGTGAGGAAGAGGAGGAGTGAGGAGGAGTCAGGAACAGGAGGAGTGAGGAGGAGAAGGAGTAAACTAGCATTTATATAGAACTTACAATGTGCCAAGTATTGTGCCACATACTGAAGTACAACCAGTGCCTCATTTTATCTTCACAACAACCCTGTGAGGTGGGTGCCATTATTACTCCAATTTTACAGTTCAGGGAAATGAGGCAGACCACAATTAAATCACTTTCCCCATGTCACATGGCTAGAAAGTATCTGAGACCAGATCTGAACTCAGGTTGTCCTAACTCTTGCTCTAGCTCTCTGTGCACTGTGCCAACTAGCTGGCCAGTATGTGTCCACGTGTCTATGCACATATAGGTTCTCTTTTTCTTTTTGTCTCCCTCTTAGCCTCTACACTCTTTCTCCCTCCCCCTACTCATTTCCTACTTTTCTATCTCATACACAGAACACACCAATATATACTGCCCCTATTGGAATAAGAAATTTAATAGTTTTGTAGAATTAATAGACGATAAATACCTTTCATATTTGGTAGGGAAGTCTATAATTATACTTAAGGAAAACATTTCTCTTTGAAGAATTGGTCTCACTTTTATTTTTTACCACCTTAATAGAGCTGAAGATTAGTATAAAAGAAAAACAATTTTTAACTTCTCAAAAATCAGAAACTATTCTCATACAAAGGAGAAGCAGAAACCAGAATTCAATCCATCAGGGCAGACAAATGAGACAACCAAAGAAGAGAAGAGCAGTAGTGCTAATTTCATTGTTATATAAGTTGGTAAGTTATATAAGTTGTTATACTTGATTTTTAAGTTTTTTTAAAAAAGTTAAGTAAAAAATATAATGGTTTTGAATAAAAGCATAAAAAAGCACATTTCAACTGGTGACTCTACATATACTTGGAAGCAACACAAAAACCTGTTAGGTCAAATATATATTGGTTCTAGTTTTTAATCTTATACATAAAATTACTGACTAACTATGGAATCATAATGGCCCAAAGTGAGGTTTGTATTTAGGTTTTCTCAATGAAGTGAATTGATTGTGAATGCAAAGGCGGAGGTTGCCTGAATCAACCATTCACTTCCAGCCCAAAGGAAGTAACTAAAAAGATGCTGTGCCCTTATACCTTATCAGGTGAGAATATCCTTACTGGATCAATCAATCAATCAAGGCCATTAGATCAAATAAGAGAAGTCACTGATGGTTTGTTTGAAACTGAATGACACTACATAGAAGGTGTATTGAGATTGGCTGAAGAGATTCAATTGTTGCTTGTGGGTCTTCTATAAGATGATAAAATCAATTCAGATCCCAGCATTCCTGTTTAGCAACCTAGAGGAGTGCTTAGCTCTAAGTCCTTAAGACCAAATCACATAAGGAAGAGGAGGAAAGGCTCTGTCTCTGCCTGCCTCCCTCCATCTGTTCAGAGGAGGTCCTTAAGAACTTTGAAAGTCTGGAAGACTTTCTTAGACTTCTCATAAATACTCTCATATTTTCTTCAAAAGAGCCAATGGAACTGTGATTTGGATCCCAGGACATGATGAGGAAAGAGCTTCAGGACTCTACCAAGAGCCCAGAAGAATCTATGCCTTGCATAAGGGTAACTTACTGAGACCACCATGAAGGGGAGGAAAGGACTTTTGGCCAAAGGACTTGTAGGCGCTGTGAAGTTACCCAGTTTGCCACATGTGATTTATTCTTGAGCGCTCACTTCCCCCCTCACTTTGCATGTACTCACAGCTCTAGTTTGGAGGCAGTTCTTTACCAACTTACTCTTCTACTCTACTATGCTATGCTATGCTATGCTATAGCATCACTATACTATAACTATACCATAACGATAGTATGCTATACCATACTGTAATTATACTATACTATACTGTATTGTCACTATAACTATACTATACTAGAACTATGCTATGCTATACTAAACCATGCTAAACTGATGGGATGCTTGGGTGCTTATACTTTGACCACAATCCCAACATCATAGTTCTCCCTAGCTTCAAAACACTATCCCTAACAGTTTTCTACCCAGTCCAAGGACACCATGCCTAGCAAATACTCATTAGTGGGCCCCAATAAGACAAATTACCTTTCCCCACAATTACTCACGAGCGGACCCCAGTAAAACAAACTATCTTTCCTCATCACAAGAAAAAGCTGACCTCTGAAGAAATTCTCTTGTAAAAAATAGGACTATCTTGTAAGTACAGAATTATCATGTATTGATTTCTAAAGTTATCATATTCAACCCAGAAGTCAAGCTATAGACAGCAACTCTCAAAGCTAACTTACTACAGATATTATAGACCTTCCCCTGGTTTTGGGTAGTGAATGACACCTGTGACCAAGGTTGTGAGCTATCACATAATTAGCATATCTGTCAGATAATCTACTACTTTTCCTATATAAGCTTTAGCATCATTCCTGTTAAGTTGCAAGTTCCTTAAGGAGCTCTGCCCACCATACTGGTGTTGAAATAAACCTTTGCCAACTTGACTTAAAGAATGCTTGAGTCCATGAATTCATTCCAAATGACTCTCTCCAGTACTTCAGTCCTTAAGAGGTCCCTGAACCTCTCAAACCACATCAATACTATTAACTACCTGTTGCTACCTGTTTATAAAAATCAGGTAAATCTGGTTGGCTAATTGATATCAATGGATAATCAACAGGAAACCCCACTGGTAGGGGCTCATGTGCTATAGTACTCTGGCTCCTCAGGGTCCCCTAGAGCCCTGAGGCTGCTGGCCTAGCTCTGGACATTTGACCTGCCAGTTTAAGTGAAGGGCAGGCTTAGTATCCCCAGGGCTTGTTCTACACACACATACACCTACAATAAACCCACAAATGAACAGAATTCATTTATTTTTCACTGGGAGTAATATATATTTTTTTAGTCCAAAGTAGTTTACAGAAGTTGGGAGTACCACCATCCTTGTGTCCCAAGTGGTGCAATGGATAGAACACTGCCCTTGGAGTAAAATTCAAATCCTGCCTCAGGCACTTACTAGCCATGTGACATGTAGCAAATCACTTAATCTTTGTTTGCCCCACTTGCCTCAAATGTAAAACAGGGAAGATAAGAGCACCTACCTCAAAGGAGTATAGTGAAGATGAGATAATAATTTTAAAGCACTTAGCACAGTACCCGGCACATGGTGTTATAGAAATGTTAATTTTATTACCATTATTATTATTATTTCAGAATTTCTGGAAGAGTAACAACGTTTTAGCTTAACAGTAATGGGATTCTTCAAGATGATCAAGGCTAAAGTGAATTACTATTCTAAATTTTAGTTTAGCAAATGTTCTCTGACAGCTTATCTGCAACAGAAAACCAAAAATGAGAAAAGAAGAAAATATTTGTTAGTTTTTTTTTCTTCTATCAATGCATAATCGCAAAACTAAGGTTTTATTTTCTAATAGTTTTGGATGATAATGCTACTTAGGAAGGAAGGGTAAAATAGCCTGTATACTTTTTTTTAAAACCTGAAATAATGATTATTTTCAAATTTTAAAACATATGTATAGACAAAGACAGTACAGAAATTTCCAAACTTACTTCTCTGTTGTCATCTGCAATCACAAATTTCTTAAAAGGTTCCTTCACTTGATCTTTTAAAAGGGCAGCATTTTCTTTAACAGTGATAATTGTACATGCATCAAGATTAGCACACATCTGTAAAAAGAAAAAATTTCAGTACTTAAATAATAATTCTTCATTCACATATTGGATTCCATTTGAAACAGAAGTCTTTCTCATGTAAGAAACTGACAACATTCCTTATTTGATTTGTTTGTTTACAGGTGCTCCAGGCATTCTCTCCAGTTAAGCAAATCCCACACCAGTTGCCCCAGCCTGGGCACAGCCTCCTCCCTACTCCTTCCAGCCACATACTGTTGCTTGATGCCCTGGGGCAGCTCCACTGCCAGGCTGAAGCTCTATGGGCAATGATAACCAATCTGAACAAATTCCTGAATGATTAACATACTTCCCTCCTCATCCCAGTGATTCTGAAACCTAGATTGCCTATGTTCAAACCCTGCTCTTTCTCTTTTTCTTAAACCCCTCAAGCCAGGGGGGTGCTGGAGCCAGTTCCAACCAGTTTGTAGAAAATGACTAACATTTTCAGTGTGAACATTTACACTTCAGAAATCAGCAAATGCCACAAAAATCAGTTTCGTATGTTGTTTTGTTGATTGTCTAGACTTAAGAAAGTGATGGAGAAGAAGTTGATAATATAGACTAAATGTAATAGTGTGCCACGTACATATTGTTGGGGTTTTTCCCCCAGAAAGCCAGTTTTATGTGTTTATCAGCACTCCTACAATTTCACTCTTATCTCCCACTCCATGGTCATATTGTGGAGATGGAATACTCCTTGTTCATCATCCTCTACCACCAAAACTCAGTAACCTCTCTTCCTTTGAGCTTCATTCAATCTATATTTAACCCTCAATTAAGATTCTAGAGATCCAATGACCTCTAGAGCACCCTCCTTCCTTCCTCAATGGGTTCAGTGCCTACCTCCCATTCTCCAGCTCCTAGCCTCATATTAGGGGACTTCAAGGTCTGTACCTATCTTTCTTTGAACGCCCTAAGCAATCAGTTCAATTTACTCATTTCCCATGACCTACTCTCCCACCCCACCACATATACACACAGAGATGGCCATATTCTCAATCTTGCTATCAACCACAAATGTACCGCATCTGTGTTCACAAGCTCTGAAATTCCTTTATTGAATCAGAATCTATTGTCACCCCACTTCTTTTTATAGCTCCAAAACTTGTTCTTCCTTATCAAGCATCTAGGTGACTCATTGGATCTCTATAACCCTAGGCCAGGAGTGATGAAGACTTTAATTCAAATCTGGCCTCAGACAAAAACTCGCTGTATGACCCTGGGTAAGTGACTTCACCTCTGTTTGCCTCAGTTTCCTCAAGCGTACAATGGGGATGATAACAGCACCTACTTCCTAAGATTGTCATGAAGAAGAAAAATGAGGTCATTTTTATAAAAGTGCTTTGCAAACCTTAAAGAACTATAATAAATGCTAGCTGTTACTACAATGATTTCTACTCCTTCTTTCTAAGACCATCATCCCCTGCACTGGCTATAGTCTCCTTCCTTTGCCATTTTGACACCTTGATGAATAACTTCAACTCTATACCGTCCTCTTCTCTTGAGCTTCTTGTCCCCGAATCCTACTGTCGATCTTGTTCAGTCCAGCCCCAACCCTGAATCACTGTCCCTTCCTCCATCTACTGCCTTCATTCCAATACCCGTGCTCATAAATGGAGATGGAAAACATTACAATATCATAGTGATGGTGTCCACTACAGATTTATTGGGAGATATGATCAGCAACTTTTTGGTGAAGATAGAAGCTGTATATATTAGTGTTCTGACTTTGGGTCGAGGTTTATCACGCGACTGATTTAGCACTATTAAGAAACAGCAACAATTTGGGCCTGGGGGCCAAAAGAGATCGATATAGCAGAAATGGAACTGTGTTCCACTAACTTAATGAGTTCAGCTTATAGCACAAAACTTAATCTGTGTCTCCTTTGTGTAGAACCTCTTATGTAGCAGACACTGATGTTTGCTGAATTGAATTAAATCAAATCTATGTTCATATGCCTTGGAACCAAGTGTTCCTTGTAACTCTTAAACACTTGTGTGATAATAATAATAGCTAATATTTATTTTTAAAAATTTTTATTTATTTTAATTTATGGAATAAAGCAAGCATAGTATAATTTAAAAATATTATTGCACAAGAAACTGCAAAACTATTATGTACAACTTGCTAATCCTTTTAAATATACAATAAAGTTACCATGTAAATTTCTTTTTTCACATAGTAGGCACTATGTAAATGTTAGCTATTAATAATAGTAACTAATAGCTAATATTTATATAATTCCTACAGAGTGCCAGGAGTACTAAGCACTTCACAGATATTATTTCATTTTATCCTCACAACAACCCTTGGAGGTAGGTGCTATTATATCCTCATTTTATAGTTCAATTAACTGAGGCAAAGAGATCTTTGCCCAGGGTCACACAGCTAGTTAGTGCCTGAGTATGGATTTGAACTCAGGTCTTCTTGACTCCAGGCCTAGTACTCTTTCTAATCTATTAACAAACTGTACAACTTCTCTTTGTGGTCACTCTCTGAAGTTATAAAACATGGGATATAGCACTTTTTTCGTCAGAGAAGGTCGTCAGGTCTGTGCTTTCTTCTCCATTCTTATTTTTGTGTGTGTGAAACTGCTAAGATAGTGCTGTGGGTAGATTTTGTCTAAGTCAGAAATCAGAATATTGAAGATTACATTAGACAGAAGGCAACTCAGAGGAATGTGCCATTTTCAGACATCTATCTCACTGGGTAATAAATAATACCATCCTCCCGGTGTAAAGTAGTTTTCATACTTAATAAATTCTACCTTTGCTGATTCATATTTCTATGCATGGCCATCTCTGTGTTTAGCTGTGGTGGGGGTAGAGAAGTAGGTCATAAGAAATGAATAAGTTGACCTGAGAGTTCAGTATTTGAGGAAATTTTAGAGAAGATCTTGAAGTCCCCTAGTATGAGTGCGGGAGTTGGAGAGAAGAGAAAGACTGTGAACCGGGCATTAAGATTATTGAGTTTACACAAACATACACTTGAATAGCCTTTCACATTTTGTAGAGTACTTTCAAAGATCATGTGGGCTTCACAAAAGCCATATAATTGAGGGATGGCAGACAATATTATCCTCCCCCTTTTTTTTTGCAGATGAGGAAGTGACAACTTAAAGAAATTGCATGTCTTGCTTCAGATCACACAAGCAGTGGTGAAGCTGTGATTCAAACTTCAAATCTTGCAAGTGACAAATTTCAGATTTTAACTTGTCTTTTTATGACAAGTACAGTGCTCTTCCCATGATACCTCACTGCCTTTCTGTCAAAAAAAAGAAGGTATTAATTTTTCCCCAGGTTATTAAATATGGTAGTTTTCCACAGTTCATGCGATAATGTTCCCTTTTCAAATATAAACAGGAGAATCAGTGTTTTACAGAAAGTTATCTATACAGATTTTCTGTGTGAACATATTCATTTCCCTTAAATTTAAATCATTGAACACTTCTTCTGTGTTCATTCCATTAAATATAAATGAATGTAAATTAAAATTTCAAACCAACACTTCAGCAGAAATTACAATGTATAATTTATCTTTTAACTGGACCTATGATTTCATTAGGATAAGGAACTCTCAGTGAGGGAACTCCCTTTAAGAATGCAGCTCAGCACCTCCCCCTGCAATTTATGGTCTAAGATAGTTGCTTGGGTCAGTGAGAGAACAAGTGGTGGTTGACTGACCATTCTACATAGCCAGTAACTCAGAGGCAATACTTGAACCCAGATCTTCCTGATCAGGAGACTGGCTCTCAATCCATTATATGATGCTGCTTCTTCTATAGTGTACAATATTACTTTTAAATTACTCACTTTCAAAGTAATTACTTACTTTTAAAATATGTTCTTCAGCTTTAGCTTGCTTGTTGGCTCCTCCCACGCCAGGGGAAGCTGTCAGTCCGAGTATCTGAGGCTGAGGCACCACTGGCTTATTTTCCTTCTCAAATCGACAATTCTTCATCTTTTGTTTCAGATAACGCGTCATTATATTATTATAGACAGCTTCTTTGTTGGTATGATGGCATTCATCAATAATGATGAGGGAAAAGTCTAGAGAGAATTAAAATTGTTCACATTGTTCTTTCAAATGAACTTCTCTGAATTCCTATAGAGTGCCAGGAGTACTAAGCACTTCACAGATATTATTTCATCTTATCCTCACAACAACCCTGGGAGGTAGGTGCTATTATATCCCCATTTTACAGTTCAATTAACTTAGGCAAAGAGATCTTTGCCCAGGGACATACAGCTAGTGTCTGAGTCTGGATTTTAACTCAGGTCTTGATTGATCACTCTACAATTTTTAAATCACATTAAATTATTTTTAACATGTATATCTCTTGGGGGGATATTTTTGTTTTTTAATTAGAGAGTGGTAACATTTTATTTGTCATAGAATGATAATATGATTTTTCAAGTAACAATTATTACCTCATAGGTTTAAGAAGATTTAGAACTAGAAAGGACTTTATAGATCATCAATTTTATAGATGAAGATAATGAGGCTTAGAAAAAGGAGTGAAATTTGTTCAAGGTCATACATACAGTAAATTCTAGAATAAGCATTCAAATCCACATTTTTTATCACCAAATCCAAAAATGGTGACTAAATTGTTTTATTCTCTCAAAATGTTGTAGAAGATTAATATTTAACATCTTTTTTTAAATCTTTCATTTTGTGGCTTTAATACATTTCTCTTTCTCCTAAAAACAATTGAGAGTGATTTTGTTCCACAAGTATATTTAATAAAGGGACCTGCTATTGTGAATAAAGAAAAATATAGCAGCCCCTAACAAAAAGATTGAAAAATAAATGGAAAAAAAGGATAAAATACCAACCACACCAGTGTCTCTTTTTTCTTCTATCAAAGGAAACCCTGAACGTCTATTCACAATAATAAAATTCTCTTAGCCAATAACTACCTGATAAGTGGACACCATCATCCTCTCCATTCTCTGAACTCAAAAGGGAATTCTCCAAGATTTGAGCTGTACTGATAATAACATCATTGGATTTCACAACTTCTGGGAATGAGATTTTCAGTTGGGAGTCACCACTTACTCCAATGACTTGATACCATTTCTTCAAGAATGGTTTAAATTCTTTACGGAAATGCTGTTCAACTAATGGTACCTAAATAACATACCCAAAGTAGGGGGAAAAAAAAGTCCAAGTCAAACTTAATATCAATTCAAAAATTACTGATATCCTACTTTGAAAATTTCCCATTGGAGGCACTCACCTTTTACAAATGCAAATCATTATCTCTGAGAAGGTGAACAGACTCAAGGAATACCTCTCTATATGCCATTTAACTAAAGGGGTCAAAGGATTCCTAAATGGGGGGGGAAGGCAGGGGGAAACAAATCCAATGCAGAGTCTTCAGTAGACCTCACACTGGTGCCATGTTCATTATGTCCTATAACAGAAAGGCTATCATGGCCATAAAGGGGAAGAAAATGTTATTGTTTTGGTGGACAGGAGCTCTGGGATCCAGGGCCAGATGATAACTATTGATTGATACAATTCAGGTGCCATCGTTTTAGTGAATCTTTCCCTGACCCTGTCTCCTACTTGATTTCTCCCTCAAATTGCTCACAGCACTTTGCCTGAAACTCTCCTTTGCACTTAACTCACTTTCTTTTGTATCATATTTGTGCATTACCTTCTCCCTTTTGGATTATAAGATCCTTGAGAATAAGGTTCATTGGTAGTTACAATGTAGGTAAGGCAAATGAAGTGTTCAGCAGATGTTTTGCTCTAACCTGAATAATAATACTACCTCAAGACATAGTGTTGAACGAACAAATGAATTAAGGATAACTGAAGCCATGATAGTGAAACTGAAATGGCACAGTAGAGCAAAGAATGGAATGGTGTGGGGACAGATCTTTGACAGAAAGACTTGTCAGGAGGCCATATGTAGGAAGATATAAGGGTTTTAATGAATGTGGGGGGAGAGGGGTAGAGAGGAAGAAGTAGATAAAAGAGATAATAAAGACATAGAAACTGATTGGATGTGTGGAGTGGGGCAATGAGGGGAAAGAGTAAACCTGACTGAGATTTTATAACAGAATTACTGGGCCATATGATTGGTGGTACCAAACATATAAATGGAGAAAGTTTGGAATGAATATCTTTGGACAGCAAAGACAGGGAGTTTAGTTGGGAGTAAGGTAAGTCAGAGATGTGGCAAGGACATCCCTATGGAGTTACATAGTACAGCAAATAGTTGGAAATATGGGACTAGAGTATGGGGATAGAGATGTAGATTTAAAGGTGATTGTATCTGAGAATGGATGAGATCATCAAAAGAGTGTATAGAGAGAGAAGAGAAGAGAACCAAGGTTAGAACTTTATGGGTAATTTACCTTCAGGGACAATAAAGAATCAGCAAAGGAGATGGATAAAGAAAAGGAAATTATGAGGAAAGTGCAATTATAAACATCAAGGAAGAAATAGTTGGTGATACAGAAATTTAAAAAACTTGGCAGAAAGTATTATGTAATCTTTTTTTCCCCCTTTTTGGAGGGGGGAAGGTAGGGCATTTGGGGTTAAGTGACTTGCCTAAGGTCACATGGCTAGTTTTCTGTTAAGTGTGTGAGGCTGGATTTGAACTTGGGTCCTCCTGACTCCAGGGCTGGTGCTCTATTCACTGCGCCCCCTAGCCACCCCATGTACTATTTCATCTTAAAAATTGTAATCACAAAGGAAAGGGAAAGCTAAATCTTTAGAAAAGCATTTTTTTTTTACATTTAGACAAAAGACAGATATGATTCAATAACCACAGAATTTGGGGTTCACTTATGCTCTGCACTTGGCCATATTCTGTTGTATGTTTTATTCAACAATCCAGATAAAAAGAGAACAAGACATGCTTCCCAAATCTATGAATGACAAAAGGCTAAAAAGAAGCCATATGTCAAGATTGTATCTCCAGAGCCCAAGACAGTGCCTGGCACATAGTAGATACTTAATAAATGCTATCTGATTGATAATAGCAAGGTAGGATAATATTGAAAGTAACATAAATATAAAATCTTGTATATAATTCCCCCCCCACACACACACACACAATGAACCACATAAACATAGGATGAAGAAAACCTAGCTTAGTAGTTCATCATTAACAACTTATGGGTTTTGTTAACTAGAAGGTCCCTGTAAGTGTGATGTAGCTTTCTGTAAAGCCAAGCATGAGCAGCTTTCCGGAGGACTGCTGCTGTGAACAGCTTCAAGGTTCTGATTACATAGGGCGCTGTGAATATTGCATTGGTGTTACACTGTCAAAGAAAGCATAGTCTTAGACTGCCTAGAAAGAACAAAGGAGTGAATTGTTGTCTTCTGCATTAGTCACATTACATTCACATTGGTCAGACCACAGCCAGAGTGCTGGGCACCATATTTTAAGAAAGATGTTGCCAAATTCTAGCTTGTTTAATGAATTATTGATAGAACTAGAGATGTTTGCAATGAGAAAGCTTAGGAAGGAATAATAACTATTTGAAGGACTGTCACATGAAAGACAGATTAGATTTAGTCCATCTAACTCCATATTGAAGTACTAGGGTTAATGGACAGAATTTACAGTGATACAATTTTGGAGTCAATATGAGGAAGAATTTTTTTTTAATAGAACTATCAAAAAATGGAACCTGATTCCTTCTGAAAGGGTTCATTATCACTGGAATTCCAAGCAAAGACTGGATGACTACCTCTTTTGGATCTTGTGAAAATACTTGACTTGATGGGAGATTTGGATGAAGGGATTATGGGGTTATTAAATTCTCTTCAAAAGATAATATCCTATTATTATAGAACTATATATAAGGAATGGATGAATGAGTAGCAAATGAAATATTGGCCCTCGATGACTGGGAGAATGCTGATGTCATGGACAGGGAGAGAGGAAAGACTAGAAATTTATCAGGAATTACAGAAAATGAGCTCAGTTTTGAACTTTTCAAGTCTGCAATTCAAGTATAAAGGACAAGTTGGAGATATAGGACTGGTGTTTAGTTAAGGAAACAGGACCAGATATTCAGATATGGGAATCATAAATATAGAGCTGATTGTGGATGCCATGAGAACAGATAACTTCCCTATGATGGATTTTGTAGAGAAAATGGAAGCAAGCCAAGAACTGGCCGTTGAGTAGTACCAAAAGTTATGGGAATATAGGAAAGGAATAGCTAAAACAAAACATGTTTTTTTAAAAAAAGAGTAGGTAAGACAACTTGGGTAGTGTCACTGTACTGTCAAAAAAGTGAATGGAAGGGAAAATTTCAAGGAAGGACAATAGTTTTACTAATAGAGGGGGAAGGTCAAAGAGAATGAGAAATATAGCGAATGACTTCAATGCAAAATTGTTCCATACACATTACACATCTCTCTTATATGACAACTGACTGAATCCAATGAATTACATGAACTATTTTTGTGTGTGTTGAGTAAAAGCCAGTGTAAATCAGCCACTAGCTACATATATAAAAATTTTGTGCTCACTAGTCACAAACGTTATGTGATAACAGAATGTCAGGCAATGTCTATTCCTGGATATTTTAGCCTTGATCCAG
Organism: Pseudocheirus occidentalis; assembly: GCA_028646575.1. Classification (NCBI taxonomy): domain Eukaryota; kingdom Metazoa; phylum Chordata; class Mammalia; order Diprotodontia; family Pseudocheiridae; genus Pseudocheirus; species Pseudocheirus occidentalis. Next base: position 169,803,035 of record CM053596.1, read on the forward strand.
TAGTCTATTTTCCCTCAGAAACTGAGGCCTATGTTTTACAACTCCAACAACTCATGGCCATCTACCAATGAATTTCCAGAGCCTTAGTCATAATGCTTTCTGGTACATCTACAGTGTTGTGAGTATATTTTGAAAAAAAAAATACATTACAAAGGTGCTCCAAATTCTTAGTTATGTTCATCTGAACAAGCAGAGATTTAATTAATGACTGAAAATGATGCAGTTGGAGAGGATTCTGGGAAGGTGGTAGAATAAGGCAGGAAATTACCCAGCTCTCCCAAATTCTGTCACAAATAGTTTTAATTAATAAATAATTAAAATCAAGGTAAAACAGTTATTCAGCCTAAGACAATCTGGGAGGATGCTAGGAAAGAACTGACCTCCTGGTGGAAATCTGGATTGACTGAAGTGCAGATACCTGGGACAGATACCACCAGATCAACAGCTCTGGTGGCAGCTGTTGTAGAAGGCAGCCTCAGTTGCAGAAAGTTTCACCCCACAGTGCGGGGTGGGGTGGGAGAGGGAGGATTGGAAAACTGATCAGGGGAGAATTTCAGGACCTTATGCTGGTGCTGGATGTAGAGTCCAGATGTGCTGATCAGACAGTGTTATGGGAATCTGAAGATCTTCCCTGCCCCTAGGCCCTTTGCTTAAGTGGCTTAAGTGGCTCTGAGAACCTTCCCTGATTTGAAAGTATACTCTGCCCCCGAATAGGCTGAATGTGGTCACATGGAGCCTGTGGCAGGAGGCTTGTTCTTCAGGAATGCCCACACCTTATTACTTTGTGATTGGGCAATGGATCAAGAGGGCTGTGACATTCTCTGATCCAGGAGAAGGCTATATTTGCCCTGATGTAAGATTTTGCTTTGGGGCTCACTTTGAGAAGAGTTGTGTGATTTGGCCAGATGAGACTCTGGGAAGCAGTTGAGCCCCCCTCCTCCCCCTTTGAAAAACCTAGATGTTGGTGCTTCCCTCTCTGGTAACTGAATAGGTATGGATGTAATGGTCAGATGGCTGGAAGCCCATCTGCTGATCTGTTTCTTAGTCTCCTTGTAACTTCTGTTTGTATTCCGTTTGCATTCTCTGAAGTTCAGGGTGGTGACTTTTTCCCTATATGTTTGATTGATTAAAGTACGATTGTTAACCCATTTTTGAGTTGCTTTCCTTTAGAAAAGGAGATCTAAGAATCTGTGCTAGCAGCCATCCTGCATATATTAGGGTGCTTGCTGATACAGACAGGTCTGGGCTACAGTTAAAATGGCTACTTCTACTTCAAATTAAAATGTAAAATGGCCACAAGCCTAAAAAATGTCATTGGAAGAGCTTAAAAGGGGCTTTAAAAATGAGGTAAGAAAGGTTCAGGAAAAATTAGGGGGAAAATAAGCAATGCAAGGAAATCAATAAAAGTATGAAAAATAAAGTAAACCAGTTGGAAAATAAGATCCAAACAATGATAGAAGGAAATATTTTCATAAAAATTAGAATTGGGCAAGGAGAAGCTAATGGCTTCATAAGATACCAAGAATAATAAAGCAAAAGAATGAAAAAATCAAAGACAATATGAAAATCTCATTAGAAAAACAACTGACCTAAAATAAAAAAAGATCAAGGAGAAACAGTTTAAGAATTGTTAGACTACTTGAAAGTTATGATTAACAAAAAAAAAATCTAGACTCTATACTTCAAGACGGAAAATTGCCCTGAAGTTTTAGAACTAGAGGGCAAAACAGAAATTGAAAAAATCCACCAATCACCAGCCAAAAAAAAATCCCAACACAAAAACTCACAGGAACATTATAGCCATGTTTTGAAGCTCCCATTGAGAAAATACTACAAGCAACTAGAAAGAAACAATTTCAATACTGGGAAGGTACAGTCAGAATAAGAAGATTTATCACCTTCTACATTAAAAAACCAAAGGGCATGGAACATGACATTCTGAAGAGCAAAAGTTCTGGGTATACAACCAAGAGTAACTTACCCAGCAAAGCTGAGTGTAATCCTGCATGAAAAAACCTCTGATATTCAATGAATTAAAGGACCTTCAGCTATTCATAAGGAAAAGACAAGAATTGAAAGGAAAAGCTGACCTATAAGAATCAGGAGAAACATAAGAAGGTATACATGAAAGACCAATTATAAGGGATTTAATAAAGTCAAACTCTTTACTTATATGGAAAATATTATCTGTAACTCTTAAGAATATTATTATAACACTCAATGGAAAATTTATTATGCTTCAGGTGATACAAAAAAAGCTGGGTAGCACTCATGACCTCAGACAAAGTTAAAGCTAAAATGAATTTAATTAAAAGAGATAAATATGGAACCTATGATAAAAGGTGCAATAGGTAATAAAATAATATTAATACTAAACCTGTATCTGCCAAATACTATAGCATACAAATTTTTAAAGGAAAAGTTCAATGAATCCCAGGTGGAAAAAGATAGCGAAACTATAATTGTGAGGGACTTCAATCTTCCCCTCTTAGAACTGGATAAATACAGTCAAAAAAATAAATTTTAAAAAATCAAGGAAATGAATAGAATCTTAGATAGACTGGATATGATAACTATCTTGTGAGAACTGAATGGGAATAAAAAGGAATATATCATTTTCTTAATAGTACGTGGTACCTTTACAAAAATTACATATTAGGGCATAAAAACTTAAGTTAAATGCAAAAAAGAAGAATATATATTTAATATGGGATCATGAAAACAGATTAAAAAGTAATTGGACATGAGGGTATTTGTAGAACCTATATTTGATTACATGCTGCTATGGGGGGAGGGTAGGGAAAGGAGAAGGAAAAGGAAAAATTTGAAACTCAAGAGATTTTGGAACTGAATGTTGTAAACTAAAAGTAAATAAATAAATTTTAAAAAAAGAAACAAAAATTAATTGGAGATTAAATAACCTATTCTTAAAGAATGAATGGGTTAAAGAACAAGTCATAGAAACAATAAATAATTTTTACTAATGAGAATGATAATAAGACCGTATACTGTAACCTATGGAATGCAACAAAAATAGCGATGAGAGAAAAATTTGTACACCTAATTTACATCAACAAAACAGGGAAAGATCAGACCAATGAACTGGGTATGCAATTTTTAAAAATTACTAGAAAAAGAACAAATAGGAAATTCCCAATTGAATACTAAATTGAAATTTGCAAAAATTAAAGGAGAGATGAACAATATTATATGTAAGAATTGAATTGAATTAATAAATAAAATTAGGAGTTAGTTTTATGAAAAAAATAATTATTTAATAGAATATTTTTTAAGACAGAAAGAAAACCAGATCACTAGTATCAAAAATGAAAAAGGATAAGTATACCATAAAGAAGATGAAACCAAAACAATTAGGAGCTATTTTGCCTAATTATATGCTAATAAACTTAATGATGTAAGCAAAATAGAACTACAAAAATACAAACTGCCTAGACTAACAAAAGAAGAAATAGAATATCTAAATAAACCTATTTTCTTTTGTTTTTCTTTTAACTTTTGCTTATTAATATTTTTTGGTTTACATCATTGATTTCCACAAGATTTTGAGTTACAAATTTTCTCTCCATCTTTCCCCTACCCACCGTCCCAAAATAGCAATCCCACTGTATACCCCATCCACCAGTCTGCTCTCTCCTATATCCTCCCCCATCACTGCTCTGACTTTCTGGTAGGATAAGATGGATCTCCCTATCCCAGTGCTTGTATATCTTATTTCCCAGTTGCATGTAAATAATAATTATATATGTATATCATTTAATTTTAGAACTTTAAATTCTGTATTCCTTTCATTCCTCCTTTGTCACCCACCCCCACTGGAAAGTCAGGTAATTCAATACAGGCCATACATGTGTAGTTACACAGAACATCTCCACAATGAACATATTGTGTAACACTGACTATATTTCCCTCCTTCCTATTCCCTGCCCTTTGTTCTGTTCTCTACTTTGTCCCTGTCCCTTTACTGAAGTGTGTGCTTCTAACATCCCTCTCCCCCGACCCTGCCTTGCCCTCCATATCCTCCCTTTTCATCCCCAGTCCCCCTAGTCTCCTGTAGGGCAAGATACTCACTTTAGAGTATATGTCATTGCTTCCCTAAGCCAAATTCAATAAGAGTAAGGGCGACCTATTCCCTTTTGCCTTCCTGTTCTTCCCCTCCCTTGTAACAGTTATCCCTTGCCTCTTCTATATGAGAGGATTAACCCCATTCTGTCTCTCCCTGTCTTCTCTCATTCTATTCCTTTCCTACCTCTTAATTACACCTTTTAAAATATTATCCCTTCCTATTCAATTGATCTTGTGCCCTCTATCTACATACACATAAATACCTGCACTCACATATATATTCATATGCATATATACCCTCCTAAATAGACATATGTGTATGTATACATACATACACACATACATATATATACACATTTATATTCCTTTCACTTATCCTCATACTGAGAAAAGTTTCACAAGTTACAATTCTCATTTTTCCATGTTGGCATGTAATAGTTCAACTTTGACAAGTTCCTTATGATTTCTTTTCTATGTTTACCTTCTCATGCTTCTTGTGTTTGAATCTTGAATTTTCTGTTCAGTTCTGGTTTTTTCCTCAAGAATGCTTGGAAGTCCTCCACCTCATTGAATGACCATATTTTCCCTTGAAACATTATACTCAGTTTTTCTGGGTAGGTGATTCTTGGTTTTAATCCTACCTCCCTTGAGCTCCAGAATATCATATTCCAGGCTCTTTGGTCCTTTAATGCGGAAGCTGCTAGATCCTGGGTTATCCTGATTGTGTTTCCACAGTATTCGAATTGTTTCTTCTTGGCAGCTTGTAATATTTGCTCCTTCATCTGGGAACTCTGGAACCTGGCTATAATATTCCTAGCAGTTTTCTTTTTGGGATTTTTTTCAAGAGGTGAATGGTGAATTCTTTCAAGTTCTGTTTTACCCTATGATTCTAAAATATCTGGGCAATTTTCCTTGAGAATTTCTTGAAGGATGATTTCTAGGTACTTTTTTTGATCATGGCTTTCATGTAGTCCAATAATTTTTAAATTGTCTCTCCTGGATCTATTTTCCAGGTGAGTGGTTTTTTCAAGGAGATATTTCACATTGCCTTCTGTTTGGATCTGTTTAATAGTATCTTGATTTCTCATAAAGTCATTTGCTTCCATTTGCTCCATTCTAATTCTGAAGGAATTATTCTC
>CM053596.1:169808756-169838525 GCA_028646575.1 Pseudocheirus occidentalis
CTCTCTCTCTCTCTCTCTCTCTCTCTCTCTCTCTCTCTCTCTCTCTCTCTCTCTCTCTCTCTCTCTCTCTCCCTCTGTCTCTGTCTGTCTCTGTCTCTGTCTCTGTCTCTCGTGGTGTTTCCCTCAGCAGAAAGTAAACTTCCTAAGGCAGTGGCTTTGTATCCTCAACTCTTAGCATGGCTCCTGATATCTATAAGCACTAAAAAAGTTGATTGTTTGGTGGACCTCCATGTCCTTTATCTTTCCTCTCTTTCAAAGAAATGCTTTCTATGCTTCTTTTCTCCAATTCTTCTCTAACTTTTCATTCCACTGAAGTCTTGCTTTGGACCTAAAACTGTTCTTTCTAAGGTAACCAATGATCTTTTAAAAAAATTATTTTTATTTTTCAAGTGACCAATATTTTAAATGTATCTTTTCCTCTCATTAACCACCTCCTCCCAATTGGACAAATTAAAAGCAAAACAAAACAAATCCTTCAATATAAACCACACAGTTTGGCAAAACAAATTATCCTAATAGCCACTCTCCAAAAACGTACATCTCTTTCTACATTTTTAAGTTCATAACTTCTGTCAGGAGGTGAGTGGTGTGCTTCATCTTCATTTTTTTGGACTTGGGTTGACCGCTGTGTCAATCAGTTTTAAAGTCTAAAATGATTTTTCTCATGATTTATAAACTGCTTTCCTATTTCTGCTCATATTATTTAGCATCAGCTAATAAGCTGCCCGTTTCATCATTTGCTATAGCATAATTGCATTCTGTTCTATTCATATACCACAATTTGTTTAGGGGCTTCCCAATAGGAAGACAACCCCTTGGTTTCCAGTTTGGAGCTACTATGAAAAGAGCTCCTATATATGTGTGTGTGTGTGTGTGTGTGTGTGTGTATACATATACATATACATATATATATGTATGTATGTTTAAACAAAGAGATACTTTTATTCCCTATTTGATTTCTTTGAAGTGGAGGTCTAACATAGCTAGATCAAAAGGCATACACGGTTTGGCAACTTGCTGGACATTGTTCCAAAATTATTTCAAGAGTAGCAGAACCATTTCAGAGCTCAACTAACATGGCACTAACATATCTGTTTTCTCACATCCCCTGCGACATTTATCACTGTCTTTTGTCATCTCTGCCAGCTGTATGGTTATGATGCAGAACCTCAGCAATGACCTCTCACCTCTTAAATGCTAAGTGTTCTTCTTAGTCCTAATCCTCCTTAACCATGTGGCAGCTCTACACTGTTGCTCACCCCTCCCTCTTTCAGCAGTCTCTCCTCTCTGGGTTTCTGTGGCACTGTCTTTGCTTGCTCTCCTCCTACTCTCTGGGTAGCTCCTTCTTAGTCTCCTTTGCTAGGTCTCCATCCATGACTCCTTCCCTTTTGGGCAGCTAGGCAACATAGTAGACAAAGTGCTAAGACTAGAGATAGGAAGACCTGAGCTCAAATCCTACCTCAGACACTTACCAGATGTGTGACCTTTGGTGGGTCATTTCACCTCTACCTCAGTTTTCCTAACTGTAAAAGGGGGATAATAATAGCATCTACCTCCCAGGGTTGTTGCGAGGATCAAATTAAATAACTGTAAAGCATTTGGCACAGGGCCTGGCATATAATGCTCACAATATACTTAATCACTTCCCTTCTCCCTTCTCTTGTGTGTGTTTTGGGGCTCTGTCCTGGGCCCTTAATCCTCCTTCCCTATACTCTCTCAGTAACTGCATCAGCTCCCATGGGTTCAAATATTATCTCTCTAACTATGACCCCGTATCTACCATTTTATCTCTAGAATGAAATAGGAACTGCTCTATTTGGCATGAAAGGCCTTCAGAATCTGGCTCCTGCCTACATTTTCTGGAGTATTGCACATCATTATTCATGTACTTTACATTTCAGTCAGATTAGCCTACTGGCCAGTCCCCAAACATGCCATTCTAGCTCCCCAGCCCCATCTTTGAATGAGCTGTTCCCCCATGTCCAGAATTCACTTGGTTGTCACCTCTGTCCTTCAGAATCCCCAGCTTCCTTCCAGTTCAAACGCTTCTTCCTACCCAATGACTATCCTGAGCCCTTCAATCACTGATGCCTCCAGCCCCACTCCACCAATCACCTGCTATTTACTTTAGATATGTGTTCATGTTTCTCCCGATATTCTCCTCCCTCCCCCAAAGAAATGGAAGCTCCCAAGTACAGAGATCATTTTGTTTCTATCCTTGTATCTCAAGGGCTTACTTAGCACAGTGTCTAGAACATAGTGGGTGTTTAATAAATGCTTAAAGAATTATAGAATCATTATAGAATCAATTGATAAACATTTATTGTTTACTGTGTGCTAGTCACTATACTAAGCCCTGGGGATACAAAGACAAGATGAAATAGTCCCAGGCCTCAAGGTTACATTCTAATCAGGTAGACATGTTCACTATAAACATAGGTGGCTCAGTGGATAGAGTGCTGGCCTAGAGTCAGGAAGACCTGAGTTTGCATCTTGCCTCAGACATTTACTAGCTGTGCAATCCTGGGCAAGTCACTTAACCCTGCTTACCTCAGCTTCCTCATCTGTAAAATAAGCTGGAGCAGGAAATGGCAAACTACTTCCAATATCCTTGCTAAGAAAACCCCAAATGTGGTCACAAAGAGTTGAACATGACTAAAATAACTGAACAACAACAATGATGTGTGTGTATGTGTGTAAAATAAAAATCTGTAGACCCAATGAAGACCCAGTCCTTCAAGCATATTCAGTCTGAACTACCTGGGGCCAATTCACATGCTTGATGTGCCTATTCTAGAAGTCCGTGATGTGGAATGAAAGGTCTTGACTCTCCGCTTTGGATCATGCACAGGTATTCTGTGACTGTTCTGGTTGCATACTGAATGATGAAGAAAAGCCTTTTACTTAGCTGATGAATTGGAACTCAAAGTCCATCCAAAAGGAACTCTCCAGCTTATGTGATCTCATGGTAGAGATTGGTGAACAGACTATATAAGCCTTTGGGTCAGAAGAGAGAAGTCAGGCTAGTCATGTACTCTCCCCAACCTAACTGACACAAAGCCATGAGTTCATGGCATTGTTCCTTCTATCTCTGTTGTGTTTTATTCTCTCTTGCTATTAGATGAATATGTGTTGGAAACAGATTGGATTTGGTTACAACTTTATGAGCTTTGAAAGGTTGGACGGACCACTGGAGAGAGGTCTAGGCACTGTAATCTATGTGAGTTTGCTAGCAGTTGAGCCTGGTAAACCAATATAGCCCTGAAATTCAAACTATATGACTCAGCCCAACAGCAGATCAACCAGGAATCTGAGATTCCATGTCTTATAAGTAAAGGAGTTATGCCATCCATCAATTATGCTATGTTTGGAAGCGAACTTGGTGGAGATGAATCCTTTGTAGCAGTCACATCAAGTTTAATCTCACTCTCCCCAGGGGCTGAGGTGAAGGGGAGAGTGTGTTCTGTTTGCAGATGTGTTTTTGTACTTTGATTCTTGATATATCTTTTAAGTAAAAAACCTTTCATAAAACCAGATTAATGTTAATTGCTTATCAATGATACCAAGGAGATATCAACTAACTGATACTGAGGGTAATCAATGGTGATTGATATTGAAGAGAATACACCAGAATGTAGGCTTGAGTTGACAGACTTAGAATGAATCCCACAGCTCTCAGGGGTATTCCTAGAACCCTAGAGAAATTGCTCCCCTCTGGGCACCAGGTGCCTAGAATGGGAGGTGAGATAAAGGCTCCCAGGGCTTACTTTAAAGTGCTATACAAAGTTACCATCATCATCATCATCATCATCATCATCATCATCATTAAAGAGAGAGGATTTAACATTAGATCTTTTTTTTTTCTTTTTGCAGGGCAATTGGGGTTAAGTGACTTGCCCAAGGTCACATAGCTAGTAAGTGTTAAGTGTCTGAGGCCAGATTTGAACTCAGATCCTCCTGACTCCAGGCCAGTACTCTATTCATTGCCCCACCCAGCCACCCTTTAGGTTGGATCTTGAAGAAAGAGTTGTATCTTACCAGCCTTTTTAAAAAATTCAAGGTATTGACTAACTGGATCCCTTTGTTTCACACCATTTTTCTTTGATAGAATCCACTTAAGTGTTTTCCCTCTTCTGATTGATTTTTAGTCTGAAGATATAACTACCATTAAACTTTATGTAATTAAAAATATTTGGAGGCATTTCTACAGCACTTTATATACATTCACTCATTTAAATTTTACCATAACACTGTCAGAAAGGTACTAGAGGGATCTTTACTCCCATTATAAAGATGAGAAAAAAAACTAAGGTTCAGAAAAGGCAGGATCACAAGTTAGTGTCGGACACAAGACTCAAACCCTGATCTCACTTGACTCCGAGTCCAGTGTCCTTTCTATAATAACATGAAAAGATATCAATTTAAATAGCTGTGACTCCTTTACAGAATTAAAGAATGGCAGAGTTGAAAAGGACACCAGATAACATTTAATCCAACCTGTACCTGAACAAGAATTCTCTCTACAACATCCTTAACAGACATTCAGCCTTTGAAGACATTCCGTGAAGAAGAACCCATTATCTCCTAAGACAACTTTTCCAGTTCGGGACAGTCCTAAATTATTAGGAATTTTTTCAAGTCTAAATCTACCTTCTTCTATTTCTTCCCACTGCTTTTCATTCTGCCCTCTAGTGCCAAGCAAAACAAGTCTAATGTCTTCAAATACTTGAAGGCATCTATTATGTTCCATGTCTCTCCTCCCACTCCAGTCTTCCTTTAAAAAAAATGTATTTATTTACTTTTAGTTTACAACATTCAGTTCCACAATCCCTTGACTTTCAAATTTTCTCTTCTTACCTCTCCACTCCCCCCCTCCCACACCCTTGGCAACATGCAATCCAGTATAGGATCTACAAATACTTTCACATTAGACATTAGTCAAGTTGTAAAGTAGGATTATAACCAGCTTTCCCTTTTTTATGGTAAACATTCCTTGTTCCTTCTTCAGAGGACATAGACTCAAACTGTGATCTCACTTGACTCAGAATCCTTAAAATGTGGCACCTAGCACTGAATATACAATTCCAGATGTATGGAAATGGGCACTAGATTGAACTCAATGCTCTAGCCAGCCCTTCAAGATATTCTGAATATTGTTTCTGTCAACTAGTATGCTGTCACTTCCCACTTAGCATCATCTGCAAATCTAATGCACACAACAGCTATGCCTTATAGCATACAAGGATTTTTATACTTGTCATCAGAAGGATCTGAAAGGTTCCAAAAATACAGCACGTAAGATGTATCTATCTATTGTCCATTTGATCTGAAGCATTTCTTGATAGATTTGACAATATTATCTGTTAACATCAGAAGGTGTTCTATCAAGAAATGTGATGACAATAAGAATCCATTAGGATATGAAACTGATGTTCTTGATTTCATCCTACCTGGATAAAATTCCTCCCTGTTATCAGAATCCAATCATTCTGCCTAGTTTTAAAGACACAATCTTTTTAAAAGATCATTTATATATCTTTCATATGCTTCATATATTTCAAGTTCCAAATATTTTAGACTAATAACCAATTACTAATGAATGAAAACACGTGTATACAGAAGGAAAGACATAGGATGAAAAAGATAACTGCCTTAACTAGTTCACTACATGATATCACAAGAATTAGTTTTTATATGGTTTTCAACCCCCTCCCCAAGTGGTTTTATGAAGAAATAGTTTATTTGGATCAATCCAATGAATCTGTATTTGCCATTTTTCATGGCCCCAAATTTCTTCTTGCTAATTGTTCATAGTTTACAAAGCACAGTTTAGTATCTCTAGATGCTCATAAGGAATTATTCATTAAGAAAAGATTGGGGGAAAACTACTTGGAAAATAAACAGAATACACATTCAAAGTTCTTTCATATGTTTTCATATGGATGTTTTATTGAATAGAGAAATAACAAAGTACAGTTTCTCCTGGAAAGCACAAAGTAATATGTGAAGAGACCAGAACTGGGGAGAGGAACCTATGGTCTCAACCCATACCTGGACTAGAAAATAGCATCAATTTATATTAAGTTTTAAAAATGTGGCCAAGCAGGTCATATTCCATCAGATTTTTTAAAATCCCAAATTGCTACTTCATAGTCAAAGGAATTCTAAGTGCAAATCAGTAAGTGCTCCTTCTCAATTTAAAAAATATTTATCAATTTTGTTTATTATTTTATCTTTATTTTATTTATTATCAAGTTGTCTGCAGCAAGTCAGTGACATTCCTGAGGTCACTCAGTCAATTATGCTTGAACCTTAACCCAGACAATCTGGATTCCAAGATCAACTTTCTCTATCCACTATTCCACGTTGCTTCTCACTGTACTGAAATAATAGAAATTAAACTTAAGTAGCAAGAATTTCTGTGATACTTTATCAAAATAATATGCTATATAACACATATGTAGCATGGCTATAAAGAAATTAAACTTGTTCTACAAGGCATACACACAACTCAAGCTAATCAGTTTATACTCGTAAAAATACACATTAAATGACAACTGACAAATTCAATGTGTGATTTAGTAATAGCTTAAAATACCATATTGATGTATTAAGCCAATTAGAGACACAAAGTAAAGTGCAGTGTAGTATATAAAGTTTTTAAATGCCAAAGTTAACACACACACACACACACACACACACACACACACACACACACACTTCCTGGCATGAATTAATTTTAGATTTATCTCAATGTGAAGTGTGCCCTCTGCTGGAAAAAAGTAAAATAACAACAAATTGATAATTATATACTGCATCTATTACATTTGTTACAATAATAAAGACTAGACACCGTGTATTAAGTAGGAAATTCTCAAATTTCAGCTTTGTGTGGTGCTTTTCAATGTATTCTCCCCAAGTCTTCTGGATCAGTATAAGATGTTATTTATAGGGACCCCTCCCTCCCACTCTTTTCTTTCTTTCCTCTTTTCCTTTCCCCAGTTGCTTCCTTACCTCCACAATTCCCTTCTCCCCAAACCACAAGTTTGCATTGTATAAATAAATAAATTTGGGAATGGAGTAGATATAAGTGACTGCTATATAAGATGAACTCAAGTCTCAACTCCATTTTAGGTTATAGAGCTGAACTACAGTCCTAAAATAATTGCATTTCTATCTTTTTTAAGGAACTTGATTCCCCATCAAATTCTGAGGGCTGGTCCATTCGTGGTGTCCTGAGGCACCACCTCCCGAGACACACTCCTCCCCATACCGCTTCCATTCACTGTCTAGAATGGACCCCTCACGTCTGAGGGTGTGGCCACAGACATACAAGAGTTGTCTCTTTGACCTACACCAGTATATGTGAAGTCTGGCCACATTTAATAGTATAAAATTTCCTTCTAAAAAACATCCCTGATTTTTCTGACAAACACACTTAAATTCATTTTAAAGGCTATGTAGATGTACCTACACACACACACACACAGGCACTCTCTCCGTCTCTGGTCGTTTACATTTCCCCCCTCTATTTCAGGGAACATGTGTTCCCTGAGTGCAGAAGGGAGAAAAGCCTCTTCCACCCACCTCCCACATTCTCTCTTGGATCCAATTCAATTTTTAAAAAAATTATCAAGTATGCACTACTAGTAAAGGCCCTGTTCTAGGCCTTAGGGTTGAATCAAAAATGAAATAAAAATAATTACAGCACAAAGTAGCACGCAGTAAATGCATAGGGGAAGTACAAAGTCTCACTGGAAGCTAAAGGGGAGCGAAAACACTTCTAGCTGAGATAATGGGGAAGATTTCACGGAGGAAGCCAAGGACATGAAATGTCCCCTGATGGTATTTCAAAGGAAAGAAACTGGGTAGGTAAGGGGAGGAGAAGGAGGAGGGACAGAAAAGGATCCAGAAATAATCAATTTAGAACAGAAAGGGACCCTGGAGATCGCTTAGTCCAATCCGCTCATGCTACAGACGAAGAAAGTAAAGGATCCCCCAAGAACAGCGGACCAGTCAACTTGCGTTTATTCACAGCCTACTATGTGCCAGGCACTACACTAAATGCTGGGGATACAAAGAATTGTAAAAGACAGTCCCTGTTCTCAAGGAGCTCAAAGTCTAAAGGGAAGGACAGAGAAGGCAGAAGAGGACAGGATGAGCTGATGGAAAAGGGAGTAGCTCAGCTGGGACACTCATTGAGTATGTAAAAGCAGCCTGCAGACAGACTGACAGGTCTTGCACACCTACTGCTCAAGGCGTTAGGATTTTCTTTTGTCCTGTTGAGAGTCATCATAGCTTTTTATTTTTTAAAGCAGAAAACTACACTATACTCTGGAAGTAGCATAAGATGAACTGAAGTGCTTGGAAACTGGAGATAGAAAACAAGAAATTTTGGATATCTGCAGACCCAGTGAGCCTCTTCCTCATGCTCCCTATTCACATTCCCAGCTACCCCCTGGAGAGCTCCAGGTAGATATCTCAGAGGCAGCTCAAATTCAGTGTTAGCATCTTATACTCATAGGTGCTTCCTAATAATGACCCATCCATTTCTTCTGATGGTATCACTCACTACTTGCTCAATCATCAGTACTCAGAAGTCATCACACTCCCTTTCTCTTTCATCTTCAGCTTCTATTTCATTTTGAGTCCCTAACAGTCTAGCCTACAGTATTTCTCTATGCCATTACCTCAGTTCTAGATCTGGCACAAACTTCTCATTACTACCTACATGACTAAGTCTCCTTGCCTTCAGTTTCTCTTCCCTCTAATATATCCTTCAAACCACTGCCATGTCTGATCACGCTATAGAACCCTTCAGTGGCTTCCAATTATCTGTCAAATATAGCCTAAGATCTTTAGCCTAGAATTCAAGGCCTTCTCAAACTCTGGTGTCTCCAAACTTATATTACGTTGTTCCTTCCACATGTGCTATGTTCTACCCAGATTATACTATGTTCTGTGCCATGTACATGCTTGGTGATTTCCCTCTGCCTTTGTTCATACTCTTCCCTTTGCTTAGAATGCTCTGCTTGTTGAAAACCTACTCATTCTTAATTATCTGCCTCCTTCAAGAATGCTTTCCAGGTCTCTACCAACAGAAATAGTCTTTCCTTCCTCCAATATTACACAGTACTTTAACCAGTTCTGTGCTCTTATTATACTCTATTCCAAATTACACTTGCATATTGCATTTTTTTATCTCTGTGTCATCTACTCCTTCTAAACCATTTGTTACCTACCTCAGTGCTTAGCACAATACGTTGCTTACAGTAAGCACTTAGTAAATGGCTTTTGAATGAATGTTTATAGTCGAAAGGTAATGAGGGCCTGAACTAAAGTAGAAATAATGTTTGTTGAAATACAAGGCTGGATGTGTGAAATGCTGTAAGGGTCAAAGCCACACACACATCTTGAGATACTTGATTGAATGGGGATGGAGAAATTAGGGAGAAGAAAAAAGGAGCCAAGTGGGATGTCAAGGAATAGGAGAATTAAGAGACACAGATTTGGATTTGAAAGTAGGAAACTGGTGATTTTAGAATACAATGAGTGAGAAATGTCAACAGGAAACTAAAAATTCATAACTATGGGGAGAAGCCAGGGCTGGAGATAAAGATTTGAGAGAATTATCTGCAGAACTGATAGTTGAAAACAGGCACTAAGTGAAATTGTGAAGGGAGATACTATAAACAAGGAAAAAGAAAGAGCACAGGACAGATTTGGAAGAAGATGGAGAAAGATGAGGAGCCCTCTCCAAAAAGAGATGGGCCAACTCAGTCCAACTGCATGTGATTCACCTTTACGTATACCATATTCCAGTCAAATTGGCTGACTTGCTTTCCCCCACTGGGCACTCCACTTGTACCTCCTTGCCATTGCAGTTTGTCTCCAAGACCTGGAATATACTCCTCCTTCATCAAAACTTCTTGGACTTCCTAGATTTCTTCCAAGGCTCATGTGCCATCTCCATGGGGAAGGCTTTTCTGATCCCCTTAATTCTTAGTGTTCATCCTATCTCAAGTATATACCTATCTTTTAATATGTTGTATTATCTCAGTAAGAAGTTAGTGCCTTTAGGGCAAGGTCTGCCTTGTTTGTTTGGGTTTTTTTGTAACTAGCATAGTATTTTGCAGAACTGTTATATACTTAAATCATGAAATAAAAAAAAATGTGAACACCCACATCCACATATTAAAAATGACCAGCCAAACAGGCTACCCTACAGAAGAGAGGAGGACTCAGGCATATTCATTCACTGGTTCACTTAGTTATTACATACCTATTACCACAAGGTATTGTGGGTATGTGGTAGATCAAAAGGTTACATGGCAGGAGAGAGTGAGTCAGAATGTTTCCTTGCCCAACAGATGAGATGGGGGAGATTCAGCTTTGGAAAGCTGGCTGGGGGAATCTAGGTGTAAATCCTGCTTCAAGCAGTTTTAACAGCATAGTGATGTTGGGCAAGTCAGTCAGTCACTGAAGTTCTCTACGTTTCAGTTTTCTTATCCATAAAATAATGGGATTTTGACTGGATAACTTCTAAGCTGTTTTCCAACTCTGAATCTATTATTTTAGGAGAAATGCAATCCTCCATTTATAAATTATTATTAGAAAATTAAATGTGAAAAGTTATGGAATATATCTACATTTATTTGGTATTTAATTATTCAAATGATGCAATCATCCTTGCACTAATCTTACCTTAAAACTGCAGTTTAAAACTTACATTTTAAAGCTATACTTCCTAAACTGATCATTTCAAAGTTGGCCACCAAATAAAAAATTTTAAATGAAATACTAACCTTTTCCTGTAAGATATGAAGCACATTAAAATTCAACTGAATTAAATTCAGCTCAGATTTCTTAAGAGCTACCATGTACAGAGAGTGCACAGTACTAGATAATTGAGATTTAAAATGGAAAAACTGAAGTATCTGACCTCAAGGAGCTTACAATCCAGTAGAAGGAAAAGGCATGTACGCAAATAACTATAATACAAGTCATGATGTATGAAGCGTGTGGGAGGCTCAGAGAGTTAGTAGATAGCAGCTGCTAGGATTTAAGGTGCTACCCTTCAGTGCTGTTGTTGATTTTTGGCAGTTCCTGAAGCATGCTGTCCACATTTTCTAGGTAAGGTGAGGGGGGTGGGAGGAAGAAGGGGAGTTGGTAAACTAGGTGATGATTTATATGGCTGGATGAGAAAGAAATTTGGTTTGGAAGGGATAGAGGAGATTTATCCAAAAATAAATACAGACCAGACCCAAGATTGGACTTTGATATATAAAAAATGCAGGGGAAAATGCTACAACAGATGGGGGAGGGGGAAGGTATTTCCATAAAGGTCAATTTTTAAACTCCTCCTACAGAACACGATCTACTCTTTGCAAAATATATCTACGATAACTCCCAGAACATAATGTCACCAGATAAACCTTAGGAATGGAACATATGGGGAAATATGAAAAAGAAGGTAGTGAAGTCTGAAAACAAGCAGGTTGGTGAGCTCATTAGCTGGGGTGGAATTTAAAAATCTTCACGTGAAAGAATATATAAATCAAAATAGACACACGTATTCAGATTGCATGCGCACTAGGCATTCACACATACCACTCTCATATACAGAAACTTAACTTTCTATCACTGCTGAACTATAAGTTACAATGGAGCTTCACTATGTGTCTTTATAAATGCAAAAGCACCCTCTGGTGGAAAATGCAGAGTATTTGTTACAGTGAGAAACTAAATTCCTAGAGCAACCATAAAAAACATCCAGAGACAAAAGGCGGGGGGAGAAGGGGAGAGATTTTAAAATTCATTTTGCAAATGTGCAAAGGTTTTTTATTACAAATCCAAATTCATCTTCTTAACTGACTTGACTTTACTTTTTTTTTAATAAGCTACATTAACCACTCTAAAAGCAAATCACAAAAATACATATTTTTAAAATAGCCATTTGTTTCAATAAATTTAAGAAGCACTTTTCAGTTCTTAGTTAGATATGAAGATCTTAAATTTATTGAAACAAATGACTACTTATTTTTAAATATCCTGGTACAGAGAGTTTGTGTGGCATAGCGCATAGTTGGGCTAGACTTGGAATCAGAAAGACCCAAGTTCACAACCTGCCTCTTAATACCTTGTGGCTTGCAGGTTGTTAGTTAACCTGACGCTCAGTTTTCTCATCTACAAAAACAGAAAAATATTACCTGTAGTACCTACCTCACAGGATTATTATAAGAAATTTGCTCTGTAAACTTTTTATTTTTATTTTTTTCTGCTCCCTTCAGAAGAGGTAGTATACTAGGGAGAGATTTGGCCTTAGACTCAATGAGACCTAGGTCCAAATTCCAACTCTCATGGATAAGTGTAATTTCTCTGAGTCTCAGTTTTCTTGTCTGTAAAATGGATATGATCATATTTTTTATTACTTTCATTACAGGGCTGTTATGAAGTTCAAATGAAATGACATGGGTACAGCACTTTTCAATCTGCACGGCATTATATAAATGCCCATTGTTAACATTCACTAGCAGCACAGAAATTGTAGATGAGCTCTCTAGAGTCTCCTCTGAAGGTGGCCAGGAATTTCAAAAAAGAAATATATCATTAATTGTATACTTCATTCTACGATTTCTGAGAGGGGAAGGTTCACTTTAAAAAATTCTTTAGATTCTCTAACTAGATATATAGGGGGAAAAAATTCAAACATGCACCCTAATCTCTCTTTTGACCTCCAGTTTCACTTCTTCAACTGGAGAATCTCCAATCTGGACATCTTGAACTGAATGTTCTGTAGAACATCCCCAAACTACACATGTCTAAAACCAAAGTCATCATCCTTCCTCCTCAAACCCTCCTCTCCCCCTAACTTTCCTATTACTGTGAATGGCACCACCATCCTCCCATCCCTTCGTCCTTACTCTCTTGTCATCCTTGACTCCTCACTGCCCTTCATCCTCCATATCCAATCTGTTGCCAAGGCCTGTCAATTTCACCTTTGCGGCATCTCTTGAATATGCCCCCTTCTTTCCTCTGATGATGCCACCACCCTGTTGCAGACCCTTATCCCGTCACGTCTGGGCTGTTGTAATAGCCAACTAATGGGTCAGGTTGCTTCAGGTCTCTTCCCCACTCCAGTCCATCCTTCACTCAGCTGTGAAACTGATCTTCCTAAAGCACAGGTTTGACCATATCACCCTCCTACTCAATAAACTCCAGTGACTCCCGAAGCTCGAGAATCCAATAAGAAATCTTCCATTTGGCTTTTAACATTTTTTATAACTTGGTCCTTTCAGCCTGGTCCCTTCTGGCCTTTTCAGCCTTTTTACATTTTATTCTCCTCCACATAATCTGTGCTCTAGTAACACTGGCCTCCTTGCTGTTCCTCAGACAAGTTGCTCCATCTTCTGACTCCAGGCATTTTCACAGGCTATCTCCCCCCCAACTCCCAGCATATTCCCCATCCTCATCTATACCTCTTGGCTTCACTGGCTTCAAGTTTCAGCTAAAATCCCACTTTCTACAGGAGGGCTTTCCTAATTCTCCCTTAATTCTAGTGCCTTCCCTCTCTTGATTATTGCCAATTTATCTCATACATATTTTGTTTATTCATGGCTATTTGCATGTTGTCTCCCCTATTAAACTGTGAGCTCCTTAAGAGCAGGGGCAATCTTGCCTTTTTTTGGTATTTCTAATATTTAACACAGTATCTGACAAATAGTAGGTCTTTAATAAATGCTTGTTGACTAATTGATGTGCAAACCATTACAGACTTTTGAACTATGCTGCCAATCTTCATATTAAAATTCCAAATAACGGTTCACACTTACACTTAATGCGAATTAGAAATACTATTCTAATCCACTACAACACTAACACAGTTCTTGCATAGGTACTTGATAAATCTTTCTTGAATGGATGAATTCACAAAGATAAGTATGTGTTAAGATTTTTAAATGGGTTCAAAAATAAATATTAGATAGTCCTAAATCTGAAACTGCAGGTCATTTTTTAAAATTTTGCCAACCCCAGTTTTGTCTTTCTGCAAGTGAATTTAGCACATGTAAATATGCCAGATTGATGATTCTAAAAACTGAGGTCTTCTGTCTACTTACAGAATGGGTGCAGCTTGAGTAACAAGTTTTTTTTATGCTACTTTGCTTTTACTGTTCGTGAAATCTTCATAAAATACATTAGAATCTAAAATGAGGCTTATTCAGTATTGAGAAAATACCTAAGGCAATAAGCAGGCAACAATGCACAGTAAAGATCTGGGAGACTTTGAGCATGGTGTGATGGGGCTTTGGAATGGAGACATGGGTTTGAATCCAGGTTCTGTCACTGATTAGTTGTGCAACTATGGATAAGTCACTTAATTTTTCTAAGCCTCAGTTTCCTTATCTGAAAATGAAGATAAAAATACTTGGATTGCCTGCTTCACATGAGTCTCATGGGATGTGTTTTATAAACCTTTAAACATTATAAATCATGAACTATTATTACTTCTGACTGTCCAATTCTAAGAATTTTTATAATGGCAAATTATATGCAAAAATGCTATAACAAAAACCTCTATGAAAAAGTTTGCCAAATACTACTAAAGGCCTACTTATAGTAAATTTGGCACTATTAAATTTAGGACTATACAACGACAAAAAACTTTCAGTTCCTTCAGAGGATGTGTTTGTGTGTGTGTGTCCACATGTGTGTTTGTGAGTGTGTTCACATGTGCTTTCTTTTCATCCAGTGAAATCAGCTTTGGTATAGCCCTACCAAATCATAAGGCAAATGGGCCAAAATATACACCATAAAAAGGCATACTATGTATCTGCTCTAGAAAAAGCCAGAATTCACCTTTGCTTTGGATATATAATCGGACTCAATCCAAACAAGATTCTTTAGTTAGAATGAGCAGAGCCATTCTTGATTGGACAGGATCCTCAGATTACTCAGGAAATGAAGAAATAATAGATGTTATTTCTGAGCCACTGATCAGAAATCTTTGAAAAACCATGGAGAATAAGAAGGGTACTGTAGGGCTTGAGGTGGACAAATGCTGGGCTAATTTTATAAAAAGGGAAGATGGTGAAGTTTGGAAAATAAAATATGCTAGTGAGCTTGATATTGATTCACTGGATTATTCTAGAATTTTTATTAAAGTGATAGTTTATGAGCATGTAGAAAGTGATGTAGTGATGACTAAGAGCTAACATGGCTTCATCAAGAAGAGATTGGTCAGTCTAAATTCTTTCTTTTTGACAGGGATCAGGAGCATGCTACAAATAATGCTTACAGAGACTGCCATTCACTGAATTTACATACATGATGAAGTCATATTAACTCCTAATTGCGTCTTTCATGACACTAACATAACTTTCTAAGGAAACCCACCAATACAGCAAAGAAAGAACAACCAGGAGAATGATAAACACAATGACTACAAATAAAAAATAATACTAAAAGGCTATCAAACTCTGATTAACTACAGTGACCAACCGCAGTCCTGGATGATAACTCCCCAACCCTTTGATAAAGGTAACAGATTATAGGTGCAAAAGGTTAAATACCAAATCGTCACAGTCACTGTCAGTTGCTTCTGGTTATGTGATTTTATTTATTACAAGGAAGCATTCTATGGGAGATGGGTATATAACACAAATAGCTGTTGTGCAAAAAATAACAGGAACCAATAAAAATTATTTTTAAAAAGAATTTGGTTAATTTTATTTATTTATTTTTTGGTTTTCATTCAGTTTGCTGAGGTCATATAGAAAGCGAAATAAGAGCAAATTAATTTTTTTTAAGAATTTGAAATTTTTTCAAAAGAAATTTCAATTCTGGAAGATATCATTTGCCTATTTCTAAAACATCTGCTAGTGGAACAGTAAATAGGCTGTTGGGTTTGGAGTCAGGAAGACCTGAGTTCAAATACAGCTTCAGATACTTACTAGCCATATGACTATGGGAAGTCACAAACTCCTTTGCTCTCAGTTTCCTCAAATGCAAAATGCAGACAATAATAGCACCTGCTTCCCAGGGTTGGGAGGATGGAATGAGATCAAGTTTGTAAAAAGTGCTTAGCACAGTGCCTAGCAAATAGGTGCTATACAGATGCTTATGCCCTTATTTCCTCTCTTTGTAAAGCTGATTATTTACCCAACTATACGCTTTTCAATAAATTTGTCAATAAAATAAATGACTATCAGCAAGCTCTGTCCACCCATCCTGGTCATGGTTCAACATCTAGTACTAGGGGGATCTATAAAATGGGGACAATAAGTTTCTGTTGAAGTATTGCTGTGAGGCTCAAATGAGACAATACATATATACTCCTTTGCAAACCTTAAAACCCTATAAATACTCTATTATTTATGTATTTTTTATTAACTATCATTGTTATTATTAAATCTGATAGTTCAAATAACCAATCCTTTAAGAAAAAATTTATATAAATACTCCCAGGAAATAGAAATTCTAAAAGTAGTTCAAGAAAATAAAGGCAAGTCAAAGAACCCTGAAAGAAAATGAAAGGTAGTTGACAAGTGGTTTCTCTAAGATCTCAGGTGCTCCCCACAAAAGTCCTAGAAATCACTTCTATAAATTCTTGTACAAAAGGCCCAGAGCTGGGCCATAAATCAGTACAATGGGGCTAAATTCACGCTACTTCAGATCTGCTTCTCCATTCAAAACTGTCCCAGCTCTTGTTGTGGGAGTGTGTGGCTTTATCCCACACCTGCCCAGTTCCTCTACCCTCTGACCCCAGGCTGCCAATAACAAAGGTGGTCAAGATAATGAACATCAGCTTCACAGACCTCCTCATTCATTTTTATAGCAGTGCTGAGGGGGCACCATCAAAACTGCAAAATGAATCCCACCCTTATTGTTGGTCTGCTTAGCTGGCTAGGGCCTGCCCATGGCAGCTAGCAGAGGCTCACCTGGCCGTCTGCAGTCTTGCAAATCAGGAAGGGGTGTGTGGAGTAGAATGAATATGTGGGCCAGGATGAGGGAGGGGGTGGGCTCTTGTGACTAAACGCTGAGGTTTGTGATCCAGGCCACCTATATTATTGGCAGCTAGGAGTAAAAGAGTGGATCGTTGTGGGCCAGGACATTGGTAGAGTTGGGAAGATATGAGTTAGCATTCACACACACACACACACACACACACACACACACACACACACACACACACGAGACTCCAGGAAACCTCCCTGCCAATAGTTTTCCATTTCCTTGACAATAGTGTTTTGTTTTTTTTTTACTTTAACAAAATGCCAAAGGAATAGCTTTTACTAGGGGTATTTGTATATATTTTTATTAAAGATATTCATTATTTAAGTTCTCTGTCCTTGATTGATCTTTTGTTCCAGATTAGGAGTGGTGACTGGTATTTCAGAAAACAATGTTCTCTAAGTCTGTCATATCTAGTGCTCTGATTTTGACTTTCAGAAGTTTTAATGAGTTGGTTCAAAAAACTGACAAACTCAAAACCCACACAATTTCTCCATAGCCCTGGATGTAAAACCTCTGGTTTTTCATTATGTCTCACCCTTATTTACAGGGAGAGGAATATGAAGAACTTTGTCGAGGTATAAAGACTACAGAATTCTGCCCTTGTCCTTAAATAACATGTTGATACAAAAGTACAAATCCCAGTTCCCTTCACTAGTGTTTAGTCTAGCCTTTGAAGATTGTAATGTCCAGAGTGGCTTAAAGTTAAAGAAACACATCCTTTTCTTTCCTTTTGTTTTTACTTCTTATTAAATTTAAGGGTACATCTTATAAAAACAGCTGGTTATGCAAAAGCTAAAGGAACAAAGGTAATTCCTTCTTCCTCACCATAAAAAGGCTAGATAAATCAAGGGGGCCACCTCCAGTCATCCTGATCTACATCTTGCCACTGGATCCAGATGGCTCTGGAGAAGAAAGTGAGGCTGGTCTCTCTCACTTAAATCCAATTCACTTACAAGTCATGGCATCACCTTCCTGATATCATGGTGCTCTTTGAGAATGAAGGGCAAACAACAAGATAAACTCCTGAGATCTCAGAGCTTATCTTGTTTACTTCATACCTGGACAAAAATAATTTCTACAATATTACCAACAAATGGCCATCCAGAGTTTGATTTAAGACCTTCAGTAAAGGAAACACTACTACCAGATGGGGTGCATAAAATGCTGGATGCATTGTCAAGAAAACCTGAATTAGAATTCTATCTTTGACACAATTATGTGACTGTTACAAGGCTTACTTTAGCCCCCAGAGGAGACCTGATGACACATTTCATATACGTAAAACACACCAATATATGATGTAAAGAACAAAAGCATAGAGTGGATGAATATTAACTTGTATACAATATCTACAGTATACTGAGACAGAGTTGGAAGAGATCAGAGCTAAGTCAGAAATTCATACCATGAGAAAAATAAATGGCAATTATGCACATTTTATTAAAATTCTATTCCTGTGTCTTAAAGTCTTTTCTTTATCGAATTATAACTGTCTCTATAGAAAGCTAGTCTCTAGATAAATATTTCACAGAGTCCAACCAAGGTCAAGGAACAGGACCTAATAAATCTAATAAGCGAGCACAGATCGAGTCAGACTTTATCTTCCTTTCCTTCTCTCTCCTTCACCTACTCAACCAATTTCAATGCTTAAAGATCTAAAAGCATACTTCTGAGAGCATCAGCAATATATAAGACCTTGCTTACCTACCAAACACTACCCTAGCGCTACTGAGAAACAAGAAAAACTGAAGGGGCATTTTAGCACATGGAGATAGAGACAAGTACGAAAGAGCAGTGGGAAAGCAGTGCCAATGCATTTGTAGTATCTGATCTAATGCCACAAGGGGCACAGCTAGCTACTGGAGGTGCAATATGCAGCACCTCTGAACCAGCCCTCCCAAGGCATTAGTCAATCTAAAAATAATACCTTTCAATAAACCTTTAGGTCTGGAATATATTTGTGCTTGGGCAATGTGTTTCCTTAAAGAGACTTGTACTGCTAAAGGTAGTTAATCAAGGAGAGTTGGGAGGAGGGCAGTTTTTGATTCATTTGCTTTTCCATTTTAAGAAACTCTTCTAGTCCCTAAATGATACTAATTTAATGATCATGGGCAAGCCTGGCACATAATAAACACAATAAATGCTAGCTGACTTACTGACCTCTTTCAAGCTCAGTTTTCTGATATGTAAAATGGAGGGATTTACTGTATTTATCTCACTGTTATTTGTGACTCAGAGGAGATAAGGAATGTAAAGTACTTTGCAAATCTTAAAATTATATATTCAAGTGTCAGCTATTATCTCCTAAGATACATTTCATTTTTAAAAACAGATTCTAAGTCATACAAAGATTTTTTCCACCTTTAAATATAAAATCTACTTCTCTGCAAGTTCTACTCTCTGCCAAAGAGAATAAGATTTACCCTTTTTTCATCCTAAAAGGGTTTTTATGACAGCCCTTTAAATACCTGAAGATAGTTGCCATTTCCCTCCCCCCTTCCCCAGTCTTTGCCTTCCTTCCCCTCTTACACATTCAATTGTTTCTTTAAAGCACTACTTAGGTGATGTGATCTCTAATCATTTCTTTGTCATAATTGCCTTCCCTGGCATACAGTCTGCATTGTCAATGTCCCTTCTACAACATCACTCCTAAAACTGAACAAAGCACTCATGATGTGATCTGACCATGGCAGAAAACATACACTAGGGATGCTCACCTTCTTTATTCTGGACATTGGTTGGAGCAGATAGGTGGTACAGAGGATAAAGCATTGAGCTTGGAATCAAGAAGACCTAAATTAAAATCCAGTGTCAGATACTTATCAGTTGCATGACCTTGGACAAGTCACTTAACCTGTTTTCAATTCAATAAACATTTATTAAGCATCTCTTATGTGCTGGAGGTATAAAAAAGAGGCAAAAAGTAGTTCCTGCCTCAAGGAGCTTATAATATAACAGGGGAGAGACCATGCAAACAAATATATACCATACAAAGCCAGCTCCATCCAGGATAAATAGGAAACAAAAGAGGGAAAGCACTAGAATTAAGAGGGATTAGCTGGGACTTAAAAGGAAGCCAGGGAAGGCAATAGTCAAGGAGGAGGAGGGAGAGCATTCCAGGCATGGGGTTCAGCCAGAGAAAATGCCCAGAGCTGAGCTGTAAAATGGGGATGATAATAGCACTGACCTTGCAAGATTGTTGTGAGAAGCAAATGAAATATATTTGTAAAGCCCAGCACATAGAAGGCACACTGCTGGTTTCCTTCCTGCTTTCTTCATACAAACCAATAAAATGTAAGCATAAACATAGGCTTGCACTAGCCATTTTGGCTGCCATGACACATTTATGACTTGTTTTTAACTAAACTTTGTCCCAGGATTTTTTTTTTCCAGAGAAGATTATTATTTAGCCACAGCTCCCTGACCCTGTACTTACACAGCGGAGGGTGTATGGGGTGTTTAGGGAGGACTAGCACTTCTGGTGCAAGGACTTGCTAAGTCTTCTTCAGGATTGCTCATCTACCTTTGGTGTCATGCCCATCTATCACCCAATTCTCACCCATGGCTCAAAGAAGCTGTAGCTTGCACAGCAGTCACACCCTAGTGAAACTGTCTTGACACACAGGCTAAAACAGGTTGAGGGTAACTGACAGGCCTCAAACTCGGCAGTGAGTTAGAGGCATGTGTACCCCAAATATGTGAAGACTTTCTTTGTAGAATGGGTGGATGGGAACAATTTGTTCCAACAGCCATAAAGGAGGAAGCAGGTACTCCAGAGTGCTTAGAGCTTGGTCATATATCAAAGATGCCAAGGTCATTGGGCCATTGCCAGGCATCTTAATTTTTGATGACTCAGGAGGAAAAAGTGCCAATTCTACCTCACTTAAATTCAAATCAGGCATGAGTCAAGGAATTACCCTGTGATGTCGTTGGTCTTGAAAAACAAAGGACAACAATATCTTGAACACAAGTATTTTATTCTACTGATTCTATTTATCCCTATTAAATTTAGTCTTATTCAATTCAAACTATCATTCTAACCTGTCTAGGTCTCCTTGGATCTTAAGCTCTGCTGTTGCTTTGTTTAAGAAATATCTTATTCTTTGTGACCCCATACTTGGGGTTTTCGTGGCAAAGTTTACCATTTCCTTCTCCAGGTCATTTTACAGATGAGGAACTGAGACAAATAGGGCTAAGTGACTTGTCCTTGGTTACACAGCTACTAAGTATTTGAGGCTGCATTTGAACTCATAAAGATGAGTCTTCTGATTACAAGTTCAATGCTCTACCTACTGACCCACCAAGCTGCTCATGCTCCAGATTAATGTCATCTGCAAATGTGATAAGGATAACATCATACTATTTATGCCTTCATTCAAATAATTGTTAACAATGTTAAAGAGCATGAGATTGTATCAGCAAGCAACCTAGCACACTCAGGCTGGGTGCTAGCACAGGTTCTTAGATCTGCTTTTCTAAAGGAAAGCAACTCAAAATGGGTTAACAGTCTTACTTTAATCAATCAAACATATATCATTTACCTAGGTCAGGGGAAAAAGTCAGCACCCTGAACTTCAGAGAATGCAAACAAGTTACAGGCAGAAGTTACAATCAGACAAAGAAACAGATCAGCAGATGGGCTTCCAACCATCTGACCATTACATCCATACCTATTCAGTTACCAGACAGGGAAGCACCAACATCTGGGTTTTTCAAAGTGGGGGGGAGGGGTGCAGGTGCTCAACGGCTTCCCAGAGTCTCATCTGGCCAAATCACATAATTCTTTCCAAAGTGAGCCCGAAAGCAAAACTCACATCAGGGTATATATAGCCTTTTCCTGGATCAGAGAATGTCACAGCCCTCTTGACCCACTGCCCAATCACAAAGTAATAAGGTGTGGGCATTACTGAAGAACACATTCCATGTGACCACATTCAGCCTATTGGGGGGCAGAGTATACTTTCAAATCAGGGAAGGTTCTCAGAGCCACTTAAGCCTATCAAAGGGCCTAGGGGCAGGAAAGATCTTCAGATTCCCATAACAAAGATGAAGGCATTGTTGAGTCCTTCCTCTAAGCTGACATTGATACATTGACTATTACTCTTTGAGTCTGGTCAGTTGGTTCCAAGTTCAGCTCACTGAACTACTGGTATACAGATATAATATAATTTATAATCAATCAATTCAATTATAAATATAGGTATAATTAATAACTAAAATTCCAATGCAGTTCTCTTATTGATCAATTATAAGTGATATAACACAAATATGCAATTATCTACTGACGGGGCGGCTAGGTGGCGCAGTGAGTAGAGCACTGGCCCTGGAGTCAGGAGTACCTGAGTTCAAATCCGGCCTCAGACACTTAACACAAAAAGCTAGCCGTGTGACCTTGGGCAAGTCACTTAACCCCAAATGCCCTCCAAAAAAAAAAAAAAGCAATTATCTACTGACTGTCCCCCAAGAAAGATATTATTTTATATAAGATACCATGCACAATATGAGATGCTATAATAGTTTTTAAAATGTTATTTCAAATGAATCAAAATTCATTTTATTTGAATCATCAAATGAATGAATTATTCATCAATAACGAATTATAAATCTTGAAATACCACATAAATTAGTGTTATGGGCAACTTCATAATTGCCATTTTTCTTTACACCTAAAATTACCATGAATAGTTTAAGTTAAATGGCTTTAAAATCTTTTCAAATGCCCCACAGTTTGTTTTAACAACTTAAATAAGATACACATATTATTGATCAGAGAAAAGAAAGTTTGTTTCATTCCTTTAAAGCAATGGAGTCAAACTCAAACAGAAAGAAAGGGGGCTACCAAACTATACATAAGGACTCCTGCAGGTCATATATTGACCTAAATACCACATTTTAACACTATATTCTACTGCATTTTTATTTATTTTAAAAAATGTTTCCCAATTACATTTTAATCTGGTTCCAGCTATGCCAAAGCATTGCTGGATTATCTCCGCTTAAAAGTATGATTTCAGTTTTTTTTTTCATGCTCAGAAAAGCATGTATGCCAAAATTAATTGCCTCGATTTCTTGGTTCTTGATTTCCTCTATACCTGAAAAGATGGTTATTATTCATTGTGTAAGATTAGACTCTGTGAAGTGTTCACAATATTAAATACAACGTTACCTGAAACCACAGAAGAATCTGCAAAAGATGATTCTAATTCATCACTTTCAACACTTAGGCTATCATTTTCTTGCTCTTGTTGTTCTGATAGAGAAGTAAGTGTCTCTTCAACGACATGAACATCCTTCAGGGATAATTTCTCAATTCCATTTTCCTTAATATCTGCCGTTTGAGGAAAAATATTAAAATAGAAATATTTCACGACAAGTTGCTTTTTGTGTACACCATATAAATTCATATCCTCCTAATAGAAACATTTTTATTAAGTAACGTTTCTGTTTAAAATTGAAGCTTAGCTTAAAATGCTTGTCTTTTTCTCAATTTATAAAAGCTAGGATCATATATTTTAATCTTATAAACTATTTACCCTCCATAATATCCTACCCAGGTTCCTCCTTGTGGCATGGATGATAATATCCTGGGTTTCTATCAGTGACATGTTCTGGAAGCTGCTTCTAAGCTAGAAAGGTTTCAAGTAGTGTGATGGTAATAGCCTATTTCTGCTTTCCAGGATCAGTCTAGCTAAGTGCAATGAGGCTCATCACCTCTAGGTGTGGTTAAACTAAAATCAGGACGTAGATTATATTATCTAGAAACTTAATCAGATCTGAAGATTGATGGATGGAATGTGAGGAGTTTCCTCTTGCTAATCATCTCAAGAAACTTGTGTGTCATATCTGGAAATGCCCCCATGCTGGCCAATAAGCCACTATTTCCTTGCGCCTTTGTCTGAATTCTATGTAATATGTAATTTATAGACCCTGGCAGGGGACACCCCTTTTTTGACTCTCCTCTCTAATCAGACAACTTAATTCTAAATTAAGTTCTAAATTATATAAGGTCTGAGTTTTGTTCTCTGCCACATTATGGGTTGGGCAGTTTCTGATGAATTCTTTGGACACTACAATCCATGCAACAATGAAAAATACAAAATGGTCCTCAATCCTGTTGGCCCACTTCCACTTGAATAGCAATCATGGGAGAATGGTGCTAAACTGGGCAAAGAATGCTTAAAAAACATGCCAGTTTTTGGATCACGTGTAATGTCCTGGTACTCTAAATCTGAGATCTTGTCCAGGGACCAACAAGTTGACATAGTATTTGAGCAACTGTATGTAGTGCCAATGCAATATTCACAGCACCAACAGTCATGATAAATATACTCACACAGTGCTTAATCACAGATTATAACAGACTCTCCACATATAAGACAGAAGCAAAACATTTATTCAGATACCAGAAAACCAAATCCCAAAACCAATAAATCAATTCCATCATAGTAACAAAACTTAAGCCACAACAGCACAGAGAGCCACAGCATCCTTTAACCTTCCCAGAAACCACCATTTACTCACAAGCTTAACTGTTTGCTTGCCTGTGGTCTCTCTTTTCCCACCATCTAGCTTCTTGTGGGTTCTGCTCCACCCTTCAGCAAACTCCTCCCACCAGAGTCTACATGTGATTACATTCTGCCAATTAGGGGGCAGAGTTTATTTTCAAAGCAGGGAAGGTCTTCAAATTCCCTTGGGCTTATTAAGGAACAGGGAAGATCTTCAAATTCCCATTACTATTACCCTGTATCAAAAATATTGACATTCTAATTACCATTGAAACCAGAAGACAAAAGTACATTCCAGCTGAGTGGAAGGATGGCTTCCTGGGTTTTCTTGTAGAGACAAACAAAGGAGCAGCTAACAAAGTTGATTTTATTGTACATTCAAAGGCAATAAGAAATATAATTTCAAGGGACATTTTGTCATCTTGCATTTCAATGCTCACAATAGACATTTGCAAAAAGAGCATCATTAAAATAATTGTAGCTTGTTGTATTAGTATTTTTATAAAAGATAAGAAGCCAGAGACATTCTACAAAAATCTCCAGATTTAGTCAACCTCTACTTTTATGCTCAATTAACTTCAAGAGGACAGCAAAAAATGCTGGAAAACATGATTCAGGGTTGAGAAACAAGAAGTGAAAAGGCTTGTGGAATATAAAAAATCCTTGTACCTATGTATCATGAGTAGTTTCTTTAAGAAAAGAGTCCAGAATAAAAGATAACTGAGATACCATATTTTAATTTTAACATTCATTACAGTAGCATGAGATCCTAATTGAGGAAGTAGAATTTCATTAAAGAAAACAAAAATGGGAAGAGGAGGCTGGCCAAACTGAAAAAGAGTTGTTCTGTGCTAGAAGCAGCATAATTCTGAAAATGATGGGGAAGCAAATTCTCAAAGAATATAAAGGAGAGGATTCTAAAAGTTTTGGGGGAAATATCAAGACTTTATTATTATCCCCCAAAAAAGATGACCAAAGAAATATCAATAATTGTCAATCCATATGCTTAAGAATAATCTACATGTGTATCAAGAACATTCATGATGAAGATACGATAACTATAAGATAAAGGAATGAGGATGAATAATCAGGCTTTTTCATATGTTAATCTAAAACAGATCCCATCTTACTACAACTCACTGAAAAATAGATAAATCAAGCCCTGGTTTTTATTATTTACTGTAAAAGAGCATTTGCTTCAGTAGAACAAAAAGATATCTTAAAACCACTCTTCAATAAATCAATAAACATTTAGTAGGCACCTACTATGTGCTTAGTGAACCAGGCACTGAATTAGCTGCTAGGGATATCAGACAAAAATGAAACAAGTCATTGCTCCCAAGGAGCTTATAACTTACTGGGGGAGATAAAATACAAAATAAATACGACCAATTTTAAGGTAGTTAAATTCAAGATAAATACAAAATAGCTAGGGAGAGAAGGTGCTAACAGATTGTAGGACTCAGGAAAGTTTTTTTTTTTGTAGGATGTTGTGTTTGAGCACTGTTTGAGTTGAATTTTGAAGGAGGAGAGGGGTTCTATTAGGCAGAATTAGGCATGGGGGAAAGGCAGTGCAGTCACTGAGAAGGAAATGGTGTGTGAGGAACAAAAAAGACCAGTTTGGCTGGATTTTATTGAATAGGAAGGAGAGTATATTTAATGAGGCCAGAAAGATAGGATGAAGTCAAGTTATAAAGTGTTTCAAAAGCCAAATAGCATAGTTTGCATTTTATCCAACAGGCAATAAGGAAACACTGGAATTGATTGATTATGGGAGTGATATGGTTGGATCTGAATTTAAAGAAAATCACTCTGGTAGCTCTATACATAATGCATTGGAGTAGAGCTAGACTTAAGACAGGGAAACAAATTTGGAAGTTACTATAAGAAATAGATCAGGAAAGAATTAGTAAGGCTCTGAACTAACCTGGTGGCTATATGAGTAGAAAGAATGAATAGATAGAGAGATGTCATGTATGTAGAAATGGCAAGATTTGTAAAATAATTAGATATACCGAATAAGGAAGAATGAGGGGTCAAACATAACTGAGATTATGGACCTAGCAAAATGCAAGAATAGTGATGCCCTCGACAGAACCAGGGAAATTAGGTAGATGGCAGGTTTGAGTGTAAAAGATAATGCATTTTGTTTGATGCTTTTACCACAACATCAACTGAAAACAAGAGGATCAAAATGAGTTTGAGACGTTGCCAGGAAATTCAGTTAGAAATGTCCAACCAGAGAGGTAGAGACTGGCTGATCTTTTGAACTGTGAGCTGTGAGCTGCAATAGCCTACATTAATTAGGTATCTGGGTTGCCTAAGGAGGGTGAAAAAGTTCTAGGCTGGAAAAAGAACAGGTCAAAGCTGCCTTTCTAATCAATGGTTATCTTGGACCTCAAAGAAGCCCTTGAACTTTCCACCTTGGTGAGATGGGAGACCCAATCTTAAACTTGTGTGTGTGTGTGTGTGTGTGTGTGTGTGTGTGTGTTAAGGAAATGTCCTCTAGGTAGTTGGTGATGCAATACTGGAATTTAGGAGAGAGAGCAACTCATATCTGTGAGTTACCTGAATAGAGAGAATAATTAAAACTATAGTAGGTGATGAGGTCATCAAGAGAAAAAATGTAAATAGAGAACTGAAGAGGGCCCAGGGCAGATTCTTAGGGTATACCCACTGCTAGCAGACACAGCATAAGAAACCAGCAACAAAGACTGAGAAGTGAAAATAGAATAAAATACTAGGGAGATAATTGTCCAGAATGCCTCTGGAAATTTTTGGAATGCTTTCAATGGCCTTCTTTCAATGACGTTGTATGGGGGAAAGTTATAAACTGCCACAGCCTCCAAAGAATTAAAGATGTTAGTCACAAGGATAATGGATAGACCTATGGTAGCCATGTGTAGGCTGCAATGTTTAACCAACAAAAAAACTATACAAGAGAAGAATTGCAAAGGATACCATCAGAAAAACATATATTGGAACGTGACATGAGTCACATAGCAAGATGCAGGCATACTTAAATGAAAAGCTTATGTGGCCTAATAGTATATATGCAATGTTAAGTGATCTGAAGAAAGATTTCCCAACATGTTGGGTGGCCCTTCTGTGAAAGATTTAGGAAAGGAAATGGACAGGATGCAAAAGTATGTAAATTTGTGGCTGAGCTGCTACTTGTACCACGGGAGGAGGCATGTATATCAATTCACAGATCCATTGAAGTATAAAAGTAACAGTATTTGTATTTTTAATAGAGATGTTCTTCATTAATGCCTTACTCCAACATCCCATTATAGCATGGAATAATCTTATATTCTTAAAGGCCATGGCAAATCTCTAACTGTGGTAAGTCTTATCAAGATGGTAAGGCTTTTTGTATAGACCCTATGTCTTATAGAAGTACATGTCTTGCCCATGGACCAACATAGCTAAGTTTGTAGCAGAACATCACCATAAAACTGATCACTCAGTGATTATTTATTATTTGACTGCTAATTCATGGAAATGTGGAGAAGCTGTGATCTGCCTCCAAAGAACTGATAAAATTATGGAATTATATATATATATGTATATCATCCTGATATTTACACAACCAAAAGTATATAAGATCATATGAGGAAAAGTTTAAAAGAAAAGTAAGTGATCAGTTTTCACCTATATTACTTATCTATAATTACTAGCATTACTACATCTTTGTTAGTTTGTGTGATTATATAGCACTCACTGTTTCTGCAAGACAAATTCAGCACAATTTTTGTTTATATTTCTAAAATGTAAACATATTAGACAAAAAAGAGTATCAGAATGGGCCAGGAATACTTCTAGAAGTAGTCTAAGAAAGTGGTAAGTAGTAAGAATGTCCAAGTTCAAGGTACAGCTCTGCCACAGAGTGTTTATATGACCTTGGCAAAGTCCCTTTCCTTTTATGAACCCATTTCCTCATTTGTAAAGTGTGGATAATAACTTTCGCTGTATACCTAACAGAATTTTTATGAGGATAAAAGGAGATAATACATTTAAAGATCTTTTAAAATTGATGAGGCACTATACAGAAACTGGAGTTATGCTCTTGTCATATGTCTGACCACCACCACTTGCTTTTTCAGTTTTGGATGTCCTTGATTATAACTTTGTCATTTCTTGCATGAAAGTCACCATTGCTAATATGAGTATTTATAGCCCCCATGCATCTTTTCATGTTTCTTTGTGTCATCTGCAATTTTGGTTCTCACAGTGTGGTGTTCTGTAATTTGCACCCACATAGCCTCACAAGTAAAATATTAAGAATACTGATGGGACGGCTAGGTGGTGCAGTGAGTAGAGGACCGGCCCTGGAGTCAGAAGGACCTGAGTTCAAATCCGGCCTCAGACACTTGACACACTTGCTAGTCATGTGACCTTGGGCAAGCCACTTATCCCAATTGCCCTCCAAAAAAAAAGGGCAAATATATATATATACAGATTTGGTGTGGGGCAAGGAACAGCTCAAGACCACTGAAAGTTATTCTCACTTTCTCAGATGTAATCCACCTTGCTCTCATCTTCCAACTCAATCATGGGTCAAGGTCATCGTTGATTTTAATTTTATGTACTGTTCCACCAACTCAACACACTGCTCACATATTTACATGCCACAATATAGGAACCAGTCTTTATCCAGTTAGTTTTTTTTAACTAGGGTTCTGGGGTTTTAACTAGTGTGCTCTAGGGCAATGAACACAAAGACATTCATGATGGGCAGGAACATTCAAAGAACCTCACTATCTATAGGGAATTCCTTTTCCATGTGGACTTTTCCATAGGATATCCTTCTTGACATTGGTGAATACTTTTGGTAGGCCTCTATCTCCATGTTTCCTGCCTCTTTTGATATGGATCATTTAAAGATATCTAAATGAAATTATTTCTGTTGTTGCACCTATCAAGAAATTTTGTATGATCACAATATGAGTATGGAAAACATTTTGTTGTTGAAGAAGAATATTTTTTTTTGTGTTAAACTGTTTTAATGGTCTCAAAATTCTGTGACAGATTTTTGGTCAAGTTGTTTCCATTTTAAAATTACTGATTTTAAAAACTAATAACTTAAAACTGCCATGAAACAAATGGTCCACAAAAACATTCCTTTCCTCCTGAAGCTTTTACAATGCATTGTAATCATTAATCAGTCTTTTACTATTAAACTTAAATGGCCAATTGAGACAAACAGTTCTGAGACTGTTCTTCCACCACTGATTAAGACTGGGGTGGC
>CM053596.1:169839025-169865277 GCA_028646575.1 Pseudocheirus occidentalis
AGGGGGCTGTCACAAAAAGCCCCTTACAGGAAAAAGGGAGGGGGAGTAGGGGCACACCATCTGATTTCCCCGAAATCAGGTGATTTACAGGAACATGAAACTTGGGCCTAAAGAGATCTAGGACCTAGCTCTAGTTTGGTGACTGTCTCTTTTATTTTATGAGAATGCTTTCACTTATCTCATTCAGCAGCCATTGGTTAGCTCTATAGTTCAGGGCTAATTTGGGAATATGGTGCAAAGGTACAAGGGTGCAACCTTTCTGTGACATGGGGATCCCTCCTAGAACAGGGTGGAGGGCACAGGGTGGAGGATCATAGTCAGTGCTTTCTGGAAGAGGGTGGAGGGTCATAGAGTAAGGTGGGACTGGAATTCCCCAGAACAGGCTGGGCTCCTGTTCTGGGAATAGGGTGTGGGGGCCCTGCTTGGTCAGTGGGACAGGACAGAGTGGTCTTTACCTAAAATAGTCTTGCACCATAACCCCAGGCTGATCCTGGTACAATATGCTAATTGCTAATCTGAGGAAGGAGGGGTTAGGGAACTAAGCCTTGAGCAATATGCCCAGACATGCCTAAAGCAGTTTCAAGCTATAAGACAGGGACAAAGCAAAAATAAAAAAGGGGCTTAATGGTGGGCCATGAATAAGATGGTAGGCAGGTGACTTGGGATTTGAATTCAGGCACAACAGCAGGACAAAAGTCAAGATAACTGTTGGTGGCACAGGATGCAATGGATGACCTTGGCATCTCTGATGTCTGACCAAGATCTAAGCAACTGCACAGCTCTTGCTTCAGTCACCTTCATGGCAAATTGTTCTCATCCACCTATTTATGCCAGGGGAAAGTCTTCACATGCTTGGGGTAGATACCCACCCTCCCCAACTCACAAATGGGTTTGAGGCCTGTCAGTAACCTTCAACCTGGTTTAGTCATCTGCTAAGTGATTTTACAGGAGTGTGGCCATTTTGCATGCTACAGCTTCTTGGAACTACAGGTCAGAGTTCAGGTGAACACCAAAGGTGGATGAGCAGCCCTGAAAAGGGCCTGGCAAGCCCTCATACCAGAGGTACTAGTCCTCCTGAATACCCCATACACTCCAGTAGAAGCAGAACAATAGATAGAGGACTAGATCTGTGGTCAAGAAGATTCTGTAGACAGATCCCACCTCTGATATTTAGTTATGTGACACTGAAAAAGTCATTTAACCTCTCTGAGCTCCCCTTTCCTTATCTCTAAAATGATTATAATAAAATCTAGCTCACAGAGTTGTGAGGCTAAAATGAGATCATGTACAGTAAGTTTCAAACACTTTAAATGTCAGTTTTTTTTTTAAATTTGAAGCTGTACATTAACTTATTCTTTTAGAAAATAAGAGTAAGGGTTTTTAAGAGATTATAATAAAGTAGAATTGGCTACTAGGACTGTGAAAATGATAGTTTAATTTGTATTTTAAGAAAGGCCAATTTGTGTGCTCAACCCAGCTTATTAGGTGTT
The DNA here is from genome assembly GCA_028646575.1 of Pseudocheirus occidentalis. NCBI lineage: Eukaryota > Metazoa > Chordata > Mammalia > Diprotodontia > Pseudocheiridae > Pseudocheirus > Pseudocheirus occidentalis. The sequence goes on from CM053596.1 coordinate 169,840,516, forward strand.
AATAACTGTGTTGATTGTACATGAAGTGAATTTCATACCCCTCCCCTGCCCCCCACACCAATTAATATGATCACAGAAGGCCCAGACATATAAGTTGAATCAATTATTCTACCCAAAGTGTTAACTAGGTGTGAATAAGGCTTGGATCAATTTGAGAGGATTATAGGATTTGGGGCAGATGAAAGGCACATAACCCCATACAGGAAAGATCTTGTAATTGGCTGAAAAGATCAAGTCATATCTTGGGGTACCTATAAAAATGGAAAGCCAATTTGGAGTTGATTAGTTAAGTAGTGTAGTGAGCTAGTCTAGTCAAAGAATAATTGTTTGCAGGATGCCAGTCCAAGAGTTGGAGCTAAGCCCTGAGAAGGATTTGATCTTTGTTGCTCTCCTTGTTTAGTCATGTCCAACTCTGTGACTCATCTGGGTTTTTTGGGCAAAAATACTGCTGCAGTTTGCCATTTCTTTCTCCAGCTCATTTTATGGAGGAAAAAACTGAAGCAAATAGGGATAAGTGACTTGCCCAGCATCACAGCGCTAGTAAGTGTCTAAGGTCAGATTTGAACTCAGGAAGATGAGTCTTCCTGACTTCAGCCCTAGTACTCTGTCCACTGTGCCACCTAGCAGTCCTGGATTTGATCTCTAGGGCTGAGGGAAAATGTGGAGATTGGTTAGTTTTCTTCTCATTCCTCACCCTATTGATGTTATTAGAAAGCCTAGACAAGTAGCAGATAGTGCCTTTAGCTGGAATCAGAGAGAGTGGACCAATAAACAATAATAAGCAGTAAACCTGTATTAAGCACTCAATCTCTGACAGGCACTGTACTAAGATACGGAGGTACAAAAAGAGGCAAAATCCAGTCCCTGCCTTCTAGGAGCTTACAACCCAATAGAGGAGGAGACAAGCAGACAAATATGTATAAACAGGCTACATACTAGACAAATAGGAAGCAATTAAAACAAAGGAGCCGCTAGAATTAGGAGGAGTTAAGGAAAGGCTTCCTGTAGAAGAGGCCTGCATAGTCTGCTGCCCACAGGTCGTAGTGGAAAACACCCTCTACGTTTTCAAGGGTCACCGGAAATCCTCTGGCATGCCAGTGGGCCACAGTTTGTGTAGGCCTGCTGTAGAAGATAGGATTTTAGTTGGAATTTAGAGGAGGCCAGATAAGTCAGTGGGCAGAGATGAGGAGGGAAGAGTATTCCAGGCAATGGTGACAGTCAGAAAAAAATGCCTGGAGACAAAACATATAGTGTCTTGTTTGTGGAACAGCTAGGAGACCAGTGTCATTGTACTGAAGAGTATGTGGGAATAAGGTACGGGAAATAAGGTAGGAGAAGACTAGAAAGGTAGGAGGGCCCTAAGTTATGAAGAACTTTTGAATAGAGCATTTTATATTTAATCCTGGCGGTGATAAGGAAGCACAGGAGTTTATGAAGTAAGGGGATAACATGGAAAATTACTTTGGTGGTTGAATGGATGGTGGATTAGAGGTGAGAAAGACTTGAGGCAGGCAGGCAGTGGGTTATTGCAATTGTCCAGATGATGAAAGCATTACCAGAGTTGTAGCAGTGTTACAGGAGAAAAAGGGCCATATTTGAGAAATGTTGCAAAGTTAAAATCTACAGGCCTTGGCAACAGATATGGGAGGTAAGAGATAGTGAGGGGTCCAGGATGACATCGATAGGTGGGAAGCCTGAGGGACTGGGAGGATGGTGTTGACCTCTATGGTAACAGGGAAGGTAGGAGGTGAGGAGAATTTAGGAAAAAGATAAGGAATTCCTGTTAAATTTAAAATGTCTACTGGACAAACAAGTTTGAGGTGTTTGAAAGACAGCTGGAGAAGTGATGGAGAAGGTCAACAGAGAGACTGGTAGATTTGAGAATTATCAGCATGGAGATGGTAATCAAATTCATGGGAGTTAATGAGATAATCCAGGAGAGTAGAATGGAAAGAGAAGCGTGTCTAGGACAAAACCCTGTGGGACACTGACAGAAGGTATCATCTATAGGAGCATCTAGGAAAAGAGCCTGAGATGCAACGGTCTTACAGGTAGGTGACCTGGGAGAGAGTGCTATCTTGAAAAACTAGAGAGAAAGGAATATCAAGAAAGAGAGGGTGATCAAACATATCAAAGGTTGCTGAGGTCTAGCTGAATGAGGATTGAGAAAAGGCCAGTGGATTTGGTAACTAAGAAATTATTGGTAACTTTGGATGTCAGATTGTAAGGGGTTAAGAAAAGAATGAGAGGAAAAAAAAGTAGAAGCATCTATATTATAGACTAACAAAATATATCACATCTATGTCTAAATATTAATAGACTAATTGTCCTTATCAGGCAATTAATGCCTTGGTAAACTAATGCTTGTTTTTACATGTATTTACATTTGCAAGGTGGTATAATGAATAGAATGTTGGGTTTAGAGTCAGAAAGATCTGAGAACAAATCTGGCCTCTAGATGTGAGACTTAACTTCTGTTTGCCCAAATTTTCTCATCTATAAAATGGGGGGAAATAATAGGAGCTACTTCTCAGGGCTGCTTGAGGAGAAAATGAGATAATAATTGTAAAGTGCTTAGCATAATGCTTGGCACATAATAAGCACTATATAAATATTAGCTATAATAATTATTTGAAATATAAAAATCATTCTTATTTTTTACTGCCCAAATCTGGCCCTCCATCATAGTAGTCTGCCAGTCCCTAGACAAAGTTCTCTGAAGAACTTTGGAATTGATTGCATGACGTGGGAGATGTGGCATGGGACCACCCAACATGGGGTGTCCACATCAAAGAAGGTACTATGTTCTATAAGCAAAGCAGAGTTGAAGTAGCTCAAAAGAAACGTAAGATGTGCAGATTTAAAGAATCCGCCTGAATGCATGTACTATTTGTGCCCAAACTGTGGTAGAGCATCCTGAGCTTGTACTGGTCTGGTCAGCCACAGTAGGAAACACTGTAACTTGACTCTAACCTAGCTCAGTCATTTTGGTCCTCTTCAAGAATGAAGGACAACAGTCAACGAGACTACATAATAGACAACATTTGTTGTTCAATTGTTCTGCAGTCATGTCTAACTCTGTGACCCCATTTTGGGGTTTTCTTGGAAAAGACATTGGAGTGGTTTGCCATTTTTTTTTCTTGCTTATTTTACAAATGAAGAACTGAGGCAAACAGGGTCAGAGAGCTAGTAAGTGTCAGAGGCCACATCTGAACTCAAGAAAGATGAGTCTTCCTGATTCCAAGCCCAGTGTTCTATCCACCATTCCTCCTAGCTGCCCATAGACAATATGCTAGAGCTCAATTATCATGGAAAGGCTCATAGACCAAGAAATGGGAGATCTGAGTTCTAGTCCCAGCTCTGCTGCTGATTAACTATGTGAACTTGGACAAATTAATTAACATTCTAAAGCTGCCATTTTCTCATGGGCAAAATGTAGGAACTGGGTGACATGTTATTTAAGGTCCCACCTAGTTCTAGCATGCATTTATTTATGTACATGTCTACCCAGGAATACTCACCTAGTATCTTTAGGTTGGGTGACCTGAGACTACTTTAGCCGGATAACTAATAGAGTAGATTTTTTTGAGGAGCTATTAAAATTAAGTCCAAGAAAAACCTGGCTAGAAACCAAAGCTATATTTGTGGCTTCAACTAGAAACGCACAACCCCCAGCCTTTTGGTTCATTATCTTAGGCTATGAACTTTATTGTACATGAATTTTTCTCTGCTGCCACCTTGTGGGATTTGAATCATCATTCTCAAAAAGGAACCACATTGAAGTGATTTTTGTTGTTCTGTTTTGTCTGATTTGGCTAGTAGTAACTAAGCAAAATGATATGGCATAATATATAGTTTTTCCATTAATTTCCTCCCTCCTCACAGTCAGTTGAACGGATGATCCAGATTTTCAAAGATAAGGATAAAAATGTAGTTGCAAATTAAACAAACTATATAAAAATAGGAATCTCTGTTTACCTCTCAAATTGTACTAATTTTATACTAATATCCCAGTTGTGATACTGACCCAGAATTTTAGAAAGTACTTTGAGAAAAATCAAATAAATTTCTAAGTATCCAGTTTTAAAATACATAGGACTTGGTCCCTGCTAATGGATAAAAAAAATCCTTTAGTCCAGGGATAAGATGAAGAGAATTCTTTATATAATAAATTAGTCAGTCAACCAACAAATAGGTATTGCATTTCTATTACTGGCATAGCCCTTTTCTAGCTGTAAGGGAACAAAACAGTACTTTTCTTTAAGGAGTTTATAATAGTGCGTCTCTTAGGATTGTGTCATTCACAATTTGGTGCTTCATAAATACTTTTTAGAATTTAATAACATTTCTTTAAAAGCTTAGTCTGTGCACATTTGAAAGAATATATTTTATAAAAAGAATTACCATTTTGTATACAACTTTGTTACATTAGAATTGGTTAGTAATTTGGTTAATTAATTAGAATTAATGTGTACTAGACAACCAGTTTGAGATGTCTGAAAGACAGCTGGAGGTGTCTTTGGAGGTCAACTGAGAGATTGGTAGATTTGAGGATAGGTAGATTTGAGAATTATAAGCATGGAGATGGTAAGTTAATGGGAGTTAATGAGATCATCAAGGAAACTCTCCTCACCTCCTACCTTCCTTATTACTGTAGAGGTGAACAACCTGGGCCAACTCCAGTCATCCTGATCTATATCTTGCTACTGCATCCAGATGGCTCTGGAAGAAAAAGTGAGATCAGTGACTCACTTAAGTCATATTCACCTCCAAGTCATGCATGGTCCTCTTTGAAAATGATGGACAAACAACAGGGAATACTGCCCTCCCACGCCCTCAGGCTTCCAACCTAGATGTTATCCTTGACTCCTCACTATCTCTCACCTCCCATTTCCAATTTGTTGCCAAGGCCTATAGATTTCAACTTTGCAATGTTTCTCAAATGTGGCCCTTTCTTTCTCTCTTCTGACACTGCTACAACTCTGGTAATACCTTCATTACCTAGACTGTTACAAAAATTTCCTGGTGGGTCTGCCTGCCTTAAGTGTCCCCCCTCTCCAATTTACCATAGAATCAAAATTAATACTAGTAATGGTTAATAATGTGATTAAATTATGGAGAGTTTTCTTTACACATAAGACTTTTATTCATCCAGATCTATAAGTAGAAATATCTAAATGCCAATATTTGAGTATTACTTTTTTTCACTGAAAAACTCAAGAAGTACTTTTGACTTTTCATAGGATTTAGAGATGGAGGGACTTTAGAAGTCATCTTATCATATAACTTTACAATGAGGAAACGGAGACTCAAAGATTCGCCTAATATGACATAGTAAGAAGCAGAATTAGGACTCAAACCAGTACAACGCACTTGTTTGGAGTCTGGATGCAGGCTAACTCATTATTTCTTCATTTCATATTTAAAATTATAACTTGGGTAACACAAGTAGTTTTACCCACCATCCCATTGGTTCTAAGGTTCTTACGGTTGATCTATACCATAGATTCTATAGTAATTATATAGTATCCAATTGTAAGGTATGTAAGTTGTGTCCAAATGGGTTGTCAGAATGAACAGACAGGCGGCTTGAGGGAAAGCACTGATGGATATCTCTGCAATCTTATTCATCCTCTTCCAAGGAGACTGGTTCCTGCTTTGAGGGGAGCAGGAAGGGAAAGGGAGAGATAATGCATTTAGTCAGGGCCTGCTACGTGCCAGAGACGCACTAAGCACTTTACAAATACCATCTCATTTGATCCACACAACAATCTGAGAGGTAGGAGGTATTATTGTCCCCATTTTGCAGCTGAGGAAATTGAGGCAGACAAAAGGTAAGTGACTTTCCCAGGGTCACACAACTAGGAAGTATCTGAGGCTGGACTGGAACTCAGGTATTCCTGACTCCAGGTCCAGTGTTCTACCACTGTACCCCCTAGCTGCCTCAGCTTGAGACTAGCCGACCTGTTATCCTTCAGGAGAGGGGTACAGAACTAGAATGATATGTATTTGCTACATCCAGGGGCATAAATAATTCAGAATGAAAAATATCTTTCCCAATCACTTTTAAGGGTAGGGCCAGGGTTACCCCAAGCTTATACTTGCAAGCTTAACGCCTTCTTTCTCATCCAACAGTTCGTTACATAAAAACCATCATAAATAGCGAATGCAGAGTAAACCCATTTAACCAAGCAAATATAAAAAATAGATTTAAGTTCTATACAGTACAGTATACCAGAAAATACACAAAAGTGAGGTTTTTAAATGGGAATTAGATGAGATCATTCCTTCCTGTCTTTAGGGAGGCAAGTTAAAAGTCAGGGACATGTTGGAAACCTAACTTTCCCCATATAACTGTCTTTTTCTTTCTCTCCTCGGTTGATGATACCATAGAGGTGCTTTGAATGTCTCTATAGAAAAGGATGAAGCATACTTCTCCTTTCTAAAGCTCTTGTATCAGCTCTACCCCGAAACAGTCATGCTAGGTCTTATCAGCATTCTCTGAGAGTCTCATGCAAAATACTTGTCTAGTAAACTTGGGTTACACAACTTTGAAATTGAATATGGATAAATATAAAGTTCTAAACTTGGGTTAAAGGAATCAACTACATGCACAAGTAAAGGATGAGAGAGACATAACTAGCAAACAATTCTTATGAAGAAAAACACGAAGGATTTTGGTTCATTGTAATCTCAGAATGAGTACACATTGTGATGTGGCAATAAAAAAAGTTAATGTCATCCTAGGCGGTATTAACACAATTATAGAAAGAGAAAGGTGACATCCCTGTTGTATTCTGTCTTGGTTAGAATATACTTTCGTGCATTGTGTGGAATTTCCAGAATTAACGTACTATGCTATACAAGGATGAGATGAAGTCTACTGGGGCCATTGAACCTGAAGGAGAGAGGATCCAGCAAAGTTGTGATTGTGATCATTGTTCACAAAATATGTGAAAGTATGTTATGTGAAAGATTTGTTTTGCATGGATCCAAAGGAAAGAAAGAGGATATAATTTCAAGGGATGCAGATTTTAGTTCATTATGAGGAAGAACTTTTAAACAATTTGAACACAAAGCACAAAAATGTAGTAATTATCTCTTGGGGCAGTGAGTTTCCTTTCACCAGATAGTTATCGAGTAGAGTTTGGATTACCCTTTATCATGAATGCCATAGAAGGCATTCTTGCTCCTATTGTGGGCTGGAACACATCTCCTCTAAAGCCCCTTCCAACTCCAATATATTGTTGTTAGGATGTGACTCCATTTGATGTGTTCTTTGGCAAAGATACTGGAGTGGCTTGCTATTTCCTTCTTCAGCTCATTTTACAGATGAGGAAACTGAGGTAAAGAGGGTTAAGGTGTTGAGTTCAGAGTTGGGAGAGCGCTTTGGGTGTGAAAGAATTCACTCATACCTTCTCTGTAGCCATTGGTGAATGTTGGAGCGCTACCCAAAATGATTAGGAATAGACATGCAGGTCCTAGTCCTGAAAGAATTGATTTGAACAGTCTCCAAGTTAAAAAAAAGGAATTTATTGGAGTAATGCACCCAAGCAGACCTGTTCTCTATGAAGCAGAGTCCCAATGGACTCTATTCCACGTGGGAGGCAGAGCATAGGCCACGGGCCCTGTTCCCCTAAGGAACAGAGTTGCCCCTGTTTCCTGTAGGAGGCAAAAAGGTGGTTAGCCTGGTTAGAGGTATGGTTTAAATACAATTTTATGGAATGGGGGAAGGGGACAGGAGAATGAGAGAAGCAGGCATACTTCCAAAATGCCTGGAATATCAGGTCATACCCGTGTGCCTTTATTATATGCATAAGCAAAGAGAGTAGGAGAGGGGAAAAAGACTTTAGGATGCCCTCTAACTCAGGAGGGGCCTCACAAAGTACTGGAAAAGCAACCCTTAATATTTTTTTTAACCCTTAGGGCACTGTTTGTATTCACATCCAAGTCCCTTGCTCAGGGTCACACAACCTGTGTGAGGCCAGATTTGATGAGTGTTCCTGACTCTGGGCTGGGTACTCTACCCACTGGGCTACCTAGTCCTCCACTATGTTATGATTTACCTCTTCCTAGGTTTGTCCTTAATCTGTAAAAATGGGAATAGAAATCTACCTTACCTACCTTATAACTTTGTTGTAAACATTAAATGAAATGAACTGCATGAAAAAAACCCCCACAAAATACATAAAATCCTCTACATATTCAGATTATTATCAGAAATTTCCTGTACCCATAGGTTGACTTTCTGCATCTATATTTCCTGACTGCATCAAAAAACATTAACGCTATTGTGATAGTGGCTCTAATAACGGTATGAGTTCTGCTGCTAGTCACTAATTTCTTTTAAATAATTTGTGTTCTTATAATGCCAAGCAAAGGCAACTTCCAAGGTTCGGATTACCATCATAGCAAACCCCATTTATTCAGCAAACATTCACAGAACACAGGAAGTCAAAATACAGTATAACTCATTTACTTAGCAAGTAAGTTGTCAATTTAATCCAGGTACTACTCCACTCTTAGACAGTATTTTCATTTAGTCAGTCAAAGTCTCTTCTCAAATGGAGATCAGTTTCCAATCATAAACAGAGTACATTCATTTTGCAAATCACAGAGCACAAAAAGGCCAAAGGTTTCCCACTCCTGGATGTGGGAAGTAATGACAATACCATCCATTAACACCATGCACTTTCTCAAAAGGGAGCAGGAGAGCACAAAAGGCCATCCACCCTTAAGCCATAACAAGGTTAAGGTATCATCTCAGTAATGAAAACCCAAGGAAAGGCCCTTCTTTCATCTTCACTTGAGGCAAGCCCTCTCAGCAATCTCAGTTCCTGGAGAGACAAGGAGGTTCAACAAAGCCATAGCCAGTGTCCTCATCAAGTCACTGTCTGCCTGTAGAACAGTCCCAGAATCCCCCAAACATCAGCAAGGCCCTCTTCCAGGATTTCTGTGAAAGTACAACGAGAAAATCCTCCTTCAGGGCTTCTGAACTAACAGCCAGGTTTTAGGACTTCTACAACAGCAGCACTGTCCTTCACCATCAGGTGAATCTGGCAAAACAACATAAAACAGATGGACAAAATACCACTATCACAGGCATGCCTCCTCACTTCTTGGCAGTTCTGGGTGGCAGTTCTCAAAAGTCCTGGGCAGCTCCAGCAGGCTCTCAGCAGTCTTTCTCTCAGCAACTCAGGTTCCACAATACTGGATATTGCTCTCCCCAAAGTCCTTCTGGCCTTCTCTGGGCTTGGGGCTCTCTCCCAAATCACGGTAAATGAGACCCGTGAAAGCATTCTCATAAAATAAAAGAGACAGTCACTAAACTTGAGCTAGGTCCTAGATCTCTTTAGGCCTAAGTTTCATGTTCCTGTAAATCATCTGATTTTGGGGAAATCAGATGATGTACCCCTACTCCCCCTTCCTTTTTCCTGTAAGGAGCTTTTTGTGACAGCCCCCTTTTGCTACAGGGCTATATGTCTTTGTATCGGGCAAGAGGGGCTTTCCAGGGTCCTGTGTAGACTGTGAGGTCATGTTATCCCACCAATGGGGTAATGATCCAGCATTAGGGGATTTTTGGTGGGAGGGGGTTTTGGGGTTTATCTGGAAAATTTGGGGTTTTTCATAGAATTGTTTGTACAAGGGCATAAAGCTTCTTGCTTGCCTCTTTTTGGGTGCCTCCCTATACCAGACTGATTGGAGTAGGTGACGCCCAACTCTCGAAAGACTTGTCTTTAGAATAAAGAGCTTCTGTCTTTGCCTTGAGAAACCTCTGGATTTATTTAGGTAATGGTCTGTGGGATCTTTTATCCCACACAACGGCTCCTCCCAGTTCAGCCCTCTCTCTTCAGGTCAACAAGTCAATCCAACAAATGGGATTCACAAGCTCTGGGTTTTAACATTCAAGCCAAAAACTAAGCCAATACAGGGGCATCTCCAAATTCCATTACCATTATAGTTCTTAAATGAAAGCATTTTAAAATTATCTTGTTATAGAAGTACTTTAAATGTTCAAATAAGTTGCCATCCAAAGGGATAATTACCAACAAAAATATTCCATCTTGCTCCATCTAGTAAATGAATACATTTCTGGAATGCTAATTTTCTTATTGAATTTTATCTGTTATTTATTTACATTGATTTTTAAAATATGTATTGAAACTCAAGCCACCTGACTTGTGGTTACCAGACTCATTTCATTTGAATAGTACATTATTTCTTTCATGCTATCAATCATCAAAGGTTTATTGCTATTATTCAATATTTATTATGGATTGAAAGTAAACTCAAAGTTGAACAGAAAATAAGAGAGTCTCTGTCCTCAAAAAATATGTGTAGGCTCTGTGTACTTAGTAAATTTTAATAATAATGAATTGTTTCTTGTTTAGAAAGTATATAATACATAGTATATAAAGTATATGATAATATAATAAAAAAGTAATAACCTCTTTCTGTGTAGACTTTTTAAAGTTGTTCATTAAGTAACAAAATCTTAATCAAGTTTCTAAAATTCCTACTTAGATGGCTCCAGTAGCTCCCTATTACTTCCTTATTTAAATAAAAAGTCCTCTATTTGGCATTAAAAGCCTTTCATGACCAACCCTCTTCCCTCCACCATTCCCGTTCCAGTCTTTTTCTGGAACAATACTCTCTATCTTTGGGCTTTGGACATTTTAAGTGGCTGTCTCCAATCCTTAGAATTCTCTCCCTCTCATCTCTACCTTCTGCCTTCCTCCAGTCCCTGCTAAAATGGGTCTTCCCTCTGTTGATTATTTTCTATTTATTCTGTAAATATATATTTTTTTAAATACTCAGTTGTTTACATGTTTTCTCCCCTATCACACAGTGAGCTCCTTCAAGGCTGGGATTTAGTTTTTCTTTGTTTCTTAAGGAGTTCAGGACAATGCCTGAGACATAATAGGTGCTTAATAAATACTTGTTAGCTGACTGAGTGAAGTCAATAAGCATTTCCTATATTCTAGGCATTGGGTTAAATGTTGAGAATACAAATATAAATAGAAAGACAATCCTTGTTCTCAAGTAGTTCATATCCTAATGAGTGAAGACTACACAGAAAAGGAAGCTTGAAGAGGGTAGTGGGGAAAAAGCCTTCTTGAGTGTCAAGGCTACTTGTAGAACCCAGAGAATCAGGAGGAGGGGCTGGAGAGGAATGAAGATATAGTTGGCCTTGACACTTTCCTTAAAATGGAGGTTTCTGGGTCATATTCAATCATGGGCCCCATCCTACCAAGTCTCAGTGATGTTATGAGGTCAGTTTTGTATTAGGCTCTTTAGTGTGCCTTGCTTATTATTCATACTTTGTGCACTGTGAATAGACATTTTGGGTACAGGCTCTGGGAACCCTCTCCTTGAATCTTCCCACTTGATCTGGTGTTTACCTGAGACTATAAGCCTTTCATTGCCTCTATGTCCAAATCTCTGTTACCCTTAACCTAGCCTAGCCCTCCACTGTCTGTTGCCTCTGGCTGCTTCCTACCTGTGATCCCACCCTTAATCCCATTCACTAGGTTCTGACCTGACCTCTAGTCACCCTAGTCCCATCAAGATCCTTCCTGAACCCTTCCTCCCATCACCCCAGATTACTAGACCAACCCTAAATCCCTCCCACAGTCCTTCTGTATATAAGAACCATCTTGCCTCCATAATGATGCTCAGATTCCATCTAGCTGATATTTTCAGTCTAGCCCATTTGTCAAAACAAGTGTCAAAAATATTTAAGCTCCTTAAGAGTCTACCCAATATAGTGAATCTTTAATAAACTTTGCTTTTCTTTGACTGAAAGAAGGCTTGGATCTAATTCATTCAAGTAGGACTTGGTATGTTGGTATTATGGGGTCCTGAGCAACCCCAAACCCCAACATTTTAAACTCCTAAATTTGGTTCCCTAATGATGGGGTGCTTGGGTGCCTATGCTTGTACACAGTTTGTAAAATCACATCTAGCCTCAAGTCTCCCTAGCCCCAAAACACTGTCTCAGGCAGATTCTCCCTAGCTCAAGGGCAGCATGCCCTAACAAAGTACTTATCTCTCTTCCTGTTACAGTGGTCAGCTGCATCTATAGAATTTAGTGGTTTGACCCAACTGTGTACTGGCTGAAGGAGCTGTGTATGGGTATCCATCTATCACATATATTTAGACTCAGTCATGTACATACTCCTTAGCTCATTATACACATCCTGGATCCCTTGTTATCTTGGGACATATGTGTACTCCCAACATCCATCTTGTCAAACAGGACATGGATGGGTAACAGACTAGGCACTTCTCAGTCAGCCCTGACGGCTAGTTGACTTAGTGACGTTTTAAGCCTAAAAACACACCTCCATGTAGCTCTCCTTCCTCCCCCCACCTTTGGTCTATTTCCCAGTGAATTATGGGTGATAGGCCTGTGCAGTTAATGTTAAAAATTCATGTCCCTTTAAGCATTGACCACTCCTTAACTCCTCCCTAATCCCACCCTTACTCACCTAGTTAGCATAATTGGCACAGGTTATACTATGGATTATTGTATAAAAATATACCTATGATTCCTTTAAGGTTGCAGGTTCCCTAAAAACTCTTGCCCTCTGTAAAGTGTAACGATAAAACTTTTACCAGCTTGACTCAGAATGCTTGAGCCTAAGAATTCATTCCAGACTGCCCACCCTGGGACTCTGGTCAGTGGGGTCCCTGAAACACCTATACTTATCCCTTGTCACTAAGACCAGGACAATTGCTAATCTCAAGCTCTTCTCCAGCCAAGACTGGGAGGTACGTAAGCCTCCCCCTCCCTCTCCCCTCTTCTTTCTTTCTAAGCACCTTAGAGGTGCTTTTGTGGTTCTGACCTCTCAGGTCCCATTAGGACAGACAACTAGAAGGCTGGCTCATGGTCTCAGTCCAGTGATTATGTTTGAGGCTATGGACCTGGGTGCACCTTCCAAAGCACAGAGGACAAGGATGAATACCCTTTTCAGAAGCATATACCCAATTCCCCCAATGCTCTTGGTGCTAGGGAATTAGGAAAACTTCAGGTACTTTTTTGTTTGTGTCTTGAAGCTTACTCCCAGATCCTCCTTTACAGAGGGAGGGACTTCCAGCCCCAACACCTATAATGGGTCAATCCTTTTCAATTCCCCAAAATTTGCCTTTGGGTTGTCTTTTACAGAACTGGAAAAAATTCAGTTTCTCTAAAGAACTTGAAAAGAAAAAGCTGGTGTTCTTTTGTGACATTGTCTGGCCTTAGTGTCACCTAGAGCACCATGAAGTGAAGCATGGCCCATTTTGGGGACTTTACAACACAATACTCTCTTAGAGTTAGTTATACTGTTGCAGAGAAGGAAAATGGATAATGGCCTTCATCAAGCTCTCTTGGAATCCTATTCTCAGAAGAGACTGTAAGATGCTTATAGCTAGAGCTTCCCCACAAAGAGGTGATGGGGGTCAACTGGACATTTTGGATGACCCCCAAGGCTTCAGCCACCCCTTCTCCCTTGCTTCCATTTCCTACCACTCCCCCAGCTCCTATCCCCACTCCAGTCTTCCCCAACACCTTTTGCTGCTTCCCAACCTCCCCTATCCCCTTTGTTCTCTATGCCCACCATCCTTGTCCATTCCCTTTTTCCCCTGGTTTCCCTTCCCTTTTCCTCTAGCCTAACTCCTTTCATTTCCTGTCTCCTTCACCTTCTACATCTCCTACTCTGCATCTCTCTCCATGGCCCCTCCCCCCAGGAGACTCGATACTCAGTTGGTTTCTCCCCCTCTGACCCCTACCCCTTCCCAGGTGCCAGCTGTTCTTTCCCCTTGTCAGCCACATTCCCCCGCCCTGCAGTGCAATCCAGATTAGCCAGCACTCCCTAGCCCCTTCCTCACAAGAAGTGAGACTTCCTATCTCCTCCAAGACCCTGTCCCCACAGCACCTTCAGGGCTTTTTTTCCCCTAAGGGAAGTACCCACCTTGCCTAGTGGGACAATTAGAGTTCATGTTCGATTCTCCATTTTGGATCTCACTCAGGTTAAGGAGAAACTGGGGCAATTCTCAGAAGACTCCACTAAGTTTACTGAGGGTTTCATGGATGTGTCCCTACAATTGAAGCTTTCTTGGGGTGATTTACATATCCTCTTCTCCACACTGAGAAAAGGAGAACCTGGGAACAAGCTCAAAAGTTGGGGATTGTTTGGCTAGCAATGACCCCACAAAATACCCCCCAGGAACAGCTGCTGTTCCCACTAGTGATTCAGGATGGGATTATCAAAAGAGTGAGGATAAGGGAAAGAGAGATCATGTGGTAATTTGCCTGTTAGGCCTAAGAACTGTATTTCAAAAGCAAATACATTTTCAAAAAATTAAGATAAATTATTCAGGGAGGAAAGGAAAACCCAGACCTTTTCCAAGACCAGCTGGAAGAAGCCATTAAGAAGTACATGAATTTAGATCCTGACTCTATAGAAGTTGGCAGCAATTCTTGGTATGTATTTTATAATCAGTCTGCTCCAGATATTAGGAGGAAACTACAGAAATTGGCAATGGGACACCAAACACCTTAAGCCCAATTACTGGAGACGGCCTTTGAAGTTTTCAACAACAGAGACGTGGTCAAAGCAGAGGAAAGAGAATGAAAGGAAAGAGCTAGAGACAGAGAACATGTTTAATTCTTGGCTGCTGCTATGGCCAGGAAAAGGCCCACGTGATGCCCCTCCAAGGTGCCCTGTTAGAGGAAGCCCGGCCACTTGGGTAGTGGGAAAAACTGCTTTTAATGCCACAAGGAGGGTCACTGATCCAAGGAGTGCCCTCCAGGGCACCCTTCCAGAGGGAGCCTCAGGAACCAATGCCTCTGGGACTGTGCGCATGTGACCAGGAGGGACACTGGAGGAAGGATTCTTCCCCAAGGCTGGAAAAGTGGTGGAGCCATTCCCCAGTAGCCTGTCCTCCAGTCTTCTCAAGACTGGAAATCATGGGGGAGCCTGGGACTTGGTGGTGCTCCCACTTTCTGCATTTCTCACTGATCCCTGGGCAAGATTCAAGGGTGGAGGTATGGTTATCTACTTTACCATGGTTACATTCTCTGTTTTGACCAATTACTCTGGCTCTACTCGATCTCTGACCAGTCTGGTCATGGGCATCGAAGGGGAAATTAAGGGGGTGTCTTAAAACATACCTCCTCCTCCCCCTATTTGAGGATCTGTTGTTTGAACACTCCTTCCTTATGCTCTCCTCTTGCCCTGCCCCCTTGTTGGGAAGGGACCTGACGGTGAAATTGGGGAGCCAATTTTCTCTAGGTAAGGCTCCCATTTTCCTTTTCCCTCTATTCACCAGACCTCCCCATGTTCCCCTGGAAATGTGGGAGACAGTTGACAGTTGTTTGGGATCAGGGAATTCCTGGGTCAGCTACTTCTGCCACCTCAGCCCTTGCTCACCTCCAAGATCCTAAAGTGTCCCCCTTTCACTGTCTATATCCAATTCAGCCTAAGTAAGGCCTGGGAGGGACTGCAACCATTAATAACTACTCAAGGCCCTGACTCACTCCCTCTAGAGTGGGGCCCTGACCAGATTAAAGCTTTTAAGACTTTGAAAACCAAAGTAACTACCACTCCAGCACTAGCTCTACCCAAATGAGAAAAGCCTTTACTCTGTATCTTGATGAGTGCTCAAGGGGGTTGGTCCCAGAGTCCGCATCCCATCAGCCTAATGACCATCTCTTTCTTTGGATTTTGTCCCCTAATTTCTGCCTTTTTAGTTTCCTTTCCTAAACTCTCTCCAGTTGTTGCCAAAGTAATTTTCAAGAACAGACCTGAGACCTACTCAGGTAACTTCAGTGGTTCCCTTTTGCCTCCAAATAAAATATAGATTTCTCTATTTAGTTTTTTGGGGCAGCTATCTGGCACAGTGGATGCAGCACTGGACCTGGAGTAAGGAAGACTCCTTTTCCTGAATTCTAATCTGGCCTTACTAGCCATGTGACCTGGACAAGTCACTTAACCCTGTTTGCCTCAGTTTTCTTAAATGTAAAATGTGCTAGAGAAGGAAATGGCAAATCACTTCATGATATTTGACAAGAAAACCCCAAATGGTGGCAGAGACACAACTGAACAACATTTAGCTTTTAAACCTCATTTTTTTATTTTCTCAGTTTCATGGAACCTTATTCCCCTCCACATACCCTTTCATCTAGCCAAACTGGCCTTCTCTTTGCTCCTCTACATAAGGCTCTGTCTCCTACTTTTTGTGTCTTGCACTGGCTGTCCCATGTGTTTGGAATGCATACCCTTCTTCTGACCATCCATGTGATAGAGCCCCTATTTCTCTTTCAGATGCAGTTCAAACTTCTTCATGAGATTTTTCTGATCCCTGCCCAACTATGGATATGTATTTGTATTCATTCACTTTGTACTTATATCGTATATGTACTTGTATTTGTACATCTCCCCTTCACCCCCCACCCCCCACCAATAAAATAAAATCTCCTAGCCCCATAGGGATTTTTTTTCATTCTTTTTACTCCTGCCCTCACAACCTAGCTGGGGTGCCTGGCCTAAAGTACGTGCTTAATAAATACTTACTGGATGATTGTGAGTTGTTCATCAGTGGACTCTTGAACAACTGGTCCCATAATCCATGAAATTAAGGGACAGATAACAGAGAAAAAAAGATATAAAGTTGTACCCCTTTCACATGGGGCCTGTGTACATATGAAAGGATCAAGAAATTAAGCTAGAGGCCTGGCAGAGACAACGGATTTGTTCCAGGTGTGCCTTTTTTTTTTTTTTTTTCCAATTCATCACCCTGAGAAAAGGTTCAGAAGGGAGAGAGGTGGAGTTCAAAACGAGGAAGTAACTGCTAGCATTTGAGCTGCTGAGGAATAGAATGCCAGTTATAGAGGGAAAATATCTTTTTCTTTTTTTCTTGTAGATTTATTTCTCTGCATACTTCCTACTGTTGTGATTTAGATTTTGGGAGAGCAGTTCAGGTGTGAAAGAATTCACTTATACCTTCTCTGTAGCCATTGGGAGCTTATTGTATAAGCACGCCCAGGCCTCCTCAGCAAGAAAAACTAAAAAAAAAACCCCAAACCAATATATATATATATAGATAGATAGATAGATAGATACATGCATTTTCCTTGATGATGGAAGTTTTTCATGCCTGAATTGTTACCAATTTTTAAATTTTGTTTTATTTTATTTTATCATTTAAAGCTTTTTCTGAGCAACATTTTCTTTCTACTTCTTCAAAACCATCTGTTAAGCTGCCACCTCTATTTCTATTAATAATTTAGTTTCATCTAGAAGTATAAACTTTTAATTGGGTGTATTAATCAACCTAGGTTTTACCAGTTGTTTCTAGAGTTTTGTTTGGACCGTTGCCATGGACCTTTCTCCTTCTTTCTGTTCAAAATAGAACTGTTCCAAGTTTTGTAGGGTCAAAGTATCTTTTATCCCTCTCCAGGAAGTCCAAAAAACAATGAAATATCTTGCCCCATACAGCTCTTCCTTTAGATTTGCTTATTTAACATCTTTTAAGCAGACTTACTTTTGTTTCTCTGATAAAAATCTGATATCATATTACATATGTGACATAAGGAACTAATTTAAATGTATAAAAATTAAAGCTATTTGTTCCTCGATGGATTAATGTAGAAAGATTATTTATATATGTATATATATACATACAACACATATGTGTGTATGTATACATGCAAGACAGTGAAGCAACCCACAGGAAAAAGTAATGCAAAACCCTAATAATTAGTGAAATGCAAATTAAAAACCACTCTAAGGTTTCACTTTAAAACCCATCAGATTGGCAAAGATGACAAAAAAGGAAAATATCAGTTGTTGCAGTTGCTGCAGGAATACAGCCACACTAATACACTTTAAGTGGAGCTGTGAATTTGGTTAAGTAATTCTGGAGAGCAATTTGGAATCATGCTATAGTTACTAAACTGTGAATATCTTTTAACTCAGTTATACTAGTATTAGGCCTATACACCAAGAGATCAAAGAAAAAAAAGGGAACTACATGTACAAAAAATATTTAGAGGCAGCTCTTTTTGTCTTAGCAAAGAACTGGAGATAACAGAGGTGCCTATTAATTTGTGGTTGGCTGAATAAACTTATATAAATTTGTTCGATCATTTTTTTTTCAGTTGTGTTGACTCTGAGACCCCATTTGAGATTTTCTTGGCAAAGATGCTGGAGTGATTTGCCATTTCCTTCTCCAACTCATTTTACAGATAAGGATACTGAGGCAAATAGAGTTAAGTAACTTACCCATGGTTACACAGCTAATAAGTGACTTAAGCGGGACTTAAACTTAGGACTTTCTGACTTCAGTCCTGGCACTCTATCAACTGCAACACTTAGATACCCATTAAATGTGAATTTAATGGAATGTTATTGAACTTTAAAAAGTAACAAAAGGAATGGTTTCAGAGAAACCTGAGGAGATCCTATGAACTGATGCATAGTGAACTGAGCAGAACCAGAATAATATTTGATATACTAACAACATTGTAAAGAAAAACAACTTTGAAAGATTTAAAAACTGATCACTGCAACAACCAACCACAATTCCAAAGGCCTGATAAAAAAGCATGATACTTCATCTCCTGACAGAGGAATTAAAAAGCAGAACTAGACATACATTTGTGGACATGGCAAATACATAGATTTGCTTTGCCTGCTTA
Organism: Pseudocheirus occidentalis; assembly: GCA_028646575.1. Classification (NCBI taxonomy): domain Eukaryota; kingdom Metazoa; phylum Chordata; class Mammalia; order Diprotodontia; family Pseudocheiridae; genus Pseudocheirus; species Pseudocheirus occidentalis. Next base: position 169,859,201 of record CM053596.1, read on the forward strand.
TACTTATTTGTTGTAAGGATTGTGTTTTAATTAAAAAAAATTTTTTTTTAATTGGGAACCCTAGTGAAAAGGTTGCCAATAAAATAAGTAAGGAAGGATCATTGACTTAGAAACATACTCTTAATTCTACTACTTTCCCTATTTAATTATTTCCTATTTATCCTGTATATAGCTTGTTTGCTTCTACAAATTTGTTTATTGCCTATTGCCTCCTACATTAGATTGTGAACTCCCTGAGGGCAGGGATTGTCTTTTTACCTCCTTTTGTATATACTCAGTGGTTAGCCCAGTTCTTGGCACACTGTGGGTGCTTAACAGCTTTGAAACAACAAACTGAATTTACTATATACTTTTAATAAGGCAATCTGCACATAATAGAGATGTGCACTTCAATACATCTCTTTTTTCTGTTTCACTTTGTATATGAAAATATCTTTTTTTTTGGTGGTCTTTAAATTCAGAATAAAAATGTTTTTTTTAAAAATCATTGGAATTTAAATGAGAGGGGAAAATTAACTGAGGAATAAATCCTTCAGTTGTTTACCTGATTATATTTTAAAGGAACACGAATCTTTTCATGATTCTTCTTCCCCCGCCCAGGTATTTAATAAACAAGTAATATTCATCACTCATTTTTACTTGAAAATTAGAAAGCTCCTTTTTAATGGGGGTGGAGGAAGGTTTACCAAATGGCCCAGTTTGATAAAGGTTATTTATTGCTAGGCAACTCTAAGTTCTAATGGCCCTTAAAGTTCTAATGTTCTAAGATTCGAATGTTGATTAGAGGTAGCCACAGGAGACGACCCTTTGAAGTCATTAAGACCAGGGTTCCTATTACAGGGATAAAACTTTGTGTGACCCGTGGCAAATCACTTAATCTAAGTCTTAGTTTTCTCATCTGTAAAATAAAGTGATCGAGTTCTAGTATCCCACTATATCTGTTACGTCAGAGATTAGGTTTTTGAGTAATTCGGGCTATTGGTTACAAGTAGAGGTGGACAACTTTCTGTGCTCTCCTTCCTAGTGTCAATTAGTAAATATTAAGGGCCTTATTGATCCTTCTTATTTGTGATTTAGAACCAAGTTCAGAGTAACCAGCAGCGATCGCTTCTCAGTACTCAGTAAACACCAATGGCTCCCTGTTGGTCCTAGGAATAAATACAAAATGCTGTTTGGCATTTAAAGCCCTTCATAACTAGGCCCCCTTCTATCCTCGACGCAGTCACACTGGCCTCCTGGCTGTTCCATGAACAAAATACTCCATCTCTCAGCTTCTGGCATTTTGTCTGGCTGACCCCTCAACACCTGGGATGCCTTCCTCCTCCTTTCTGACTTCAAGTCCCAACTAAAATCCTATCTTTTACTGAAAACCTTCCTTCCACAACCCCTCTAAATTCCAGTGCCTTCCCCGCTATTACTTATTCTGGTTTGATTTGTTTGCATTTTGTCCACCCCCATTAGATCGTATTGGGCAGGGACTTTTTGTCTCTTTTCGTACTTTCAGTTCTTAGCACAGTACCTAGCACATAGAAGGCGCTCAAATACTTACTGATTGATCACTAGTGCATGTGGGAACTGACCAACGTTAAGGGGTCAAGAAGTGCCCTCAATTATACAGTAAACTTTATTTAAAACGCAATTTTAAGTCTTCCAAAGAGCTTTACAAAGACGGCCCCGTTTGAGTATAAATAGGAAAGCTGGCATCCCAAGTCACTACCCCTTCAAAGAAGGAAGGGGTTGATATCTCAGGGCGAGAAGCTTCCCAACTCTGCAAAGCCGGGGCCCTGGATGTAGCTTGGAGTAGGGTAAGGCTGTGTCTCAGGGTCCACTAAGAAAAGAGAGGGAACTTGTTAAAAGTAAAGAAAAGCTACTTAACATCCCAGCGACCCCCTGCGACTAGGAAGAGGTAGGGCGCCCTCGAGCCTAAGGGGCAGGATACACGCGTGTCCTCACGGGCCATGAAGGAGGTCTCGCGAGAACCTTAGCCAATCAGGAGCTGAGGGACGGAAGGCGGGGCCGGACGAGGAGTGGGGGAGTCCCGGGGCTCAGAGCAGAAGGAAGAACTCGTTCGTATTCTTCTGTTTCCCCTTACCTTCACTTCGGATTTCGTTCCCCTGCTCCTCCAGCTATGGCCTATCCTGGATACGGAGGTGGGGTAAGTAGCCTGGGGCATCGCCCTGGACCTCCGCCCCCCTCGGGGTGTGGCCGTCCCCAGCGGGCGGTGCCAGCGTGGCTAGGCCCCGCCTCCCCCGCCTGCTGCACCTGCCGGCTGCGGTGCTCCCTGCGGGCGGGGCTGTGGCGGAGCCGAGGCTGAGCTAGAGCCTCCTCTCCTGGTCCTAGGTGAGGAGAGTGTACCTTCTTTCCTTCTCCGCAACCCGGACCCGTCCCCGTCCCGGTCCCCGTCCCCCCAAGTTCGGGGAGGAGAGCACTGCCCTGGGGAGAAGAGCGAGTTTGTTGTGTCCCTTTCCCCTTGATGCGCTCTCCCGGGAAGAAAAGGAGAGGAGATAGTAGTTGTGTTGGTTCCTGCTTCACTTAAGTTGAAGATTTGTGAAATTTAGTTTCCTAAGATGGGAGACTTCCTCCGTTTGCACGAAGGCGGAGGAAGAAGAAAACATTGTCCAGGTTGCCGTAAATCTTTCACAAGACCCGCCCCACTCTTTTTGTTTCTTATTTTTTTGGAAATACTTTGTCCCTCCTTCCTCCATCCGGCCACTTCCTCTTCTCACTGTTCAGTACTTTTGCCCAGACGTGATCTAAATGAGTAAATAACCGACTCGTTGCCTCTCTGTATGTATGTATATTGTTATGATGTTGTTAGCATTCCTAAGGCTTAAGGGAAGGAACTGTCTCTCTAACAAAGTTTTTTGGCAAAAAAAATTTGTCCAGTGCGCTTGTCACATAGCAGTTGTGAGTTCTTTGCCGTTGGACTTGTGTCCTGATAAGTTAGTTTTTTGTTTTGTTTTTAACAGTTCAGTACTAAGCTGTACCTTCTAAGGCTTCGCTTATTCAGCACATTCTTAGGGAAATGCCATCAACTAGATTCCCAAAAAAAAGGGAAGGCAATGTCTCTTATAACTCTCTCTCTCTTGAAGGAATAAAATACTTAATTTTGGTGTTATTAAGGTACTATTATCCTTGAGTTGTGGGAAAAGGGCCTCTGTTTTAAATTTTTTTTTTTTTGTTTAGAAATTATCACACTCTAGGGTGTTAGACAGTAACTTCCCCAAACGAATTGTACTTATGAAGAGGTTGCCCAAAGAGGGTTAGGGCTGCCCGAGACCCCAAAATACCAACATGCCGGTCGGGTGGAAAGAATTCCACTCAAGTCTTCTCAGCCAAAGAAAAAGTAAAGTTTATTGAAAGTTCAAGTTCGCCATATGGGGTGCTAGGGCATTCTGTGGCGCTCTAACAGAGCGAGTCTCTGCTAAGCTATTCTAGGGCACTCACGAAGATGGAGGGAAGATGGGGTCTTATATACAGAGGAATCTAGGGGTGGTTCAGAGGAGGAGCCTGGGGAGGGTCTTCAGGAGGAGCCAATGAGGTTTGATACCAGTAATGAGTTTGGGGAAGGACTTCAGGTGGAGTTAATGAGGTAAAACACCAGTAATGAGTTTGGGGAGGGGGACTGATATTTTGATAGGCTCCAGGGTGGGAAGCAGATGGAGAGGCAGGCTAGTAACAGGTTTGGGCCCAGCCACAATGAAATACTTATGGCCTCTGCAAATGCCTCCTGAAGATTCAGTCAGACTTCATGTAGAGCTCAAGGGGGGTAGGGAGGTCCCAGAGCCTACACCTCATCACTTAGATTCTCTCGATTCTTCAAAACTCATTTAACTGTCTGGAAGACTGCTTTTCAAGTAAATGATACCTCATTCCAGCTATTTAGTTTTTCTTGGACTTCAGTATACTCTTTTCTGCTTTTCTGTCTCCATACTTTAAAAGCTAAATTTCTAAGTTGTTCACTTCCAGTAAATCCTGTCCTGGATAACCATTTCTTTCATCAGTCAGTTTTTCAAATGCCTACTTCCTTCAAGAAGTTTTCCTTGATGAATTAAAACACTAGAAATTTCTTATAGGCATGATGAAAGAGTATTTCCCCACCATTTGGTCTGTCATAAATATGGTTTCTAGAGCTTCACTCACCATTTCATTAAATGACCTTGCACACAAAGCCATTTCTGTATATTTTAATTGCTTCTGTCCCATATATATTTTTAACATGTCCAAAATGCATTCGAATTTTCTCTTTTTACTGTTTCTTGAGGGAAAGGTATTCATTTTTCTGTAGCACTGAGCATAGACCCAATCCCTTTAGTTGCTTAATGCATACTTTTTGAGAGTAATGTATCGTACACAAGGTTGTGTATTGTGTAAATATTTTAATCTAATATTAGGATTGAAGCAAGTCATTAAATGAAAGTATTATAGGGCTAGGCACAGTCTGATCATTGTAAATGTTTAAAAGAGTTTTTTAGAGCAGAAGTGACTTACCAATATAGATGTAAATACAATCATATTTTTAATTTCATGAAATGAAACTTTGAGGTTTTTAAAAAACGTATAGAGTTTTCTTCCTATTATATCTGTTTAAATCTTGAGGTATCAATTAGGGAGAAAAGACGCACACTTTGACTTAATTTTTAAAAATTGATACATCTGTTCATAAATATTCACATAGGTGCCTTAAAGTGATCATAAACAGTCATAACCAATAAAATTACCTTTTAACATGGTAATTCTAAAAAAAGCTTTAAATGGATGGGAAATTCATGGAATTATTAGGGAATGAACATGTCTTCAATTATGGGAAGTGATATACAGTCACTGAACAATTAGAATTGCAATTTTATTTTATCTTATTTCTAATAGTATTTCATTTTTCCCCAGTTATATGTAAAGACAGTTTTTAGCACTCATTTTTTACAAGATTCTGAGTTTCAAATTTTTCTCCCTCCTAAGATGGTAAGCATTTCGTTTTTTATATATTGTCAGCCTCAGTGCTTGGTCTAAGAAAGGCAAACATGTACATTGTGTCCAGTTTTATTTCTCTCAAAGTTAGGTATGTGGACGATCATTCAGTTTAGAAACAATTACATAATATATTATTTTTCCTTTCAGTAATTTCAGATATGAGTACATACATTAAAAATATAGCACATAGGGATTTTAAAACAAGTAAACCAAATATAGTATGGGGATAGAGGGCTGGCTTCATGAATACTAAGTTTCATGTTCCACCTCTGATGTTGACTGTGTAAAGACATTTTTGTAGTGGTAAAGACCCTGGTAAAGACATTAACTCTTATTTGTTCAGGCAACATTTTTTTTTTATTGAGTGGTTTGTTTACTTTTAGGTTACAGGATTCAGTTCCAGAGTCACTTGAGTTTCAGATTTTTTCTCCCCTTCCTCCCCACTCCCCATCCCTGCCATGATGGCATACAATCATGTATAGGATCTGCAAACTCTTTCATATTGTACAATAGTCTGGTTGTATAGGTGTTACAGCCAATGGAGTGAACAATGAGAAAAGAGAAACAAAAGCCAAACATAGAAAAGAATGATAGCATGCGTTGCTTCAGTCTTCTTTTAAACTCTGATCTTTCTGGATCTTTCTCTGTGTTTTTCCTTCCATCCTGAGACTTGTAGAGTTGTGTTTTAACTGTGCAATGCTGAGAAGCGTCCAGTTTTTCAAAATTGGTCATCACACATATGATGAATCTGTGACTGTGTACAAATTTTTCCTGGTTCTGCTCTTCTCACTCAGCATCAGTTTGTATAAGCCTCTCCATGTAATTATGAAGTCAATCTCCTTCCCATTTCTTATAGCACAATAATATACTATCACATTCATATACCATAACTTGTTCAGCCATTCCCCAATTGATGGGCATCCCTTGAATTTCCAGTTTTTTGCCATCACAAAGAGAGCTGCAATAAATACTTTTGTACACATGGGACCCTTTCCCACTTCTATGATCTCTTTGGGATACAACCCCCAAAGTGGTATTACTGGGTCAAAGGGTATGCATTTATTTATAGCCCTTTGGGCATAGTTCCTGATTGCCCTCCAGAATGG
>CM053596.1:169865777-169909353 GCA_028646575.1 Pseudocheirus occidentalis
ATGAACAGGATAAGACTTTGTTTGTTCATGGCCTGGCTGATCCTTGAGTTCCAGGCAAGAGAAGTGGTGAAGGGTTTGAGATGTGCTGGACCCTGTGAACTTCAGTGTGTGCTGGGGATTGCCCTGAGGACTGGACAAGAACCTGGGAGCTGTCTACCTCTGAGGACTGGACGAGAACCTGGCAGCTGTCTGCTTCTGAATCCAGGTGATTGTTTGGCAGATTCAGGAGGGAGCTGGAACCATGGAAGGGGATCCAGGGAATCAGAGAGACCTACCAGAGTCAAGATGAAGAAAAGGCCTCCCCTTGGAAGAGACTGAGGTTTGCTGGAAACCAAGGGGTGGAAAGTTTGTGTTTTTTTCTAAGGATTGTATTAGTGACTAATGATATTTAGTAATTGGAATCAACTTAGTGACTGACTGCTAGATGAGTGACTCATTAAGTTAATGGTTGACCCATGAGTGAAAGATTGGTATATTGATAATTGATTGAATCTTTAAGGGAGAAGGGTTTCCCCCTTAGGGAAACCAGGTGATTCTTCTTTTGTTCCTTGTTCTAAATATTGTGGGCACTGCGGTGAAAACTGTGTGGCTATTCTAATGTTAAGCTGTTATGAACACTATAGTGTGACTTTCTGTGATGAGACGTAATATTGACAATATTGTGAAGATTGTACTGAACCTTGATCAGTAGTGGAATAAACAGAGTATTCACTATTATTGTGTAATCCAAATCTTAAAAGCTGGTCACAGTAGCATTCTTTTGGGAATCTGCTGGTGCTTTGCTTTACAGCAAGTGACTGACTCCAAATCTGGCATTCAGTTTGCTATACCTAACTTTTACTAATTCAGAGCTTCTGGCTGAAACAAAACCCAGTTGTTTTTTTTAATGCTACTTTCTTCTTGTGATACTGCATAGTTGTGAATAATAAAATATCAAAAGCTCTGAAGAATTAAATTGCAGGTTACCCACAGGACAGTTACTTGATGTACATAAATAGTATGCACCCTATTACTGCCCTAAAATATCTTTAAAGAAACAATGTGTATTATGTACATATACGTTTTCATGTACATATACATGATCAGAAAAGGAGATGACCTAGTTAGTCCTTATGCATTTGACTTGTACTTGCTGATTATGTGAAATAATTTTTCCTAATTTTCCTTCCAGGCCTCCTTCCCTCCTCTTTGCTTCTCTTTCCATTCTTTTAAGATCATGAAGACCTAACAGAACCACTCCCATGCTTTCTTTCTAATTAGACTCCCTATATGACCTTTGATGAAAATAGTTTTTAAGGGAGATATATATATGTATACACACACACACACACACACACACACACACACACATAAAATCTTCCAGTATTTGAATATAAGTAGTTTATCCTTGTTTAGTCCCTTGTGATCATTCATGTTTACCTTTTTATGTTACTCTTAACTTCTTTATAATCAGTAATGCTTGAATGTCTTCTGTTTCATTAAAGGTCCATTTTCCACACTAATTGTCTACATATACTCTTTGCTCAGTTTAACTGGGTGAGTTATTTTAAAAAAAAATATTTTTTGGTTTTAGTCAGCCAAAATCTACCTTGTCACTCTCCCACTCTTAACAAAGGTTAGGTTCTGCACCAGTTGAGAAAATAAGAGAAAAGCCCCACCTATTATAAATGTAAAGTCAATCAAAACAATTTTCCATGCTTGTTAAATAAAAATAAAAGTATTTGTTTCATTTTGGATTCAGAGGCTTTGATCTTCCTCAGGAAGTGGTTAGCATGTTTCATCATTAGTCCTTTGAAATCATGTTTGGTTATTACACTGATAGAGTTCAGAATAGTAATTTTCCATGGAATTTATATACCATAATTTGTTCATCTATTCCCCATTTTATGTGCACCCCTGCAGATTCTCTTTCTTTACTACCTCAAAAAAAAACTATAAATATTTTTTTTACATTCTTAGAGTTTATTTTACTTTGGACTAATCTCTGCCTTACTTTTCCCTCCTATTTCCCTATTTCTGTATTCAGCTCTGTTTGTATTTGTATGTGTATGCACTTCCTTCTTTTGATAAGCCTGAGATAAGTGTGATACTCAAGTGTCAGCCACTGTTTCCCTTCGCCTCCTCCATGTTTCTATAGATGTCTTCTTATGCATCCTGATTATGAAAGATACTTTTCCCTACATCTCCCTCATACCCACTACCTGCCAGTGTATTGCCTTTCCCCTCTTTCCATTCCTTTCTTAAGACCCAAGATAATAGAGCCACTGCCAGGCATTGTCTAATTGGATTCTCATTGTGACCCCTGATGATGGAGTATCATGGGGACACACGTATTATTTTCTCATATTTGAAAGTGAGCAGTTTATCCTTGTTTAGTGCTTTGTCTTTGTTCTCATGTTTATCTCTTTATGTTTCTCTTTGCTCTTGTATTTGAACTTCAGAGGTTTTTAAAAAATTTTTATAGCCCTGGTCTTTTGAGTGCCTAGAAGTCCTCTCTTTCATTAAAAGTCAGTTTTTTCCCCTTCCTGTAGCCTTTTTTTCCTTATTCAGTTTTGGTAGGTGAGTTTTTTATTGAATCTAAGCATAAATACTTTGCATTCTGGAATGTTGTACTATAATTTCTCCTTTCCTTTATAATCCAGGTGGTTGCTAAATTATGTGTTATCCTGACTGGAACTCTTTAGTACTCGAGTTCTTTCTTTTGGACAACTTGGATTATTTTTTTCTTTGACCTGGAAACTTTGATTTTTAGCTATGATGGAGTTTTCATTTTGGGGTTTCTTTCAGGAGGTGACTTTTGTGAATTCTTTTGGTTTACCACTTTGCCCTCTGTTTCTAAGACATCTGAGTAGTTTTCTTTTGAGATTTCTTAAATTATGATGTCTAGGATTTTGTTTGGGTCATGGAATTCATGATTCTTAAATTTTTTTTCCTCTTTTCCAGGTCAGTTGTTTTTGCTCTGAGATATCTTATAACTTCCTTATTTTCAGTCTTTTGCCTTGTTTTTATTATTTCTTGTTACCTCATTAAATCATTGACTTCTGTTTGGTCTATTCTGATTTTCAAGGAGTTTATTATTTGGGCAAGGTTGAACTTTCGTTTCATTTCTTTCAGGAAGTCTGATTGAATTTGTCCCCATGCTGTGTTTTGCTTTGAAGTTTTGCTTGTAGATGTTTTGAAGTCATTCTTTTTTTGGGGGGTTTTGTCATAACCACCCCTTAAACATAAGCATAAAATATGCCAAATAAAAACAATTTTTTATTTTGACATTTTATGTTTATGCTGTGGTTACTATGTAGATTTTGGGAATAATGATATTAAATACAGGAATAATATGATAACCGAATCTGGAAGAACATTCTTCCCTGTTAAACATACACTTGCTTGAGGCATAAATACATGTAAATTTGATAAATTTAACCTTACATAATTCATGAAATCAACATCAAATTTTAAGTGTTAAGGAGATATCCTACATCATTTTCAGTATCATAAGGGGTGTGTAAGTGTCCACTTATGTGGTCTCTTGATTTAGATCTGGCAAAATTCAACAGTATATTAACTAGAGCAGTGGTTAGTTAACAGCTAGACAAAGTAACTGCATTTCAGGTCTTATTTCCTATTTGGATAGGACTGGAGATAAGAAGTAAGAGGAATATTGTCTTTCTCTCACTTGATCTCTCTCTGTCCCTTGCCTTCCCCTGCATTCTCTCTCTCTCTTTCCCTCCCCTTTTCTCTCTTTCTCTCTTCTTTTCTTTCCCATTCTCCCTCTTCCCCCTCTTTCCATATAGGTAGTTATGTTTTAGCAAAGCATCTGATAGTTTCTTGTGTTATTCTTGTGGAGAAAATGCAGAGCTGGGAGCTAGATGATAATAGAGTTAAGCCAGTTTGGAAGTAGTTGAGTGACCAGACTCAAAGATTAGTTATTAATGTTATGTTGGCATCTTTGAAGGAGATTGAGATCTCCAATACAGTCTTTAAAGGATTTAAAGATTTATTATTAACCATGTGCTGATTAACTGTTTTTGTTGGTAATTTGCATAAAGACCTAAATGGCATGCTCATGAAATTTTCAGGTAGTAGGTGCAAATGTAGCAGGTGTAGTACATATAGCTAACTACCAGATAACAAAATCAGAATCCAAAAAGATCTTGACCAGCTAGAATGTTGAGCCAATTTAATGAGGAAATTTAATAGGAATAAATGTAAAGTCTTCAACATGGGGTTAAAAATATTAGTTTTATGAATACAGTTTGGGTAAAGCATTGAAGACAAGGGGGCCTAGAACAGAACATTTTGAACAGTGGTTCTCAACCTTCCTAATGCCATGACCCTTTAATACTGGTATGTGGGCGGATCCACCTGGAAATGGATAGAGGACCAGTGTCTCGGTTCCTAAGACCATCAGAAATATGTGTTTTTCACTGATCTTAGGCAACCCCTGTTAACCTCTGTGAAACGGTCGTTTGACCCCCAAAGTGGTCGCGACTCACAGGTTGAGAACCACTGATTAGAGGATATGACCTGGATGAAGATCCAACGAAGTACATTGAGGACAATACAAATCAGACAATAAGAAGGAGAATGCAAGGAAAGCAATGTCAGGAAAACCTAAAGAAAAAAGAGTATTAAGGGAGTTATATTGTCAAAGGATGCAGAGCATTCAAGAAGTATGAAGACTAGGAAAAGGAATACCTATTTGTCTACATACTTCACAGGACTGTGATGAAACAAAAAAACCCATATGATATGGCATTTAGTGTATAAAATGCTGGCCTCAGAATCAGTAAGACCTTGGTTTGGTTATATTTCTGTCACTTATTAGCTATGTGTACATGGGCAAGTCCCTTAACCTTTCTGAACCTTTATTTCTTCATCTGTAAAATGGGGTAATAATAATACTCATAGTATCTACTTAAAATGTTATTGTGAAGCTCAGTCAGCATGATATATGTAAACTCTTTGTAGACCTTAAAAGGTTATATAAATACTTTTTATTATTGCTATTGCTTCAACTATTGATGACCGTTTAGGAAACAAAACAAATATACAAGATCTCTAGTGCCCAGTGCAGACTCGTTGAAAACACTTTTGCACACATACTCCAAGGGCACTGGAATTGGTAGGTAGGTAGGAAAGAAGGGAAGCCAGGGAAGTGGATAGAGGTTAGAAGCAGCATTGGACCAAGTCCATTGGGAAAGAGTTAGTGATCTGAGTGAATTATTAGTAGAAAAACACATTAGATAAAGATTTTTATGCCAGATAAGGCACATAGATTACAGATTTGCTTTTTTGAATCAAAGGTCACTTTGCCTAACTGATTCAAATTAGTTAAGAAAGGATTTGTGGCATAGGTAGAATATGTGTATTAAATGATAAGAATATAAAAATGATATTAAAATGCAAAAGTAATTTATAAAATTAACATTTAAAATGATCATACTGGTTATACCAGTAGAGAACATCTTTTGAAGTGTTAACCCTTTAAGAGATTTCAGTGGATGTTTTAAAAAAATGTGATTTCTTGTTTAATCTTTTACTTAAATAACGTTTTTTAGGATATGTTCTAATGTTCTTGGTAAATTTAGATGCTTTCTGCAGTTTCTAGTGACCAAAATTTTCAAATTTTTATTGTTTGGTACATACTATTGACTGTATTTTTAAAAATAATATTTTATTTTGTTCCCAGTTAAATGTAAAAACAATTTTTAAAATAATTGTTTGTTTTTTTTAAGTTTTGAGTTACAAATTCTATCCCTCTCTTCCTCCCTCACCTGGTAACCTGTGTGATATATGTTATACATGGGCAATCATATAAAACGCTTTCATGTTAGTCATTTCGTAGAAGAAAACTAAACTCAAAGAAAGTGAAAATAATATGCTTCTGTCTGTATTCAGACAGAATTTCATCATGGCATTGTCATGGATCATAGTATTGCTGAAAAGAGCTAAGTCATTTACAGTTGATCATCATATGATATTGCTGTTACTGTGTACAATGTTCTAGTTCACCTTACTTCACTTTGTATCACTTCATGTAAGTCTTTCCAGTTTCTCTGAAATTGTCTTGCTAGTTATTTCTTATAGCACAATAGTATTCTGTTACAATCATATACCACAGTTTGTTCAGCCATTCCCCAATTGATGGTCATTCCTTCAATTTCCAATTCTTGGCCGCTACAAAAAGAGCTGCTATAAATATTTTTGTACAAATGGGCCCTTTTCCCTTTTGAAAAATTCTCTTAGGGATATAGACCTAGTAGTGATATTGCTGGATCAAAGGCTGTGTACAGTTTATCCCTTTAGGCATAGTACCAAATTGCTTTCTAGAATGATTGGATCAGTTCACAAGTCTTAACAGTAGCACATGAATGTCCCAGTTTTCCCATATTCCCTCTAACACTTAACATTCTCCTTTTCTGTCATATTAGTCTATCTGATAGATGTGAGGTGGTACTTAGAGTTGTTTTAATTTGTAATTCTCTAATCAATAATGATTTAGAGCATTTTAAATATATCTATGAATAGCTTTATTTGTTTGAAAACTGCTTTTTCATATTTTTTGACCATTTATCAATTGGCAAATGGCTTGTTTTCTTACACATTTGACTCAGTTTTTTATATATTTGAGAAATGAAGCCTTTATCAGAGAAAATTGCCGTAAAAATTTTCTATTTTCTGCTTTCCAATTTTGTTTGCATTGGGATTTGTTTGTGCAAAAACTTTTAGATTTAATATGATCAATATTAATCATTTAACATTTTTTATTGCTTTCCATATCTGTGGTCCTATATTCTTCTCTTGTCTATATATCTGACAGGCAAAATTTTCCATGCTCTCCTAATTTGCTTATGGTATCATTCTTTCTTCTAACTGGTATACCCATTTTGACGTATTTTGGTTGTAAAGGATTTAAAAGTTCAGCCATCAGTCCTTAGAGTATTACAGCAATAGAATAAAAATATAGTATTGAAGGATCAAGGGGAGAAAGAATCTTTTGCAGTTTCCCTTTGGTTAGGCTAATAGATAACATTGTCAGTTTGGGGTCTGTATTGCCAAGCAAAGGCAACTTCCAAGGTTCGTATTACCAGCATAGCAAACCCCATTTATTCAGCAAACTTTCACAGAAAAGAGAAAGTCAAAATACAGTATAACTCATTCATTTAGCAAGTAAATTCTTCATTCAGTCCAGGTATTACTCCACCCCTAGGCAGTACATTCTTTTAGTCAGTCAAAATCTCTTCTCAAATGGAGATCAGTTTCCAGTCATTACAAAAAGGCTAAAGGTTTTCCTCCCCTGGACTCAAAGAAATTAGAATACCATCCATTAACAGCAAGCACTTTCTCAAAAGGGAGCAGGAGAGCATAAAAGGCCATCCACCCTTAAGCAATAACAAGGTCAAGATAACATTTCAGCATTGAAAGGCCGAGGAATGGCTCTTCTTTCATCTTTACTGAGGCAAGCCCTCAGCAATCTCAGTTCCTGGGGAGAGAGGGCTCAACAAAATCAAAGCCAGTGTCTTCATCCAGTCAAATTCTGCCTGTAGAACAGTCCCAGAGCCCCTGAAAGTATCAGCAAGGCCCCCTTCCAGGATTTCTGTGAACATACAAGAAAGTCCTTCAGGGCTTCTGCACCAACAGCCAGGTTCCAGGACCTCTACAACAGCAGCACTGTCCACCATCAGGTGAATCTGGAAAAACTGCATCAAAACAGACAGACAGAATACTGGCATCACAGCCATGCCTCCTCAGTTCTTGGCAGCTCTGGGTGGCAGTCCTCAAAAGTCCTGGGCAGCTCCAATGGGCTCTCAGCAGTCTCTCTCAGCAACTCAGGCTCCACAACACTGGATACTGCTCTTCCCAAAAGTCCTTCTTCTGGAATTCTTTGGGCTCCAGCCTTTCTCAATTCATGGCTCCTCCCTGTTCAGCCCTCTCTCTTCAGGTCAACAAGTCCATCCCACAAGTGGGATTCACAAGCTCTGGGTCTTAACACTCAACCCAAAAGCCAAGTCAATTCAGGGGCATCTCCAAATTCCATTACCATTACAGGGTTCTTGGAACTGAACTGATTCTTACACAGGAACATCTCATACACGAGTTTAGTGGGCACCCTAACATTTAAATTCTTCAGGGCAAAGATTTGAAAGAAATTTTGATAATAGAATCGAGTCAGCATTATATTTATTCAGTTCTTTTGTTGATAGTTACCTATCTTAGCACTTTCTAGAATTTATAGTAGCAAAGACTCCCCTGCAGCTAATCTTCCTCCTATCCTTTTGAAATAGACTTTCTCTTAACCCTAAAGTTAGGATTTATACCCTTTTTTATGACATGATGGTAACTACCTCTTTACTAATATGGTGAAATATATGGAACTCTTCTCAGAATATTGAAATAGTTATTAAAATATTAAAACAGATTCATGGGTATGGATCTTAGGTTAAGAACCTCTGCCCTATGAAGTACGCTATCCATAGTCATTAATAAACCAACAAGGGCAAGCATCTTTGACTGTAATAGGCATTATGAGTATAAAATCTATTATTTTTCCACCTGGGCAAATTGCATTTTTATATCTTACTGACGTTTTTATAAAAGACAGGTTACTTAGAAACAGAGATAAACTCATTTTTTTTTTGAGGGGTATGGCAATATATTGCTTTAAAATTTGTTAGATACTTAGGCTGCAGCATAGTTCTTTTGAAAAGAAATTTTTGGAAAATTCCTACTTAAGACCTTTTCGTATTATTTCTGGGTTATGAAGAAATAAAGTATGGATAGGTATGCTCCTAAGTAACTTTTTCTGGTTTGAGCAAACTCTCGTGAATTGACTTTTCTACACTATCTTAAAAATAACTAAATATTTAAATATTGCCTTTTTATGCACATGTACTTAACACTTTCTTTTATTTTGCTAAATAATAAAAACTCTAAAATGAATAACTTGAGAATATCTCTTCGTTTTTCATCTGACTCACCTCACCTTAATGTAGTGAATATAACTTAATACCTGAATGTTTCCCACGGCATTTTCCTCTACCCTCTACCCTCTACCCACCTTCCTTGGCATATAGCTCACAAGAAGTTCAAGATATGAGACTAACAGACTGATTTATCCAATCAGATAGGAATAGAAGAAAATCTTTGTCACTAATACCTAATTCTTGCTCCTTGTTTCTTTTTTTGTTGGCCTGTTTTCACATACTTGTACTTAATTTCAACATCTGTACTTCACTGGCAAGAGAAGCCATCCCTAAAAGAAAGTAACCACCACCACCATCATCATCATTATTGTACCTAGCAATTATTTAGCTCTTTAAAGTTTGCAAAACACTTTGGAAATATCTCATTTAATCCTCCTAACAGTCCCGTGCAATAGGTGCTATTATTTCCATTTTACAGATGAAGAAACTGAGACAGAAGTTAAATGACTTGTCCAGGGTCACATAGCTAGTTAACATCTGATTCTGGATTTGAACTTACATCTTCTTGACTTCAGGTCCAGCTCTGTATCCACTTTGCCATCAAAATAAGTGGCATTCAATAGCCTCTGTGGTACCAACGTTTGTTTCCTTCTTAATTCAGTCCAGGTATTACTCTACCCCTAGGCAGTACATTCTTTTAGTCAGTCAAAGTCTCTTCTCAAATGGAGATCAGTTTCCAATCATTACAAAAAGGCTAAAGGTTATTATAGTTATCATCATGTCTAACACAGTGCCTAGCATATAGTTGATACTGGAAAATAAGCTTTAACATAGAATACATGGAGGGAAGCAATATGAGAACAGTAGGCTGAATTAAGTTGTAAAGGGATTTAGTGCCATACTTGCATTCTATGCTAGAGGAACTAGGGAGCCATTGAAGATTTTTTAGTTGTGGAGTAACCTGTGTCTTTTCAATGTAATTTTAGCAGTAATGTAGAATGGATGGTAGAGGTAAAGAGATTGGAAATAAGAACATAACCAATTAGGAACTATTGCAATTAAGGAGGCTGGAGGAACTTCTTTCTGCAAAGGGTTTTTCTTGAGTTCACTTTTCCATAAAATGAAGGAGAGCATGAGTCTGCTAGAAATAAGGACCTGAACTAGTTTGGTGGCTTTGTTAGAGCAAAAAAGGGAACCAGTATAATAAATGTACAGGTAGAATAGATAAGACCTGGCAACTGATTAGATATTTCATGGGGGTAGTTTGGAGAAAGAATATAGGGTGAATCATAGTTGTGTATCTTAGGGGAATTGGAAAGATGGTAATCTCATTAGAAATAGGAAATTTGGAAAAGAGATGGGTTTTGGGTTTAATGAATTCTGTTTGGGTATAATCTAGTTGAAATTCTTGTGAGTTTATAAGTTGAAGTTGATGGGTAGGCAGTGTATTCTGTATTTGTGCATCTAGGGAGATTTTTAATCAATCAGGGTGGGGAGAAGTGGGTCTAAAAAAAGAATCCCACGAATCATCTTTTTCAAGACCCATAATCAAACACTTAATGCAGAAGATTAAGAGAGGCCTTGTAAAGAAATTTTTTGTTTTTAATGTTCTTGGGGCATTGTCCCATACCACTCTCCCCCATCAAAATGTAACTTTTTTTTTTTAACAAAAGCTACATGGATATATAGCTATTTATAGAGATGAGAAAAGGATTTGGATAATATATTACTAATCACATATCATAAGTACTGTTGGGTTAGACAAGTAGCAAGTTCCAGTCACTATTACCCGAGGAGAAATCAGTACAACTTTTCTTTAGTAATTGGTTGTAGAATTTTAATTTATGATTTAGTCAGGGTCATTGAGTCACTGCTCCAAATGTGAATAGAACCCAGTACATTCCTATTCCATTGTTTTCTAGCTTGGTAGTAGATGTTTTTGTTATATGGATAGTATATTTATTAAGCACTCATTGTACTATGTATGACTAGACATAAAAATAGAAAATTAAATATTTTGCTTTCTTAAGATATTCCTTGCCTTCAGGAAGCTTCCTTAATAGGAGAAAGAAAACACATAAAGGGGAACTGGAAGTAACAGATACTCAGAGCACCAATAGCATGATTTGGAGTGGTGACCAGGAGGTGACGTGGAGATTTGGTTCTGGGTAAGATGAGGAGAAAGCTCACTTATCAGAGTTCAGATGGATTCTACAGACAGAGTCCAAATTTTACTAGAAATTAATGCATAAAACAAGGAGTCAATTGCTTCACTATTTATCCACTCTTCCATATACTTCTGTCGAGTCTATGACAAGACCACTCAGTTGCTTTCCATGTCCATTAAATGCCAATACCTATTGTCTCTACCTTCACATTTGCTGGCTGCACACTTTTTCTTTCTGTTCTAATTGCCTCTTGCCTTGTACAAGTTCTCATGCATCTCAGCTATTTTGCTGGTCTCATAACTATGGTCTCTTAATCTACATTACCTTCTGATTCAGTTTATACTACAGCCAAATATCTATCTATCTATCTGTCTGTCTGTCTCTCTGTCTGTTTTGTTTGTTTCTTTGTTTTTGGAGGGGGGAAGGCAGGGAAATTGGGGTTAAGTGATTTGCCCAATGCCACATAGCTAGTAAGTGTTGAGGGTCTGAGGTCAGATTTGAACTCAGGTCCTCCTGGCTCTAGGGCCAGTGCTCTATTCACTGACTGCACCACCTACCTACCTCCCAAATACATCTTTGCTACGTACTAATTTGATTGTATTATTCATCTCAAACCCTTTAATGGTACCCTACTACAGGCTTCACCAGCCTGTGGATCCCTTTTCCACTTCTGGTTCTTTGTTCATATCAATTATTTCTTTTTTTCCCCTTCCTTATATTTTTCCTTTTCTCTCCTCTTTGTAACCAGTTAAACGTCTGTGTATCTTCCAAAATCTACAGTTCAGATTTCCTCAGAATCCTTTCCTAATTGAAAATGATCTCTTTCCTTTGAACATTTATAGTATTTACTGTCATGTAGCACTTACTCTGATATAATTCCTTTTTTATGTGCCTTCTTTATATTCCTTGTTTCCTCCAAGTAAATTTTAATTTTTTTAAAGTTAGGGATGAACTAACTTGAATTTCCCACAGTGACTAGCACATTGTGGGTTCATAGTAACTTTTGCTACTGTTAATGGATAAATTATAGCAGTCAAAATGTAGACAAATTGACTTGTCAGAATCTGAAAAAAAAATTTAAGGTAACTAGACTATTATGTGGAAAATAGGATTTGTAAGGACAAAAGTAAGCATTCTTTTTGGAATAAAAAAATTGGCAATTATTTTCAATTGCTATTCTAACTAGAGCTGTTAATTCATTTAAACAAAACTGAATAGAATTGGAGGCAAAAGTAGTACTGTGATTTTAGTTATACATTATTAAAGAGGGAATGATGAGGATGTTACAGCAGATAATCCAAAATCATCTATATTGGCTTTGAAATGGTAGACTATTGTGTCCTCTTCCCTGCTCCCCAAAAGGAGAGTCATTATCCTGTTTATCTTTTGTCTAATGTAATTTTAACATCAAGCTTAATTTTCCAGTGCAAATAGCAACTAGTCACAGGGGGAGGCAGGCCAAAAGAAGGTATTGTGACACATAAAAGCCAGCCTGGGAAAAAAAGGATTAAGAGTTATCACAGATAATTTTCCCCCTGTATGTATATCTCCCCAGTTTTTCTGGGGGGTGGAGGGTGGGTCAGGGAAAGAAAACAGGAAATACCTCTCTGTATTATAGTGTCTATAATTCTAGTAACTTATTAATCCTGTTTACTAAAAAGTCTTTGGTAATGTAATATAAAGCTATAATATGCATGCATTTTAGCTATAGTTTTAAAAATGAACTATTGAAAATAAATGGGAAGTTTTACTAATATTTTATATACTGTGTATACAGTTTTGCACAATACAGAGTGTCAGAAGTGTCTGTAGCACAAAAGAAACCCCCCAAAACACAGTTGGATTCTTTGTGCATGAGTCCATCTAGGAAGCTGAAATTTAAGCAGGGTTTATTCTTTCAGTAGGAGGTACTGCTGTCCTTGTTACAACTACTATATTTATGGGCTATTCTATACTTGGTTCACTGGTACTATTACATCTGTTTTTACCATCTAGGTATAACCTAATTATCATTTGTTTAAGAACTAGGTTTCTCTTACCCAAGCGACAGAGAG
Organism: Pseudocheirus occidentalis; assembly: GCA_028646575.1. Lineage (NCBI taxonomy): Eukaryota > Metazoa > Chordata > Mammalia > Diprotodontia > Pseudocheiridae > Pseudocheirus > Pseudocheirus occidentalis. The sequence goes on from CM053596.1 coordinate 169,878,924, forward strand.
TCATAGAAATCAAGGTTTTATTTTACTAAGAATGACAGCTCTCTCCCCCTCTCCCCTTTCTTTAAAGCTTTCTACATATACTAGGGTAGATAGGGATTCAGTTGTCCATCTCAACTTCGGATTTTCTTAGTAGGAAATGAGAGATATTTTTAACAAGACTTTCAAAGCCTTGTTAATTTTTGTCTTACCACATCGCAGATTTTATTTTGGAAAACTATTATACCAGTGCCTATGATTAACTCTAATACCTTCACCTTCTTTAAAGGAATGGTGAGGCTTCCTTTGGTAAAGGATCAATTATAATATTAAAAACAAGTCTAATTTTCCTGGAATTGCCAGGTCAACTTCATTTGGTTCCCATTTGACTTAAGAGGCAGTAGAGTATATTAAATTTTTATATATGTTATATAAATTAAACTTACCTAAGAAACAAAGGTCCATAGTTAAAGAAGTACAACTGTAAAACCTCCAGCTTATACTTAATGAAGTATGCTTTACTTTTTTCTTTGGTGATAACTCTGGGAAGCATGAGATAATAAAATGTGTGACAATCAGATATACTTAATGAGTGAGCATCCCTGAAAGCAAGGCATAGACTATATAATCAACTTTCTTGCTTTTATATTATTTCAAACGGATGCTAGAGAAGCAGATATTTTTACATTTTGCTTCCTGGTTTTCACTTGTAAGTTATATTTCCCCACGCCCATCCCCACCCCTGTCTTTTTCTGTCTCTCTAGCTCTCTCAGTAGAGAATTAACATGTAGCAGAATTTTCTAAGAAAATTGTTCAGGTCAAGCATTGTGTACCTCTGTTGTTGAATCTATAAATCTGAAAGACAAGTGTGCTGTTTCTAACTTTTGTCTTTTAAAAATTACTTTATTTTGTTCTTAATAAATGATAAATGAGATCTGACAATAGTCTTTTCTGTAACTTTTATTGCCAACTTGTATTTCTGTTCATCAGATTCATTCCAATTATATATGATAATCTTACATTTATAGTATAAAATAAATTAACTGGCACATTTAGCCCATTTTAAGAGTTCACTTTTTGAAAAGACATTTCCATACTCATGTTGAGTGTATCTTGACTCAGCAAGGTTTTATCTTATGATTTTATGGATTTTACATAAATCATGGAAATTATATAATAAAGATCTTTGTTATGGATAAAATGTTCAATAAAGATCTTTATTATGGGTGAGGTGATAACACTTAAATTGCTAAAGACTTGATGAAAAATATGATGAAGAATTTCCTGATTTTTATAGCATTTAATTTTCAACTATGATAATATCATAGTAAATTTAGTTTTTTGTAGGGGGAATACATACTCACTCCTGATGTACGAGGCACATTACCACAGTCTGTCATCCACCATGTAGCAAAGCAGACCAGTGGGGTGATGGAAGCGCTGGCCTTGACTTGCAGAGAACTGAGCAGGTAGAAATTTGACACACAGAGTTTATTGAATTTTTCTCTTCTCGCTTTTTTTTTGGTGGGGGGAGGGAAAGTACTGAAATTGTGTTTTTGAGTTTTTTTTTTCCACTCTCTATTGGACTGGTCAACCAAAGACTCAGAAATACAATACTGTTCTCCAGCTCAAAATAAGTTTAATTTTGCCTCTTCATGTTGGGTATCTATTAAACCCATAATCTTCAAGTTCTCTTCCTTTTCTCTTAAAAACAGCTTTACACTATAGATACCTTTTTAGGTTCCTTCTATATTCTTGTGTATTCTTGCTTATGGATGCTTCTTCTATGAGCTAAAGGTTCTGTCTCCCCACCCCAGCTATTTTATAGATCACTCCAGATTCATTTTCCTTCATTTTTGCCATTATAATAATACAGATTTTTAAAAGTTAAATTCTTCCTTTCTAAAAACTTATAACTGAAACTATTTTGTTTTCTTATACTGTTCATAGGCAAATATAGAATGAAAACTGAAGGAAGGCTGGAAGGCTGTGACTGAGGCTTAAAAAGTTCTTGTTAGTTTAATCCTTTTCACTAGAGAAGTGTTCCCATTCTTTCCCAAAGAACAGTCGTTGGTTTCATACACTCTTCTTCCCTCTTTACTTTGCAGTTAACAAGAAAACTTAAAAAAAAAATAATGGTAGAAATGGGATTTTTACCCTTTCCCCCCTCCACTCTTGGAGTAATTAAAAAAAAACCCAATGACTTTACAATTTTTTCTTTCTTCAGAAAGGAAAAAACACAATTACAGTAGTTCAAGTTTATTACTAAGATAGTATTAAGTGATTTTTAATCTATTAGACTGCATGGGATTTGTTGTCATTGCTGTTTATGATGCCAATTCAGGTTGCCTTAGAAGTGTGCCCAAAGGTTTTTTTAAAAGGGAGCTTTCAGTATAATTAATTATGTTAGGAAACTATTGCCCTGTGGCCTGCATTAGAGATATAACTATTTCTTCTGGTTAAAATAGAATATATTACAGATTCCTTCTTTAGCCAATTACTGTCATTTTGAGGGGAAACTTTGCATTCTAACAATTTTACTGTGGTTAGTATAAAAGGTTGATTTTTACATTTATGGGATTCAGAATTTTATAGTTAAGAGCAAATTAAAAGTACTGTGGGAACCAAGATCTTTTATGGAATCTCTGAACAGGGAAAACCTGTATATGTAAGTCCTTTGGGATTTTTTACATCTTCCTTTCCCTGTTTGATCCATTTGAATTTGTGTTTGGGGTTCATTTGCCAGGGACAAAATTATAATATATTTACATTATAAATATTTACAGTAGTTCTAGGTATCAGATTTCATGAAAGCTATTTAGTAGTCTTATCTAATTTAGGTACTTAGGTCCCTCAGGTTGTGTATCTTTCAGATTTTCCATCCTGTCCTGCTCTCATATCTCCTATTTCTGCTCTAGCATTTGATGTAATTGTGCAAATTATTCCTTCCTATAGTTTCTATTTGAATTAATTCCATGTTTTTATATCCTAAAAATAGGATTGCAGGAATGGAATGAGGCAGTACAAGATTAGAGCATGGCTAAGGTTTTAACCATAGGTTGATATTAGCTCCTTTCCTGATTTTGGTTTCCTATTTTTATTGTTATCTTTGCCATATAAAACTTTAGTTCCTGATTGAGCATGTTTAGGTAATGACTTGAATGGCAGCAAAACTACAGGGAGTCCTGAAATTTCAATAAGGGAATGGCAAGTAAAAGTAAATTTTTTTCTTTGATTTCTTTTTATATAGAAAAATGTCCCAAAGAAACAAAAACTTGAGTTATAAGGTGCTTGAGATTTTTCAGGATATGTTATTTAATAATTTTTTTCCATCTTCTGTGTAAAAGAATATGTTGTCAATGCTACAAAATATAACTGTACTATAAGGAGGACTGCCATGTTATCCAGATCAATGTAGAACATTTTATTTTAAAAATATTACCGTAGCAGTAGCATAGAGTTACATTGTTATTAGAAAAAAATAGTTTTTTTTGGTTCGACCACATTTGTTGAATTTGGTTCAACAAAATCTTCTATTTCCATAATCATTTAGTATTGTATTTTGTAGTTGTGTTTAAAGAAAAGTGTTGAAAATTATATAAAAGCATGCTGATTTCATTGATTATAATACCAGATTGATATTTTTCTGTATTCTTCTGTGAATATGAACCATAAACTTTATTCTGCAGGATGGTGAAGTGGATGCTGAAGAGCTTCAGAGATGTTTAACACAGTCTGGGATTAGCGGAACCTATTCTCGTAAGATCTACATTTTTTGCTTTTGAAGTAACTCACTTAAGTCTTAATTGTCCCTTCATTCATTTGTGTTATTTTCAGAATTCTTACATGCCTTTGAGACTCAGTTCGAGCGTTGCATCTTTGGTAAAGACCTTGATTGCTTCCCCTTCGTCCAACTTTTCACATTTCCCCCACCAAAATTGTTAGTGTTCTCTGTCTCCTGTAGTTAGTTAATGTTCTTAGCCGCATTATTCTTCTGTTCCTTAAGCAGGATGCAAGGACTTGACATCAAAGACTGTTTCATTTCATCTTTACGTTTTTAACATCGAAAGTAGTGACATGTTTCTTGAATAAACAAAGATCACTTTTAACTTGAAGTATATGTTAACATTTGTATTCAGAGCATTTGCAATTTTTATTTCACCTCAAATAAATTTCAGAAGATTAATAATAGAGCATAAACATAATATTTTCACAGTAGTCTTTTTGAGGGAAATATTAAAATGTTAAAATTAGCAACCAGTTTTCAAGTTAGTATTTTTGATATATAAATGATTGAAAAATTAAAATGGATCATTTTCAGTTGGCCTAAATGGATAATTTTAAAAGAGTTTTAGTATCTCATTAGGAATCTCTATAATTAAATAAAATTTCTACTTTTATGTTTTTGATTCTTGATTTTTAAAAATATATGCTTAGTGTAAGAGTTATCAAAAATGTCGACAGTGATATCGAGCAGTCTTCATTTCAACTTTTCATTATATTTTTTCAGCATTCAGCTTGGAAACCTGCAGAATTATGATCTCTATGTTGGATGTATCCTTAAATAAGAAAATGTTTTGAATTGAAAATTGAATAACTTAAGAGTAATTCCATTTTGAATATCACTTTAAGCCAATTAGTAGTTTAAAACTGCTATGGGAAACCAGTGTTTAAAAATATTTCGTAACACCTTCTCTGAGTGCCAACCTTTCTGAGTTTTGCATAGAAATTATGCAGAATTTGGCTATGACTACTGAACTCTTATAGAGTTGAAATACTATATGTTTTTTTCTTCATTGATTTAGAATTTTGCATTTAGTGACTTCTTTTTGACAGTTATTTTTGTTAAGAAAATAATATCAGAGGGATTTCACAGGAAAAATGGGTTTTAATGAATTCAAGGAACTTTGGGCAGTTCTTAATGCCTGGAAGCAGAACTTTATGATGATTGACCAGGACCGAAGTGGGACGGTTGAGCTTCATGAACTGAGTCAAGTCATTGCAGCTATGGGTAAGAAACCATGGAAACATGAGCATTTTAACTAGATGGCTGCCCTTTTCTGAATAAATGGAATTCATTTCAGAATTAGGCTGTTGTACTTTAAAGTAAAGGGGGTTTATTTTGCCTCAAAGGACGCTCATTTTTGGTTTTGATTCCCAGATTGCAGATATTGATTGAACACGTTCGGCAAAATTATTTACCTATGATTACTACATTCTGAAAATACAAAAGGTTTACCAAATATATTTACAAAAGAGTTGTGCTTACTGTTGCACCTATATTTTTGTCAGGTTGTATTTAAATACTCTTATAATATTTAATCCATTAAAACCATACTTAATTATGTTTAATTTAAAGTAAGAAGTTTCAGTTTTAAGGACTTCACTGTTAATGGCTATCTACGTCTTAATTGTTTCCAGAGTGTTCTGTGGTGTTCCTACACACAGGTGTTTAAGTGCTTACAAAGTAAAAAAGTACAAACTCCATAATATTTTCAAAGAGATTCAGCTCAATAAACATTCGACAATAGCAATTATAATAACTTAAGGGTTTTTTTCAATCTGCTTTAATGAAAAGGCACATGGATTATTAACTTTTATTAATGTGTTTTAATCAGACTTAACAGTGCATTACATTTTAAATAAGGAAGACTCTTAAGACTTTTTTATACTGATAATTTGTTTATCAAACCCCTTTGTAGATGAAGTTAGCTTTCAGAAGTAGACTTTAGTTCAGCTCAGGCTGACCTTTGACAAGTCCAATTCAGTGGTAATAAAATTTAACTGTAAGTATAGGAAAACTGATTTTTTAATGATTACCAAGAATTTGAATTGGAAATTTTATCAACAGATAAATGATTCTCATTCTCGCATAAACATGCATTTTCTTTGGTAGGTGAAGCTTCAGTCCTTTTTATGATATATCTATAGTTTAAAAAACAAAACAAACGAGGCCTGTTTCTTAATATGATTGCTAGACAATTAGTGTACTTTCCAAATGAGTCAATTATCCAGTCTGTTCAAATGGATTCTTATAGAACATAAGGTAATTTTGTTTTAAAATTCAACAGATTTAGCTGTATTAATGGAACACTTATTTTGAGAGTACTATAGGAAGTTTAGTTTAAAGCAGTGGTCGTCATCAGAATTCTACGGAAGAGCCACATCTTAGCTACATCTATAAAACTGGGAGAAGCCCAAAATATGTTTACATATATTTTTTACATTCTCATTAGCTAATAGTTAACATTTCTTGTTTAAGGCTTTTCTCTGTATTTTGACAATTATTTAACTTAGATTTTATTAAAGTACACTGTAAAGTTTCATGGTGTCATTTATTGTGTTTATTTTTTTTACCTTTGTAGTTTTCTTACCCAGTTATCTCTCTTTTTCTGTATCAGAAATGTACGATGGTAGTGAGAAAAGTACAAAATACTAGTGCAAATGTGAAGATTCAGTGGCTAAGGGTGGGAGAGAGCAGTCAAGAAACTTAAGTGAGTGGGAGATTAGGGTATGGGGGGCAGTCCTGATTCCCTGGCTTCCCAGGGCTTTACTAAGTCGTACCAAGTCATACATTTCCAAGGCAATTCTTTTAATATTTGAGGAGAATTAGAGAACAGGAAACTTTGCAGTGATATAAACAAAAATCCATAAAGTATTATAAATGTAATTCCAGTATTTTGAAATGAAGATGAAGCTCTAGTAGGTGTAATAATGTTCTTTCCATCAACTGCTATACTTTAAATACAAGGAAAATTGATGATCTCTTTAGTACATAATAATGATTTATTTGTTGGCTAAGATTCTGTATGTGTTGTGTTTAGTGTCGGTTCAGCAAACATTTATTAAATGACTGCTTTGTTCAAGGCTCTACTGGGTATACAAATCAAAATGGTCTTTTCATTCAAGAAGCTGATTGGGGATGGGGGAAACATAATTATTTATTTAGAAGTATACACATAGGAGAGGTCAAATAAAGTGATCTGATAAATTAAAGGAAAAAGTATTACTTCTAGTTAGTGGAGGTGAAGCATCAAATTGTTATTGAGAAAATCTCTCTGAAGTTGAACCTCGAAGTACAGTGAAGGATTTCAGTAGGCAGAGATTTCAGTAGGATGTCTGTTCAAGGTCTGAGAGGCCTGGCACAGAGGTAGAAAATGTCTGGGATGGGATTTGAGGAAAAGCCACAAGTTCTCTAGTTTGGTTGGAAAGAAGATGGATATTACTTTAAGGGTAGGTCTTAAATACCAGGGTAGGGAGTTGTCTTAATGTTTACTCATTAAGCATTGAATAACTGATATAAGTGATGAGCAGGGAAGTGATATTATTAAATCTTTATTAGGAAGATTACATGGGTAATGTGCTGTTGAAGGTGAAATGGAAGGGAAAGAGTGGAGCAAAGTTCTTAACCTTTTTTGTGTTGTTGAGCCTCTCTGATGGTCTGATGAAACCTATGGATCCCTTTTCAGAATAATGTTTTTAAAAGAATAAAATAAAAAAGATTTGGTTCACAAAGGGAGACATTTATGTTTTAATAAGGCAGCACAGTATGTATTTTTCAAAAGTTCATCTCCTGGTTAAAATCATAAATAGATGAGACTTAGCAACAGATTGCATATAGGAAGTAAGGGGTGGGAGAAAGGACAAAAGTGACTCCAAAGTTACGTACATGGGTAAATGATTGGGAGAATGGTGAGCTCTCAATAGAAGTGGCTCTTATAGTACTGACTATGGTATAGCTTTCAGTAGAATTGATTTAGAAATATACAAGGTGTTTTTTGGGATGTTGATTCTGGAAGATGTGATACAGAGGCAGGAGGCATAGTAATTTGGGACCTTTATAACAGAACAAGTCTGCAGAGAGGACTTGGAAGATCTGGACTCAAGTCCTACTTCTTACACGTATCTGTCAGTCATGACCCTGATTAGTCACTTAGCTAGGCAGTTCCTCAAGACAAATTACAAAACAGTTATTGATCTGCATCAATAGTGGCAATTTCTTCCCTGGGAGTTCTCTATGTAGATAAAATGACATTTGGATTTTTTTTATTGCTAGGAATATTCTTAGGATTCACAAGTTTTGTAGGTCATTATTTTGTCTCTTTCTTGTTTAGGTTATAGGTTAAGTCCTCAGACATTAACTGCCATTGTAAAGCGTTATAGCAAGAATGGCAGGATCTTCTTTGATGATTATGTTGCTTGCTGTGTGAAGCTCAGAGCATTGACAGGTATTGATTTTAAAAATTATATTTCTTCTGTCTACTTAAAAATGTTCAGACTTTTCTCGTACTTTAATTACTTGCTATCAGAATAAATAATATATTTAGTTTTTAAGCTTTTCTTTTGTGTATAATTTTGATATGTTTTCTTGTATTTTGCTTAAGTTTTAGGACTATTTAAAAAATTACTAAAATGTTAAAACATTTCAGGACTATTTTTAAAATGCTAAAACATTCAAACTTTAATCCTGAAAGGTTTATTGATATATCTAAGAATTCTAAAGGTCCTATTTAATTCCATGTGTACTTATTACCTTTTAAAAACTGTACCAGATATTTCAAAAATAAAAATTTTGTTAAAATAAGTATAAAAATTTATAATTACTTTCTGTTTGAAGATTTCTTTAGGAGAAGAGACAGCATGCAACAAGGTTTTGTGAACTTTGTATATGATGATGTGAGTACCATGTTTAATATATTTAATATTCATTCTGTATTATATTCTAGCTTTCTTGACAAATGTCCAAAATAATTAGGGTCCCCTGGTACCTTTAATATGATGTATACATTTGTCTTATCCTCTGATAAGTTGCACAAAACCTAACACTTTAAAGTATAATTAGATTTATATTTTAAAATATATTTATAAATTTATTTATGCATAAAATAAAATTGCATTTATATTTTAAAATAATAAAAATTAATTTTTATGTTGAAGATGGAAAGCATACCTCCTGGTTTCAGGATATTTTATTTTTGAGTAACCTGTATTTTCTAAGTCTTTGCAATTCGCAATTTGTACTCATAATTTCTATGAGTGGCATCATGGTTTAGTGGATAGACAAGTTTGATCTTGGAGTCAGGAAGACCTGGGTTAAAATATGGCTTCTGACAGATAATAGTTATGCGCCCTGGGCAAGTAAATCATGTAACTCTCTGTATGCTCTTAAAGTATACTCTCTTAATTATAAGTTAGGGAGCAAATGTCCACTTGCATTGGTAGTTTCTTATTATCAATAAAATCATAGGTTTGGTCCAGATTCTCTTCTTTTCTTTTTTAAATAAGAGATTGACTGGAAGTTGTTTTCCTTCTAGGAGAAAAAAATCAGAAAACTTTTCGTTATGGTATTAATAATCACAAATTTGTAAACTTATCCTTTTTATTCCTATTACTAACCTAATTTTTTAAGCTGCATATCCACATACACAATTGGCATATGTTTTTCTTGCATTTTAATATTTAGGGTATTTTTATTTATGCTGTATGATTTATATTTATCAGTAACTTAAGTACACCTCAAAAAAGCTTTAATAAGTATATTTTGTAACATATACTTGTACACTTATTATCTGAGAAGTAAGGCACTGTCTGGTGATTATTAACCTTGTTGAAATATAGAGGTGATAGAGATGTTTTTTTGTTGAGAACATGACATTATCATCATCATAATATATTAGTTATAAATACTTTTGTTAAGCTGTGGTTTCAACTACTATCTTATTAGAAACTGGTTTGAATGACAAAGCCTTTGAGATTTCCAGAACGGGAAATTACAAAAATATTTCTGTGGGAATGTAGCCAGATGATTTAATGAAAATTAAAATACAAAACCCTCACAAAATGACACTAGGAATTTTGACATATTCACAAGAATTGAGGGTTGCAGTTATTCTTGTACTTTTATTTTCTTGTTGATAAGACAGGCCATGGTAAAATAATTTTTTAAAAAAATAATCATCTTTGAACATTCTTTTCTTTTTGTCAACTGATAACTTTGCTTTTTGCTTTAGTTTTTGCAGGGTACTATGGCCATATGAGTGCCTACCTGATAAAGAATGTTGGGGGAGAGAGAGAATCTCTGAATTCTTCTGCCCAGAAAGAACTATAATTGAATTTGTTGTGAACTTAAGCTCTTCTGGACTTCTCTTTGTTCCTGCCTGTTATCTATATCACTGTTTTAATCTTAATGCATAGTTCAGAGCAATAAACTTGGTTTTGTTTATAATGTCATAATCTGAAAAAGCATTGCTGCAATATTTTCATCTACATAATATAAAATAATGTTATGATTAATGAAAAGTAAATACCAAGCATGGGAATGATCTCTTACCTTTACAGTTTTGAGTAAATTTGGCTTTAGAATATATTTAACCAGAATGATAAATTAAAGAATGTTTAGGAAAAAGTAAAAAATTTGAAAATAAACTTTTTCCTGTAGTTTATAAACATTATCCATAAACAGGAAAATGATGAAAAGGAAAAGAGTTTTTGTACATGTTTGTTCGTGTAAGTAGGAAGCAAAACTCTAATTATAGCTAAAGAGCGAAAAACAGAAGTAATAGTCTGATGATCAGTTGCCTGAAAATTACCGTAGTATTTTCTTATGTGAACCAATTGACCTAAGATTTTCTTTGCTAACATATTTTTCATCTATTTCATTTGTTTATTTTAGTGATAAGCTATAATTTGCAGTTTTATTTGCCTTCCTTACTTTCATTAGTGAAAGTAAAACCTGAAAGCATGAAATTAGGAGAATATAGCTTACATCCCAGTATCTGTAATGAAAGTACTCTTAATGGAAATGTCAGTGTTTTTATTTACTGTGATTTTACATGGTGCCAAAGTAATGCTTGAAAATTTAAAAGAAATTAACCAACCAGTTGTTTTGCTTAAACAGTGTTTTTAAAAAACAACTTTGATTTATCTGATTTGAATTGTTTCAGTCCAGTGACAAACATCAGTGTTTAGATACTATTAAGAACTTAGAACTTCACTGAGAACTCCATATTATTATCATGTTGAAATAACTGAATAATTGACTCCTTTTGGCCTTCCATTAGTAGATAAATTAACTGTGTGGAGGTGTTTTATGGTGTGGTGATAAAAACAAAGGACCAGAAGTCAAGAGACCTGGATTCTAGTCCCATCACTGCCAGTCACAACTTCAATGAGAGCAGTTTCCTTATTTGTAAACGGAAAGGGTTGAATTATAATACCTCTGTTCTCATTTATCTCTAAGCTTCTAGCCCTTCTACTTCATAAACATTTCCAGTTTTATTTTAAACATTTCATGGAACTTGAAAATAGAAAAAGACTAAGTTATATATTACTTGAAAACCTTCTGAAGGGTTAGTGGCGCTGTGTAACATGAGAACATGGTTAACATGTGGTATATGAGCTAAGTGATATGCAGTTTTTTCTCTAGTTTCCAAAAAGTAATTTAACATTTAAAGTTACAGTGGTTTAGGAGAAATAACAATTATCCATTTAAAGCGTGAGGGCAGATGGCAGCATATTGATAAAAACTTTTATAGCACAAATAGAAATTTAAATCAACATTCACTTTTATAATTTCTGAAAAGTAAAGTATAGCCAATTTAACATTGCTAGTCTACGGTAACTGGTTGCCTTTAAATTTCAGTAAGAAATATGTATATTTTTAAACTTGAATGTTTAAAGAGGATTTATCTGGAAACCATGCACAGTCTTTAAATTCTCTCTACTCCCATAAATACCTTTCCCCCTTAAATACAGCCTACTCCCATCAACTGTTCAGTCTGCTTTCATATGACAACAGTTTGTCAGTGTGGGAAGAAGTTGACTGAGCCATAGTAAAGTATGTATTTTTGGTTTAGACTTTATAGAAAGAATCATAAGCTGTAGCTAACAGTAGAGGTAAGGACTAGATCTTTTATTGCATTGGTATAGGGAAATCCCAGGAGATGAGACTCCCTCTACCAATGCAGGTCAGCATCCTTTCAGCAGCTGACAGTCTTAGAGAATTGCCAATGCATAGAGAGGTAACGTACTTGATCAGAGAGTATGTGTCAAAGGCAGGAACTGAGCCCAAGTTCCCAAGTGTTCCTGACTTCAAGGCCTACTTCTACCCACTGTACCAGAGTTGACAAACTTGCAGCCTGAAAACTCTCCTATGCTGCCTGAACCAGATTAAAATGTAATTGGGATGTTTAATAAAATAAATAAAAACACAGTACAACATAGATAATATTAATTTGAGATTTTCTAAATTGGTTTGCGTCCCTCAGGAATCATTTCTGTTTGAGTTTGACACCACTGCACTATAACATGCTGCCTCTCTATTAGAGCTAACTTATTGGCAACTGATTTGCTCAATTTAAACATTCTTTTTATTGAGTATCATAATTCTATACTTCTCTTTTTTAAGATGTGTACTCAAAGCCCCAGTGCCTTTTGCACATTGTGGTTAAAGGTTGAGGTGAAAACTAAGAACTGCATTAAAATCACATTTACATTTCTGCTAAACACTTTGTTTTGTAGTTTTTGTGTGTTCTTGCTATATAATTGCTATATAATCAGCTTTTTACATTAATTTAAATATTCTCATAAAATATAAAGCATAATTATGATTTTGCTCAGTATTTTTTATATTAAAATGCAATTAGCTCTTGAAATTCTTACTCTTTTTGTATTAGAGTAATTTCAATAATATCTATAAAATATCCAAACCAGTGACTTAAAAATTAAGTAGTTGTATATAGATGTTTGTGTGTGCTCATGACTAGATTATAAGTATGGTTGGTTGGTTGATTTTGTGAAGTCCTATTCTAAATCTTTTTAATGTTGTAAATTATTGAGTAATTTACACTGTCAATGTACAAGTACTTTTTATTTGTACAGTAAACAATGATCCAAATCATCTTGAGAATTTTTTTTAAGAAATGAACATCCAAATAGCTTTCTGTAAAGTTTTGCATTATACAAAATCTGTTAACATATATTATGAGATGCTACAATTCATAAAAACAGTGCAGTAGTTCATCTAGGTCTAAAAAACTGCCGAATTATAAATGTCAGGCATTGTAATTCTATGTTTTTAAGGTGGCAGCATAGATATTTTCAGTTTCAGTGATAAAGTGTGGAGCCATCTTAATGGACAGGCTTAATTTTGTCCATCTCAAACTTAATGCCAAGTAATTGGATTGTGCTCTTTTAAACTTCATAAGCATGCATTCGAGCAGGCAAAGTAGTACAAAATTAAAAAATAATTCATTTATGAATAATGAGTATTTGCCACATGTATTTAGGAAAGACATTTTACCCATGGAGTAAATATATGGGATTCTTTGTGACTTATGCTTTGTGCATCATTTAAAAAGAATATTAAAATTCATTCTTGTGATTATTTCTCTAACTGAAATAGAGAAATCAAATGATATGTAATCTTGCATGTTGTCACTTAGATCACTTAAACTTTAATAAATTACCAGTAAGAAACTACATTTTTGTCTTTGAAAGAAAATTCTTAAAGTCACCCTCTGTAATAATATTTGTTCTGCTATTATAGGATAGCAGTACTTGGGAAATTAACAGGAATATTAACATTTTTGCAAAACTTCAGGAAATTATAGATTGGAAGTAAAATTCACAAGGATGGTAAATCCTTTCCTTCCTCTAGTCCAGAACCTGGGGGTCACATATTTCCGATGGTCTTAGGAACCAAGACATTGCTTCTCTATGTCTCCAGGTGGGTCCGCCCACATGCAGATACACCCCCATATGAATATATGAATATTAAAGGATCGGGGCATTAGGAAGGTTGAGAACCACTGCTGTAGTCATTTGAAGATGCACATAAGTGATTAATTGGCTTCCCTTGAAAGAGATCAAAAGTATGCTGGAATTTTTCTTTTGACTGAAGCTTAATATAGGGAATTTTATCCAGTCTGTTCCATCTTCTTCAAATAAAGGTTTCTTTAATTGTGTGTACAAAATCAGATCAACAAAAGGATAGCTTGCCCCTCTTACAGTATTGAAAGGTTTTGGACCATTCTGCACTTTAGTTGGGACTTTAGACTAAATTATAGTTGATAATGTTTATGTTTTTTCATGGTCCTAAAGCCATATGCTCATATTGCCATATATTGGCCACTGAGTTGTTTTTTTACTGCATTCAATAATATGCTAGTGACCTGCAATAGATTTGGAAGCTTCTTCCAGAAATCTCACATCCTCCTTATGTGTGTTAATATAATACTTTGTACTTCTAAATAATCATTTATGCAAACTTTTGCCCATTTATTTGTTTTTCTTAGGGACCTAGGGAATGTCTTTCATTGATAATATAATGAAAAGACTCAACTGAATGTGACTTGTATTCACATTGTCTGGTGAAGACAGCTTGGCTTTTTATAGTATTTTGGAAATAATGAAATTCATTAGCATATCCATAGTATGGTTTGGCAGCATTTTCATATTGCTTACTGTAGGAAGTGAGTTGGGCAGGGTGTGGTACCAAATTTGCCACGTGATTTACTTGGGTAGAAATATAAGCATTTTTTTTATGGTTCCCATATTACACTAAGATGTATGATTAAACATAGGCAACTTGGGAACCTTCTATGGAATGAAGTTACCTTTTAGTGGCCGTATTTTTGAGATTTGTGCCAGACAGAATGGCCTGGTGTTACCCTCCAACATTTCTAGGAGTGCTAATATCTGCCCTATAATATGATAATACAAATACAGCTAGCCATGTGCCTTTACAAGTGAAAGAAGTTTAATTAGTACTGCTTACCTATAAAAATATACATTGCTACAAGTTACTGTAATTTCAAAGGAGTAAACAGTGCAAGTAAACATGCCCCAAAACAATACAGATTAGAAATTAATTTTTATTTGATAACATGGGCTAATTTTTGATTGCTAAGGTGGCATTCTCCTTTGAATGTTGATCTAAAATTTTCCCATATCTGTCATTCCAAAATTGTAACCTATAACAAAAGACAGATGTTTTAAAATTTGGCTCTCTGCTCATATGCACTTCAGAACCTGTAATTGGTCAGAGTGCTCATTGATGACATTTGCTCAATGCATACTACTTGAGTATGTTTGCTTTTGTTTCAACATTTATTTAAAGCAAGATTGTTTTCCTTGTGCCAGTTTTTAGGTTTCTTGTTAATGAAAGTTAGGGATATCGAGCCAAATAAATTACTAACATTCCTTGACTTCACTTTATATTTGAAAGTTCCACATTGTCAATAGAGGGGCCAACTATTTCATTATTAGATTTTATATTATATATTAGAAAATAATTCTTGTAAATATAGTTTTTCTTCCTTAAGGAAGGGATTAAGAAATACATATAAATTTAGGTAAATAAAAACATTTTTCATTTTCCAAATTAAGGAAAAGTGAAATGAATACACAGTGTGTTATGTAAAATTTTTAGTTTAAAATAAGTTGTATGTTTAAGATTAGATATCTTACACAACAGGACGAATAATTTTACAAAAGAAATTGTTATTTTAGTGAGTCCCTTTTGGGTTATAACAGACACTTTAAAAAAAAAAGACATTTCCTTAATTTTAAATGTAATAGTTTTTACCATGCATCCACACAGTTCAATAAACCCAGTAAGATGCAGCACTTTTCTTATAATTAACTGATAAACCCAGTAAGATGCAGCACTTTTCTTATGATTAACTGATAAACCCAGTAAGATGCAGCACTTTTCTTATAATTAAGTGATTTTTAAAAAAATAAATCACTATCATGCCTCTATCTGGTGCTGTAACTAATAAAAAATGTTGGAAATACAGTTAGGCCCTCAAAAAGCTTCCATCATAATTATCTGAAGACAGACAACTATTTTTGATGCCTCTAAACAATATTCATTTAAGTGTTTGAAATAGTTCAGTTTTCTCATACAAATAGTCCAGAAATTATTTCTCTTGTTCTTGAATTCTATATGTACATTATGGTATCAATACAGCTTTTACAATTTACTTTTTTTAGCTACCAAAAATTAGCAATTTTTACAATGCAATTTACATTTTCTTATTTACAGTTATTTTCAGAGGGTTATTGCAAAACTATTTGTGCAAATGGTTTATGCTGTCAATATCATAATCTTTGAAGAAAACATTTACTAAAAAATAAATATTTCTGTACAGTTACTGCAAAATCACCTTTGTGATTTCATGCTACATATTATGAGTAAAGACAAAGGGAATAGTATGGTATGTTGTGGTAAGCTGTTTCATTATGTTTGAAACATTCCAGGATATTTAGTACTAAAACAAAGGTACGATGGATGAGATTTTTTTTTCCTTAGTCATCTTATGTGGTTGAAATCTTTTAAGTGATTAAAAAAACATTCCTTTCAAAATAAACTTTTCATTGGTTTAGTATTTTGAAATGCATTATCAGCATTAGAAAACATTTTAACATTTTTTCCCAATTACAATTCTAACAATATTTTAGTCACAAATACACACTTGCTTCTATGCCTTCCATTAAAATCAAAGGGAATTACATGGTTGCAACTAGAGATTCTTGAAATGTTTTTCTTAAGGACCTTCTTGAACTTTTTTTTAGTCAAAAAATATTTTCCTTAAATCCACAGATATGACAAATTTTATGACACAGAGAAGCTACTAGTTAAAAATAGGGAATATGTAATAAATTCTGAGATAGTAATAATAGTATCTTTTGTTTACAGCATGCTCCAAGAGGAGTTAAGTGTCACTGTAAAATAAAACCTTTGTTTTTTTAATGATTTTGATAAAACCATGACAAAAGACTCATGAAAGGAGTTGAGAAGTAAAGAGTGAACAGAAATGACAACCACACCATTTCACATGTATACAAATAGACCTGGTTGTTAAGATCATTACATAGAGCTTTAAGGAAACAGGCTTAAACATATGCAGACATGCTTTAAAACTGCAAGTTAACCAAATGTTTTCGTTTAACACAAGGTAAATAAAAAAAAATGGAATTCCCATGCTTACAACCTTGGGATTCATCTAGAGAATGTTACAGTTTTTCCTGGTTTTGGATTTGTTAGCATTTCAAACAGCCATACTAAGGTTGTTTTCCCTTGACTATGTGCAAACCAAAAATATTTCACAGACTTTACTACTATAGTAACTTATTGTGCTCAATTAAAAGATTGTTTAGAAAAAGCTACTGTGCTACTAATATTTAAATTAACATGCCTTGATGTATGCAAGTGTTCATGTATTCCTGAAAAATGGTCTGTAAAATCAGAATGTATCATTCCTTGGATTTATCGTTGCTTCTTGATCTTCATCTGGCAGTTTGGTAACATTTTTGATTTGCAGTTCTGTTTCCTCCCAACTAAATCCCTTATCAGATAATATAAATGAGCATACTTAATTGTATTAAGGCAGCTTCCTCTTTAAAAAGTGTCCCTAAAATTACCTCTCTTGTAATGCAAATAGCTACCTAATTTATGTTTTTGAAAATTTGTATTGTTCTGTAACAGATTTGTATTGTATAATGGATATTTGTATTGGGCAGAAGTGCACAGTCAACTCGTTACTCAAGTATTTAAATATAATCTTTTAAATTAAGAACTAAAGGATTAACATTAGTATTTATTTAAATTCAGTGTAATTTAAGGAAAAAGATACTGGGATATTTGGATGGGGGAACTTGTATTAAGTTTAAATATTAGTGTAACACTTTAATTGCTGTTATCCTAAGGTAGTGATTTTTGTCAGTGAGACAGGGGAGTGACTGAGAAAAGAGAATACCCACCTGAAAATGGTTGGGTTTTTTTTAGCCCTGACCTTTTAGTTTTTACATTTGTTGGAAGCCAAAAAGGCAAGGTCGATTGCTAGGAAGAGCACTCCTGTGAATTGGGAAACCTGGGTTTTTAGGCTTCATTGACTGACTAGCTGTGGGACCTTGGGCAAGACAATCTATCTAGGCCTCATTTCTTTGTCTGTAAAGCAAATTGGACTTTATGATTTTGAAGTTCCATTCTAAATATAACATTCTATGCTAATAGATACAATTTGAGGTCAGACTATTAGAAACCTCAAGAATCCATATTATTGCTTTGCCATTTAGATAGTTGGCCTTTACAAATAATGCATTTTGTCAATAGTGAATTTTTAGAGACTATTTTCCCATGGGCCATTAAAATCAGGTATAAAAAAGATGTTGAAATCATTGAAGTTATATTCAATAAGAAATTTTATCCCATAGTTGTTTCATCTCATAGTGTTGAAATTGCCTTCAAACTTATGAATCCAATCATTAATAATTAATAACATACTTTAAAATCACCTTCCTGATAGGTATAGGCTACCATGAAAGAACAGAATAGCAATGTTGTTACATCCTGAGAAACCACTACTTAAACTGTACCCATGCCAGTTTTCCTGATTTGTATTCAAGTAGAATGATATCTTGAGATAGGTTTAAAGCCCCTTTAATTGTATCATATGACTGGTAGAATTATGGACAATTATGCCATTTTACTGTTACTTTTTTACAAGAAGTCTTAAGCATGCTACTCTAGGACACAAGCATTTGCATGCATATGATCCATGTTCTTTTTATTTTTAAGCTATAGATGTATAAATTGGGTTTAATGGCATTTTAATATTTTTATCATTGGGAAAATGGTAAATGATATTTTAAAAGTAAATGAAATTCGTTGATCACCTTTTTATCACGATCATGCAATTTAAGAACTCCCCTTGGTCAAACAAATAAAAGTAGTGCTTAAGTATGTTATAATTAAACAGCCTAAAACAATATTCAGTTACATTACTTTTAACTTCCACAGAGCATAGTAGTCTCACATGCTCATAAATGTGATTAAAATAATTGCTTTTATTGAAAATTAGCTTTGTAGATTAGATCCAATTAATTTTTTTAAATTTAAAATGTCATTTGGGTCAATAAATTTTCCTCAGTAGTTACAGTTAGAGCCATCACCTCTGGTTGAACAGCTAAAAGTTAGCTTCTGGCAGGAGTTCCCCCCAAAATAGATAAGTTTTACACTCAGAAAATCAAATATTATTCTAAAGATATATAAAAATGACATAGTACTCTTAGAGGAAGGAAAACTTTCCTTTTTTTTTTTTTTTTTTGTTAGCGTCCTTGATGAGTTTACACCAGTTTATCTTAGAAAGCAGCTCCTAGTGTGTGTTGGGTGAGCATTTATTAATCTTAAAGTCCTGTGAGAACAATATTAACAAGTGTTTCTTCATTCTAGGTTCTTGATTTAGTAACTAAAGTGTAGAACACACCAGAGGGGGTTAGATAAGGATAGGTAGGATGGCAATCTACTAGCAAGATGAGATGTTAAGTCTAAGCATGTGTAGGCCATCTGCCTATCTGATGATAACAGCAGAAAAACAGATAGAAAGGAATTGGGGATATATTTAGATAGAAAATTTAGTTGGGTCAGGCAGCAAGTAACATTTCTAATGTTATAAGAAAGTCTAAAGGATTCTTAAGGACCTAGG
The DNA here is from genome assembly GCA_028646575.1 of Pseudocheirus occidentalis. Lineage (NCBI taxonomy): Eukaryota > Metazoa > Chordata > Mammalia > Diprotodontia > Pseudocheiridae > Pseudocheirus > Pseudocheirus occidentalis. Next base: position 169,898,390 of record CM053596.1, read on the forward strand.
TGTAGACAGAAGATTCAGAAAGAAAACACCATGAGGCTATTACTGACTACGTTGGACTTGGCTGAGTCTGCAGACTAGGATAGAACAGAAAAGTGTCAACATTTTTTTAAGCGAAAAGGCAATTGAAAACATGTCTTTAAGAAAATCAGACCTGAGTATTTTACCCATTCCACATTCTTGGTCTGCTTCCCATTCCTAATTAAGTGCTAAATAATTGTGCTAAATAAATTGTTGGGAGATATTACCAATACTCAGTTGCTTTCCATCTGACTAATCAAATCATATTCTGTTTCTCCATCCCATTTTTATAATATGTCAGAAAGGGTTTTAAGTATCAAGATGCTATAGTTTTTTTTTAAACAATAAGCTGCTATTTTGATTCAAAGGAATTAAAGTACAAAAGGTTGTTTTATGCAAGAAAATTGAATACGGTAAATGCCATTCTTCAATCATATTGAAAAATGGGTGTCTTTGTGGAAGGCCAAGTTTTGTGCTTGTCTTCACAATAAGCATGATAGAGCATTCCAGAGTCAAACTACCATGTTTAAGTTGTCTTACCTGGCAAGGCAATCTTGTATAGAATTTTTTGTGTGTGTGAATATAATCTAAGGCTCCTTTAACCAAGGGTTGGCTTTTTTTTTTTTGCGCCAAGTCATTTTTGCTGAAGATGTAACAATAAAATGCCTATTGTGAAGGTTGTCTGCACAACAACAAAGAGCTGGTGTGACTTTTTAAAAGAAATTTTGGCATTTTGTAAACCAGTCCTAATAATTTGTGCTTCTCTACTTTTCATAAATTAAGCAGAGTAACAAAATATAATCACCATCTGTGCAAATTCGTTTATCACTGCCCAACTAAAATTTAGATTATTCAATAACCCAACCATGTTGTAAAACGTATGTAGCAGAATAGGGTCCTTTGATCAACAATGTGTCAATCAATCAAATATTTAAGAAGTAAGCCAAGCTAGTCACAAAGTGCTGGTCATATACAATATATGCAGAATTTGCAGCTTTAGAAGTTGCCTCTTGGATTTACAGGTTTGTATACAAAGGTAAATAACATTATATTATCCTAGAAAGATAGTCAATTTTGTAACACACAGACTCTCTCTTTTGATGAATGACATTGTGGATCTAAAAAATTGTTAAAGCCAAAAAGAACCCTCACCCCTTTCCCTGTCTGTACCAATTATGGGAACAGCTATACCAGCATTTTAAAAATTGATGTAGGGTGTATTTTTAAATGGAAGGAAACCTTGGTTAAGTGGAACTCAGCTTAGAATCCTCCACTAAATTGAAATATTTTCCTGCCTTCTCTTTTGGGACAGTCTTAATGATATACTGAAAATATCTTCCAGGGTATGTTATTGTATCATGGAACCAATAAACATTTTTTCGAACCTCAGTTTTCTTTTATAGTTCTCTACAATGACAAATGATACTCAAAATAATGACCTTGATGGCTGTGTGAGATCCTGGGATATCAAAGAAAGATAACATTATTTTTGGCATATTTAACTTAGGACAGGAAAATTTACTAATGTATTTTAAAAAGTGTTCAACAGGTTGAAACCAAATATGCAAAATGAGATTTGACTAGGCGATCTCTAACCTTCCTGTTCCAAAAATCCTAGATTCGAACTGGATCTGAATTTAATCCTTTTCTAACCAGCATATGAGAGCAATCAGAATACCCCATTCTGTAAACATTCTACTTAACTGAGGTTTTACTATGATGTTTTAGTCAAATAATGTACATATTCTTTAGCCTATACAACACAAAAGATAAAATACAGAAACACTTCTAATGCAAGTGGAATATTTTGGAGAGATTAAGGGTGAGGGGTAAGAAGGGTAAGTCTTTGAAAAGAACAATGACATGAAAATAGATATGGTTCGACATGCTCTAAGGTTTAGTAACAAGAAAGAACTGTGTGAATCAGTCTGTCGGCCAAGTTTTATAAGTTTTGAGGAGGGTCAAGAAAAAAATGTGTCATTTTGTAGTCAAAGAAATAATGCCAGTGGAAATTACTGAATTAATGTGTTTTATGAATGCAATTGGTGATAGTCCTTGAAGCCAAGGAGCTCAATCTTTTAAAAGATCTACACTTAGTTGGAAGAGGTTATTTCCTCCTGTTGGTGATTTTATGATTTCTTAGTGGAATAAGTGCCATTGAGTATACAGAAAGATGATTACAGCTTTTCAGAATGGACAGGTTTTTTTTGTTCTCCTATGAACTTCAAATGAGCTAATTTAATAAATTCCTAGTCATGTCCATGAAGTAGATCATCCCCTGGCCTCTTATTACTTGGAAGGCATTTTACAACGAAGTACTGTTTTAGTGAAAGCAGTAAATGATACTGTCTGTGCAACATGAGTTGGAGTTTCCTAACATGCAGGTGTTCAAAAATAAAAACAAAATAGAAATATAAGGTGCCTTGAGATGCTGGCAGTTTTTTTTTAACATTTGAACATAGTTCTTAAGTATATTTACATCTAACTGCTCAACTTTACCTTACAAGCTTTAATTTAGGAAAATATACAGTACTTTTGCATATAATGGTAACTTGTTAGCCCCTGAGTCAAGTATAGAGGATTTAAATACAAAAAAAGGAAAACAGCCATTAAAAGCACTTACATTTTATATGAAGTAAATAGTAAAAAAAAAGTTATAATAACGGTTATTTCCCAGGAAGACCAGGATCAGAAACATGCCTATGAAGACCCAAGATTCCTATATTGCTTAGGGAAGAATCTGGTAAAGAAGGGTGATGCCTAATGGGATGAAGGTCAGTTTTACTGTGCTGTGAATGGAGCTCTAAAGAGCGATCAGGTTCTTGTTCTAAAAGTGAAGTCAAGTTGTCTTCCGAGGCTGTGTTCAGGTGCACCCCACTGGAGAGCGATTCTTTGGATTTAATTTTAGATTTTTCAAGGTCTAGGAATTCAGGACACTGATGGGAAGAAGAGAAAATAAGGTAGTTTTACACATCCCTTTGATAGCTGTCTAAAATATATTACCATCCTTTCTCAAATCATTCATAATATTTAAACATCTTAAAATGTTTTCTTTCTAAATAAATGTGCATTTCTTTAAGGGTAAGGTCTTTCATTTTCTTCCTCCTAAAAAAGTAGATTCAAGAAAAGGAGGCCAAAGTGGAGATCCAAGACTTGCCCTCCAATAGGTTTTCATGTCATTTACAAAGCTCCAGGATTTGAGGAATTCTGAGCATGGGAAATTAAATTAGAAACCAGTCTTTTAAAAATATTTCCCCCACATTTATTTGAATCTCAAATTCAAGGGAAGCTGAGTGTTGGAGAGCTGAGTATTTCAGTAGCTACGAATGAGGGCAGAGGACAGGAGGGAGCAGAAGAGAAAAGAATGGGAATAAGGCTCATTATTAAATAGAATTAAAAGGACTATAATTCTCTGGAAACAAGCAAAAAATTTACTGACTCATCATGTGCTTTTGAGCTTTTAGGCCTAGAAACAAAGACATTATTTTCAACTTCCATATTTTAGAAGGTTTGTATTATTTTCTTATAAGCACATCACTGCATGCTATAAAGAGTTTTTCTGACTAGAGGACATGGCACTAAATTTCCCGTAATTTTTGCTCAAGTTTTCCCCAGGATAGCGCTTCATGTTTGCTGGCTGTACTTCAAATGTCAATTTTGTTTGTAGTGTTTAAAAAATAAGTCCAGTACAGTCCAACCATTATTCATGAAACACTTAAGGGCTATATACTTAGGCTGGTTCACAGAAGTGAAATAGTCCTTGTCATCAGGAAGCTTATATTCTCTTGGGAGGAGACAATACATAAATAAAAATATACTTGATGATTTGAGGTGGGAAAGAACATTTACAACAAGGGAGTTCAGGAAAGGCTTCCTATAGGAAATTACACATGAATTGAACCTTGAAGGAAGCTGAAAGTTATAAGCGATGGAGGAAAGGAGGGAACGCATTCTAGGCCCTGGAGAGAGGTTATACAAATTGTGCAAGTAGGAGTGAAAAGCTAAGTTTGGGGTAGAAAACAGTATCTGAGGGGAGTAATGTGAAGTAAACCTGGAAAAGTAGGCAGAATTCTGCCTGACTGAAAGGCCAAGCTAAGAAATTAGCATTTTATTCATTAGGTAGCAGGGAACCACTGAAAATTATTGACAAAATCAATGGCATGGTCAGATTTATGCTTTAGGAAAATTATTTTGGCAGCCTTGTTAAGGAGAGAATGGAGAGGGGTAGATGTTATGAATTCAATTAGAAGGAGGTTGGGGGCCAGGCAAGGAGACTGAAGTGAGAATATGCTGTAGGAGCAAAATATATAAAATTCGGTAGCCAATTGGATATTGAGGGTTATCAGAGGGCAAGAGTTGAGGATGGCACCATGAATATGAACTTGGGTGGGGAGAGGGAGGCATCCTTATCTGAAATTGGAAAACTTGGAGGAAGGGCAGATTTTGGGAGGAAGAGAATTCCATTTTGAACATGTTGAATTTGAGATGCCCTAGGGACATACAGTTGGAAATGTTAAATTAGTGTTTAGGAGAGAGATCAGGGCTACATATATAGTTTTTTTGGTCTTTTGTTTTGCAGGGCAGTTGGGGTTAAGTGACTTGCCCAGGGTCACGTAGCAGTTAAGTGTCAAGCATCTGAGGCTGGATTTGAATTACTGTCTCTGGGACCTATCCATCTAGCTGCCTCAACATAGACTGTTACACATAGCACACCACATTGTATAACTCATCGCCCTCCTCTTCCCATTTATATTGCAGGTGAAATCAGTTTAAAACTTGTTTAGATAAGGAGAGAAGAAGTCAATACACTCTCATCTGTTCTACCCTGGTGATACGGTGAAGCCACTTCAGCAGCTTTACACTCTCCCCTTTAACACCACTCAATTGAAGGCAAATCATCTTGATCGCCTATATTTTAGGAACTGGTTTTCCCAGAACCTCAGTAATTTAGTCTTCAAGAAGAGCTTTTAGATAACACTCATTGTTTCCAAATAACTTAGAATTAAGGTGTGTCTGTACTCACTTGTGAAGAAGGACTGAAGCTTCTGTCAGTTTTAATAGATGCTACAGGCTGACGAGTTTTCGTCATTTTGAGACTTGGTCTTTGATATTCTGCCCCTGTTGTCACCATACTGTAAGCAGGCGGGACCACAGGAGTTTGCCTCTGTAGTAACTGCAGAATAGTTTGAATATCAGCTGTCATTTGAGATTCAAGTCTACAAAAAGGACAGAAATTGGATTATGATATAGTCGTGTATAATTATCCTAAAGTAACCTGAAATTCAAAAGTATTTGAGAAAAATTGAAATTCCATACTCTAACCTGACAATAAATAGCTGTGCTTGAAGCAGGAAGGACAGAAGGGGGAGCACTAAGCTATGAGTCTACCCTATGCTTTCTTTTCTGCAGCTTAAAGGAAATTTAAAAAAAAAAGTATTCTGTAAGAATCACACTTTTAAAAAGATACAAATAAATACATCTGGTTGAGGAGAATGGACAAGCACAAGCACAATCCCATTCTGGTTTTACTTCAGGGGGCGTTACATACTTTGAGATTCTTTCAACACAGATTTATCTATTTTCCTTTATCAGTTTTAATATTCTTTGTAAAACATTTGACCTGACAGTCTTTGGGGAAAACTTGAAAAAAGGTGAGTTCAATTTAATCTCACAAGCATTAAGTACCTACTCTACAAAAGACGGTGTTCTGGGGATGCAGTAAAAACCAAATCAAAACAAACAAACAAAAATCCAAGGCTCTGTCATCTCCAAGAAGCTAAATTCTACCGGGAAAGTTGTAACATTCACAAAAGCAAATACATGCTGAGTATAAGCAAAGTTACATGTGCCACCCTCTCAAAGACCCCTGGGAGCTGTATTTCTTTGCAGTTTGGAAAGAGGGAATGAATGCCAGATCAGGACTAGAGGGCTAGGTGTCTTTCTGTATAGCAAGAATTTTGAGAATCTTTCTAGGAAAGGAGAGGAGAGAAAAGAGAGATGGTGGAATAACCTGAGAGATTTCAAAATTACACATCAAAGAGCAGAATTTCTATGAAAATGGGCCATTTTAAAACCTGCCTCACCAAGCAGGAGTTATCATCGAAGGACTGAAGGTTACATATATCAAATAATTTTTAGAGGGGGAGACTGTTAACACCTGGGAAAGGGCAGAATCTGAAAAGACCTTATACAGGAAGAGGCACTTGAGCCAAGCTTTGCTTTGAAGCAAGAGGAAGGAATTCTCAGAGGCTCAAATAAGGAGTGATAGAAGGATCACTTTTGCAGGGACAGGGAGGTGAGACAGCAATTAATCAGACAACTGGGAAAATGGATGCCTTGATTTGCTTGAGCCACCCCTCAACCCCACCCCCAATTATCCAGGTAACCAGAAGAGTCGTATGAGGACTGACTGTATGGGCTGACATACTAATAATACTTCACAGTGACCAAGAGTAAACCTAACTGGACATACAGAAAATCCGCAACTCTGAAGCCAATGAAACGCGTACTCAGACCTCAAGCCATTTGGTGGTTTATGGACCTTCAAGAGACATCCTTGTCTTCAAAGACTTTATGGGTTTTGAAGCTAACCTTATCTCTGGAGATTTCCTCTAACTCTGGTTAGGGGACTCATGGAATTCTCCAGTTTTGGGAGACATTTCTTTATCTAACCTTAAGCTATGAACTGTTTATCTCCAAGGATGCCTTCTGATTTGTATATCAAAGGGCCACAGCTTTGACACCTGGAATTCTTCACTCTCACTCCCTTAGGATTCCTTTCTAAGCCCACCTCCAAATTCCTTACCCTCCTTTATTTAAAAAGATATATAACCTCTCCCCATCCATTATTAGGTGGGCTGTCAGCATAGGACGAAGTCCTCATATGAGTGCATGTTTTGCTTCCCTGCTTAATAAAAACCTTTCTTTAATTTCACAGGCATCTTCTTCCTCTGGTTTTCCTCCCTTTTAAGGAGAAGGGGAATTTAAATCTTGAAGACTGGCCTTTGTGTTGTTTGATCTTTTTCCCCTTTAGGGGAAAGAGAGATCTAAATTCCTTTGAATTTAGCTGTGGACAGAAATACAAAGAATGAAACAATTCTTGCTGGAAATGAACTTAGGCAGTTTAATGGACAAACTGATGTGTATGGAGAACAGCTAGAAAGTTAGTCTGAAGGACAGTAATATGGAATTAGTTTTGCAAGGTGTATGAGAGCCAGAACAGAAAGTTTTGAATGTTGTCTTGCTTAAGAACTTTCATTTTTTCTTAAAAGAGGAGGTTCTGTCTTCAGGATAAAATAAGTCATTTAGTTTCAGTCTTGCTGCTTCTCTTCTTATTCCAGTTCTCACCTTTTCCTATACCACTTACACTTCTTGTTTTTATATCTAACTCTTTGTGACCCCATAGTTTACTATTTCCTTCTCCAGTTAATTTTGCAGGGGAGGAAACTGAGGCAAATAGGGTTAAGTCACACAGCAGATACATGTCTGAGGTTGGATTTGAACTAAATACCTCCTAACTCTTGGCCCAGTGTATCACCTCCCTGCCTGTCCATTCACACAGAGAACTTTAAATCAAGTGATTATTGCCTTTTCAATGGGGCAGGGAAATCAACTCCCTATGTTCCACTTACTCTTCTAGAGATTTCACAGGCCAAAACACCTTTTTCTGTCCATCACATTCTTATAAGAGAACCCCAACCATGAGTATTTAAAAAATAGACCTAAAGCTGTATTGATGCTTATACTCATGACACCTCTGATTTCCTACTACTACTCAGATAATTTTTTTTTGGTTAGAGTTTACAAAAATCCAAATGGAAAGCTAATTTATTTTTCCCTTAAAATTACCCAAAAATATCAATATGATTCCTCATTTCTGAATTTGTTAGCACTAAAAATCAAACAGAATTTTATAAGCATCTGGATAGGAAAAATTGGTTCATGTCTTTATACAGAATTCTCCTAACTCTATTTCTTACCAGTTCTGTTTTGCCTATAGCAGAAAAATAAAAGCATAGGACTAAATTCTGTCTAGTGTTAATCACACTATTTTAAAAATAAAATTCTGGTAGAATGAAAAGAGAACACAGCCTTTGATTTGATAAAAGAATAGAAACCCACTGGAGGGAAGGAAAAATGAATCTTCCTTTTAAGAAGTTTCCATTCAAATAATAATTTAAAAAAAGTTTTTATTTTTTGCTATCCATGATTCCTAATACTTTGTCCTCATAGACTCCATAGTTCATGGCAAATTGCAGTCTGTGTGACTGACTATGCCTACACAATATCACAGGTACCCACAAAAACCAGAAAATTTCAGTTAACCAGCTGTTTGACTTGTCACCTGACAAATAGTGACTTTTTTTCTGACTAAATTGACCATTTTTGTTATTGTTTTATAGCTACAGTCCCAAACTGCCTTCTTTTGTTCTAAAAGATGTTTTATTTATGACAAAGTGTTTATCATTTACTAAGTGTATTGGAATTTTAACAGTCATATTTTTAAAGAGTCCTTCCCCTCCTACTCAGAATCCAATCAAGACTCAAAAATTGTCAGCTTTGTTGTGTACTCTATAACTTTGATGGAAGTATCTTAAGCAGCCTCTGAGAGCAGATATATTTTGTTTTCATAGATTGTATGTATGTAAGCAATATCTGTAGATTAAAAAATATCTGTTTGAAGGATAGGCTTCAACAAACACACCCAGGAAGTATAGGCAGAAGTTTTATATTGTAGAATCAGAATTCTGTGACACTGACATTTGTCATTCTACCAGGGGACAAACGATTACTTTGCTAATCAGGTACAAACTCAGAGTGTGTGGCTTCCCTATACTGTTTCACATGATGTATTTAAATACCTGCAGCCATTACCCAATTTAGCTTGAAACAATGCCCAGCTGTGACTAACTAGTTATGTCTCAAACAGGAAGAAAAATGGTGAAAGAAACTGTAGGATTCTAGTTTCTTCCTTAAAAGAGAAGTAAGTACTCTTATATCTGTGAGATCTAATAATGCAGAATTGGGTATTCAGCATTTTCTTAGTTTTTGTGGCTTTGCTCTCTCCTGATTTTCCTCCTACCTGTTTGATTGTTCCTTCTCAGTATACTGTGAGGGAATCTGTATCCAGTTTTTGCACTGCCCACAGTGGGTGTCCCTCAAGGTTTTGTCTTTCCCTGCTATATTATTTCACTTGGTGGCCTTAGCGTCTCCCAATTATTATCTTTAGGCAGATGATTCTCTGCTCTATTTGTTCAGTCCTAACCTCTATCCTGACCTTCTCTCAGGGGTACTGAGGAGGTCATAAGTCACAGAAATAAATAAAGTGGCATGCAGTTTTCCCTTGGCATGATTCAGAGACACCATGAAGAGCTTCTTGAGCTTTACTAAACACAATTACTGCTACTGACTTCTTACAGGGACAAATGTTCCCACCAGAAGGAAAGTACTTTTAAGGATGAGGAACCCTTGGGTGGGGGGGACTAGAGACCTTAGGAGCTCAAGGTGGCATCTTTGTCATTGTTGCCAACTAAAAGTAAGGAAGAAGTGAAAGGCAGAATTCTGAAATATGGAGATTGGGGCTGGGGTGCCCATCAATTGGAAAATAGCTGAACAAATTATAGTATATGGATATAACAGAATATGATTGTGTTGTAAGATAGAATAAAAGGCTCGGCTTCAGGGAGTCCTAGGAAAACTTGTATGAATTTGTACAGTAAAAGGATCAGAACCAGGAGAATAATTTATGCAATTAATAACATTGTAAAGAAAAACAAATCAGAAAAATTCAATGTTATAAACAACCATGGCTCCAGAGGACTACTAACCTCCTGAAAGAGGAGGTATTGATTCAAGGTACAAAATTAGATGTACATTTTTGTAGGTGGTAAATGTGTGGTTTTGATTTGCTTGACTATACTTTGTTGCCAGGGTTATGTTTTTTAATTGGGAAAGAAGAGAGAGAGGTAGGGTAAAAGAAAGTAGTGATAGGGTTGCTGAGAGAGAGAGAGAGAGACAGAGACAGAGAGACAGAGACAGAGAGACAGAGACACAGTCATTGAATCATTTTTTTTTTAAAGCAAGAGATGGAAATTCAAAAGGAAACACAAAAATACAAGATAGCCTTGAAAGTAACATTGAATTGTATGATTTGGAAAATCAAACTGTATATAATAGAGATTTGTGTTTCATGAATCATGGAACACTCTTTTTTCTGTTTTACTTTTGTAATAGTAATCAGTTTATCAGATACGTAGCACTTCGTAACTTAGGGCTAAGTAGCACCTAGTAACTTAGGGCTAAGGACAGAAGGTATGAACTCTGTCCATTGTGGAGAAGATATGAACTCCCCTGTTAACTTGGAAGAAGGCTATTGGCTGAGACAGGAGGCCAGTGCTGTATATAAAGAAGAATTTTAGAGAGAGAGAGAGAGAGAGAGAAAATCGGAATTGGCTCCTCAGTGAAGGAAGATTCATGGAGACTGAAGTCAGCTGAGAAAGACGAGAGAGAAGAGAAAGAGAGAGAGAGAGAGAGAGAGAGAGAGTTAGTTCCTCTCCCAGTATCTGGAAGCTGACTGAAACATGAACTGGATGGGACTTTGTTTGTAGCCTGGCTGATCCTTGAGTTCCAGGCAAGGGAAGTGGTGAAGGGTTTGAGGTGTGCTGAACCCTGTGAACTTCAGTGTGTGCCGTGGATTGCTCTGAGGACTGGACAAGGACCTGGGAGCTGTCTGCTTCTGAATCCAGGTAATTGTTTGGCAGATTCAGGAGGGAGCTGAGACCAGGGAAGAGGATCCAGGAATCAGAGAGACCACCCAGAGTCAAAATGAAGAAAAAGCCTCCCATTGGACGAAATTGAGGTTTGCTGAGGACAAGGACCTGGGAACTGTTTTCCTCTGAGGTCTGGATGAGAACCTGGCAGCTGTCTTTCCTGAATCCAGGTGATTG
>CM053596.1:169909853-169944633 GCA_028646575.1 Pseudocheirus occidentalis
TTTTTTTAAGGTGTTATTTCTTCAGTCAGGTTGTTGACTCTTTCTTGTATCATTCTCATTTCTCTTCCCAATTTTTCCTCCACTTCTCTTATTTGGTTCTCAAAGTCCTTTCTAAGCCAATCTATGGCTTGTAGACAATCTTCATGTTTCTTGGAAGAATTTGGTGTGGGAATTCTGACTGTGTTGTCTTCTTCCCATTCCATTCTTTGATCCATTTTGTCCCCAAAAAAGGATTCTAGTGTTCGGTTACTGTTCTTACTTTGCTTCCTTTTCGTACTCATGATGCCAGTAAGTTATTTGTGTTTTTGGCTCTGTGGAAATCTGCTTCCAGAGGGGAAAGCTCTGTCCTAAATTTCTGGGGTTTTCACAGCTGCCAGAGCTATGGGGGGCTGTTGCTGACCCCACCAGCTTTGGCTCTCTGAAAACACACCCCAGGACCACCACCCAAGACAACAATCTGGATCTAGGCTGCTCAACACAAGAGCACTTGGCCTCTGAACAATCACTTGGCCCCCCTGCAGACTGCAGGCCAGGAGCTCTGAAGCAACAGGGTGGAGGCAGCTGCCACTTGCAGCTGCTTCTGCCACTCCCATCACTTCCTTGCTTTGGGGGCAGTTCAGCTGGACTACTTTTCTCCCCCAAATTTAACTGAATTCTACTGACCTTTCACTTAGTCCTTACTTCTTCTGGCTTGATAAATCTAGAAACTGCCATAGTCATTGCCAATCCACACTCCTGAAGACTCCAGCTGTGGCTTCTCCTGACCACCTTGGGGCCAGGCCATGGTTTCAGGCTGGGCTGGTTTTGGCTCCCAATCTTCTGTGATGAGCCCCATCTGCCAAGCTGCCTTCAGCAAGAGATGTGTTTTCTGTATTTTTGTGAATTTTGGAGCCCTAAAATTTGTTTAGAGTCATATTTTATGGGTGTTTTGAGGTGGCTATATGGGAGCTGCAAAACCTTGCTGCTTCTATGCCACCATAATTAATTTTTTTTTCATTTTTGGTATTTTTTCTCTTCCTTCTACTTCCCTACCAAATGGGAAAAAAATAAACCTTTAGAACGAATTTCCATAATGAAGCAAAAAAAAAATCTTCCCCAAAATGTATCTCATTCTGCATATTTACTCCATCAACTTTTCTATCAAGTAGTAGATAGCATTCTTCATTATCAGATCTATAAAATCATGGCTGATCATTGATTCCATTGATCAGAATTCTTTAAAAAGTTGTTTATTTTACGAACCTTTCTACATTTCTCTGAAAGTAAGCTAAAGTTTTAAAGATAAATTTTTTTAAAACTATGGATCCACACAACTTTCACCAGCTTGTAACATATGAATTGCCACAACAGTCCTACCATCCCATACCAATGCTGGAAACAATACAATCTTGAAGACATTGAGAGATTTTTGATATGGCTTCCTATGCATTTTCCACCTTCCCCATGTCCACTTTTACATTAAAGTCACCATACATTAAAGTATATTTGGCTTTAATTAGAAATTCTTCATAGATTTTCTCCATCATTTCATCCACTGTGACAGAGTTAAGCACAGAAGCGAAAATTATCTTCTTTATGCCCACTCTGGACATTGTAGGTGAGATGGGCATATTCACCATAAAGTGATCTTTCTTGGTTTTGGACCATACAACCAGTTCCATCAATTTCTGTATTTTTCTAAAAATAACCTATGAACTATCATTCCCATTTGTGACTATTTGCTTACATCTTCTGACTTCACTAAAAACAAGAATATAATTACTGATATGATTCAATTCCTGCAAAAATATGTCAAATTGTTGGTCATTGGCTAAGGAGCTCACAATTAGAGCATCAAGTTGTTAATGTTTAGAGATGGTCTAAAAACTATGTTTCGTAGCACCTTTTGCCCCCTTTTCCTCCACTATGCAATGATCACTGAAGAAGTGGAAAAAGTCTACAAAGTCTGAGTGCCGTTTTGTCTTTTATTTTCTTTCATACATTGCCATGGTCTAAGAATTCATCCTTAGGAGACAGCCTATACATAATAACTGTGATTAGATTTAGCTAATCCTTGAAAAATAGGGATCGTGTTTAATTCTTCTCAAGCCTAGTAGAACTTGCCTGATAGAACATGTGCCCCACTGGCATGGCCTTCAAAAACCTGGGTCACCACCATACCATGATGAGTTATTAGAGTAAGATGTTAACTGGATGTATATGCATGTAGGTTATTCAAAAAGTCATCTACCATCCATAAGAAAGCAACTCTGTAATCTTAGATACATCAGAAAGTCTAGAAAACCATGAAAGGGATTCACAGATCTTTAAATATTTATTTTAATTAACAACATGGACACAAAATACTAATTTGCTTATGTAATAATGAGGACAAAACACTTATATAGTACCTTAGAACTTACAAAACGCTTTCATCACAATAACCCTATGGAATAAATAGCCCATCAATTACTCTCCACATTTGAAGAGGAAATATCTCATCAAGGTTAAGTGAATTACCCAGAGTCTTATAGTTACTGAGTGTCAGAGTAAGGATGTGAACTCAACTCTCTTCTTTTTATGGTGCCACACTCTCTGCATTGCTATAAGTTGGCTAAAACATATCGATTTAATTCAACGTCTTTTGCACTTATTCCAGTTTATGCTCTTTAAAAGACTAAGCAGCTCCTTTTCTTTTTGCTCTATAGAAATAGATATTATTTAGTCAAGAGGTCTTACTGTATTTTTAAAGTCATAAGACTCTCTCCTTTTGGAGGTTTTTTTGTAGCTATTTTAGGGATCGACATATCTATTCCCCCTAATTTAGATTTTTGCCAGGGTGTTGATGGGTGTGAAACATTTGTTTGTGGCCCAAATTTTTTACAGTTTGCTTCTATCTGATAGGAATAGAAAGTCACAAATATAATGTTTATTTGAAATGAAATAAAGTATTTTTTTCAAATTTTCCTTTGATGTGTAATGTCATTTTAGTTGAAAACATACAGAAACTTCTGGAATATTACTTAATCTTGATTAAGTAAATTCTTGTCTAGGACTTTCTAGAATATTCCTTTATTCTAGAGCATTACCTAGAATGAGCCACATACATAAGTATATTCTCTTTGGGTTCAGGAAATATACACATCATACAAATATACATTTTTCACAGGAGGCACCTAAGGCATAAAGCAAGCTATTTTCTTAGACTGCTTTGTCCTTATAGCACAATGCTTTGTTTATTCACACATGCTCTTCTTAGCCTCTTCCCCCTAAAAAGAAAAATGTGTTCCAGTCATCACTGTTAGCATATTTCCCTGACTGATAATAACAACACCAAAATGGGCTTTGTACACCTTACCTACCATCATCTCTAGTATCTGAATGTTATTTCAACCTTTACCTGCTTCAAATAGAACCAAACAAAAGTCCTCTTTTGAGATATTACAGCTAGTTGCCATTTAGGGCAATCAAGCAACATTCCTGATATTCAGATGTTGTGCCTTACTGTGAATAGAGAAAGGTGAAAGTCCAAGAAGTAGGAGGAGGAGGAGGAAGAACAGGAGTAGTGGTAGTGGTGGTAGTGGTAGTAGTAGTAATAGTAATAATCATACACATGTGTGCACGCACACACACACATACACACACACATATTTTGTATACATTATCCTATTTGACCTAGACAAATAATAATGTTGTTTAAAACCTACCATCAAAATTATAAAAAAAAAAGTATTTAAAACATGAGCTGAAGGGGAAAACTGATTATTTAGATGAATCTTTAAAACATTCTATATTATTTAATTATTCCTATGCTAGTTTCCTACCACCACCACCACTATCTCTACATACATACTTCCATACCTACCAATGTCTCTACATACATATTATTGCTCCATTGTATTCAAGAACCCTACCGACCTGAAAAAAAAAGTTAATTCACCTTTTATATGCCTAATCTGCTCTTAAAGACTAACTTAGGTCAAGAATTTAACAGGTCATCCGTGATAAGGAGGACTTTAATTTGAAGTACCAAACTTTGTTCTAGCATTGCCTACAAATGATAACTAAGTTAGCAAAGCACACAACAAGGTTTGTTTTTACAAAAAAAATATGGTTAAGTTACTAATAATGATAGCTCAAGATGGAAGCCACAACTTAAATGGTATATTAGAGTTTGAAATACCTTTATACTTTTTTTTTCCAATGAAAGAAAAACCATTATCATTCTCCTAAGCCAAAAATAACTCTTTTTCTCATGGAGAAATGTCTTAAAAACACATTTTAATAGACCCAGAATCCAGATTTCAAGTCAGTTAATAGTGGTTTCATATTTAAAGGAGGCTATTGACTTTCTCAAAATTATTGAGCAAAAGTCATGCGCCATTACTAGTCATTTGTATAGCTAGTCCTAAGTAGCTGAAAATATTTCTGTGAGACTTTTTTTAATGTTATGAGAATTTTTTTTGAAAGAGTAGATAGAGAAAAAGAGAATAGGGTGGGGAATAGATTTTGATTTTCATTTTGTTTAATATGGGTATATTAGAGATGGGGATGTGGTGTTTGCAGTACAATTAAAAATCCAGAGCATTTTAAAGTCCCAAAGTACCATTTTTATCCAATGATATTTTCCCAATGGTATATCTAAAATATCCAATTAAGGCCATTTTCTAATTTGAAACATAGTAATGTATTTGTATTCTAGCCCATAAAACCATAATTGGATGTTATTGATACGCTATTTGTTGCTGGCAGGTTTTGCATTGTAAATGCTGTGGGTAGGTTTTAAACAGACCCATAGCTCAAGGAAAAATCTTCCATTTAAAAGTTTGATGAGGACCAACTACATTTCTTCTAGGGATTACTATTCAAATTGTAGAATATAAAGGAAAATTGGTTGATGTTTTGATTGTTTTCTTCAAAGAGCTAGTAGTAAATATCCGTGGTCTTTCTAAGAAGGCCAAAGTCAGCCTATATCATTCAAAGTGCTGGTAATATCAGACATGTTCACAAGTTCAGTGATTCTAACTTTGTTTTTTATCTAATCTAGCACTAATGTATGCAAGTATTTTTGGGAATGTATCTGCAATTATCCAAAGACTGTACTCAGGAACTGCCAGGTACCACATGCAGATGCTACGAGTAAAAGAATTCATTCGCTTTCACCAAATTCCTAACCCTCTGAGGCAGCGTCTTGAAGAATATTTCCAGCATGCTTGGACTTACACCAATGGCATTGATATGAATATGGTATGTAGCTCTGTTTTCAAAAGTGAAACATCCATCATTGCAGTATACAGCTAAAATTTTTTTCAAGTCTCACCAGCTTTAAATCCCCCCTGCTTTTTGTTTTTTCCTCTCTCAAATATTTATTTTCTACCCTGAAGATAGTCTCTCATTCTCAATTCATGGCATTGCATGGTGCTATATCTAGTTATATTGTGTGGCAAAGGCATTATAACGTGATGCAAACTGATATAACTTTATGTACTAGGGATTCCCTCTTCAGACTTTCAGTATTCTAGGTAGGATCCAGCGACCCAAGAAAGATCTGGGCCAATGTAAATTAAGATTTGGCAAGTGGACATTATCAGGTTTGGGTAAGGCCAGAATAAATGAGTCCTCATTAAGATAAGAACTAAGGTTACCAAACTTTAAAAGGTAGGATGTTTAGGGAATGCATGCCAAACATTAGGATCCATAGGCATTTCATATGCATTCTGTGATGGGAAGCTTAATATTTCCTTTAAGTACAGTTTTCTTCCTTTTCTTCAGGGCTGGTAAGCAGTTAACTTATGTGCCCTTATTATTGTACCTACCCGGTTTAATGAATCTTTTCTTTCAAGCAGAAATATGGATTCTTTCATTCCTTTTAGCCAAAGCACACAAAATAATAACTTGCCATAGCCCACTTCTTATTGCACCACTACTCAAAGGGAAACACAATTGAATATATTCTATCCCAATGAGCTTTTGCTTTTATTACAAGAACATTGCAAGATATTATGCTGATACCCATTTGACTTTGCTGTTTGGACTGACTGATCACTTAAATAAGTCACCTAGTGAGCCATTGTCTGCAGCATCCTATCCAACTATAATAAAATTATCAAAATTAAGTTATCATCTAATGTGGCCACTATTCCAAAGGCAGTCACTGTTTGTAAATATCCTTCCAAAAAGGAAATCTCTAATATTTACAATGGTAGTCCTACCTATTTAAAACAACAAGCTTATGCTTCCTAGATGACCAGTTGCTTAGAGATCTGGAAGCTTGATCAAAATAAATATCTTTAGGGAAAGAGCAAAGATTCATAATTATCAGTCAGGGTGCAGAAAACAGTTGGAAGTATTGTCTAATTTGCAAGAACCTTTCATTTATGTGTGAAAAATTCTTCACAGCTTGATGCAATCTATATTAATCAAAAATAAGGCCACTGTTGTTCATAAAACGCTTTAATTTTTAGAGCTAATCAAATCTGTCCTTATGGATATTAATTAATATATTTCATCTAAAACATTCATTGAACTCTGAGTTATTTCCAATAATCCCAAAGCTCTCTATGAAGAATTCATTCACTTTTTGATGAATGAATCTCACTGCTAAGGGAACATCTTAATGTCACTTGAGAGAATGCTCCCAAATTGATTGATGTTCTCTATTTCAGTAAAAGTTTATTGTTTAACCAAGTTTTCATAATTCAAAAAGTACTGGGGGCTTTCTGCTGTGTAGGATAAAGCAGTATGATTATATGTTTTAACTAAAATCTGCATCACAAAATTTCTTTCCATACTGCTAGTTTATTGTACAATAGTAGAGGAAAAAACCCACTTACTTACGGTATCATCTTTTCTCCCTGTATAATTCTAGTATTGTGACCATTTTGTGAGCACAAGTCTACTTTTGTGACTATTTACTTTTCATTGTTTGAATCTATTACCTATGACTATGGTTTATATACCACTTGCCTAATTGATGATGTACTTATGAAAGATTTATCTCTTTCCTGTCTGCTTCACACCTTAATACATGGAATCACAACACCCACCGGTAAGAGCAGGAGGTATTTATATATAATTTAATTCTCGTGTAAAATGTGGAGAATATCCATGTAATCTGTCAGGTTTAGAGCTTGTTTAATGCTTTCAAATTTTAGTTTTAACCTTTTTTTTGCATGATGGAGTGGTAGGCAACACAAGATACAAATCTCTGGGAGATAAGCACGGGGACAAGGTAGAAAAATATACATTCTTAAAGTGAAGAACTGCTTAAGCTAAAAAAAAGAATAAAACAATTTGTTACTCCCCAATACAAATCACATTTCTGTACTTGGCCCCACCCCAATACACACAAACACACACACATACACACACTTAACAAAAAATCATGTGTATACGGTTTGCATTAGATAGCTGTCATGAAGAAATGTCACTCTCTCTGGTCATCCTGTATTTTCCTTATGTAGGCACTTTTCTTTTCTATCATCTGCATGCCTATATAACCTGCTGGTGGGCTGTGTGAGCTCTAAACCATGTGCTTAGGAGATTTGCATGTGGTTTTGAGAGCTTGACCTTGCACGAACTTCCTATTTGTACACAGTGTCTGCCTTTTTCATCTCGTGACTGCCAAGTGAGTAAAAATAATCATATGAGATTAATTAGCAAATTCTGAAACATCTGATGTCATATACTTGGTTATTAAACATAATAAGCAAATAATACTTGTTTAAAAACTTACATTATTATTGTCTTTATTGGAGAGAAATAAAAGTAGTGAATTTCTTCTGAAATAGTATGTAGGCTGTTAAAAATAATCCCTCAGTAACTTCTGAGAATTATTTAATTCAAATTGAGTGAGACAGTAACATAATTTAAATTTAAAGGTTTTAATACTTTTATATATTCCATGAGTAAAATTCCTTTTTCTTCAAGGACATTACTTATTACTTCATTTAAGTATAACTTTAATCATAATTTCTCATAAAACATTTCAGAAAAGCTGGTTTCAATATTAGTCCATATCTAAAAGAAGCATAAGATTTCTAACTATAATATCTTATGGTTTGTTAACCATACTATGTATATAATTAATTAGTCTAAAACAGTCTTTTCTTGGCAAAACTTTTGATTGTATAGCAATTAACAAAGAAAAAAGATGAAAGAAATATTAAATAATATAATAGGGTCTCCTTTTCCCTCCTATAAGATCCTTTACCTGTTTAAAAGGACCACTCCTATAATATCTACAAACTAAAGTTATCCTGGAAACAATTGTTAGCATTCGGCTCCATAACCAGAGGATGTTAGTAATTCAATAAGGTCCTTTTTGTGATCAAGGCATCAGGGCCAGCACAGCCAGATGATTGAAGTCTAAAGCTCATTTCCAAAATTGCATCAGGAATCTGGTACAGATCATGAGGGTTTTTGTGTTTGGCTCAAGGTTACCCAGGATTTATGACCAGTCACCCATATCTCCAGATCTGTTCTGGGATGTTCTTTCCCCACCAGTAATCTGAATAATTCAGAGTTTCTCAAATTAGAAGACATTTTTGGAACTCTGATACTAGTACAAGGGACTGTTCTGAGTTGAGTCAAAGAATGGTATCCCAGAGACTTGGTCTAAAAACCTCTAAGAACAACCTTTAGTGACTGATATTAATGCTAGCCCCGCAAAATGCTAGGATTGAAACCATTAGTTATGTCAAACCCTTAGTTACTCAGGGTCTTTCCCAACATCATTTATAACTACCCTCAACTGATTAGGGAGCCTTGCTAGATCACATAATAGCCCTGGTCAACCATACATGTTGGATAGAGA
The DNA here is from genome assembly GCA_028646575.1 of Pseudocheirus occidentalis. Taxonomy (NCBI): domain Eukaryota; kingdom Metazoa; phylum Chordata; class Mammalia; order Diprotodontia; family Pseudocheiridae; genus Pseudocheirus; species Pseudocheirus occidentalis. The sequence continues at coordinate 169,918,648 of CM053596.1, forward strand.
AAAAAAACAAATCCTTCTCTAATTGTTTTGTTGCCTCCATAGAGTAGATTCCATCTCATAAAATAAGTTTTCCTAAAATGGATAAAACAGAAGTTTTTAATTAGTTCAATTGTTATAAAGCCTCAGCCAACTGCCCAAAAAAGCTATATCTGAACTTGCTTTTTTTGCCAGCAAAATTGGTTGAATTAAAGAAAAGAATTTATAAGTGGTGGGTATTCATTTTTCAAAATTTTTCATAATTTCTTGAGATTTGTGAAATCTTCTAGAAGAATCTACTAGGCCTCTAACTCAATTTCACTTCAATGACTGTTTCTGTTTTCTCCTGAATCAGGATGGCATCCAGTGATACCTTTGACCCTATCATTCATACTTGGTCTAACCTTATCCAATCAAAGCTGTGTTTTTTCCAGTTCTCTGCACACAACTCATTAAAAGGACTTCATGTGTGCTGGACCAGCATTCCCAGATCTACACTGGTCCTGGGGCTGTGTAAGTGGGCTGACAGACAATGGCAAAATCTTTCAGTCATAGCCAGTTAACTATCACACTGAAAAAGTTCCTGTCTCCTACAACTATGTTCTTATTTCTTATGACAGTTTGGAAGTGACCTGCAATTAATAAAAGTTGTACTAATGGAACTCAAGCTCTGACTAGTCCTACTTTGCTGGAAAAGTTTAGAATATTAGCCTGGCAACAGGTGTATTTGCCATCTGAGAACCCACCTAGTTAAATGCAGAGAGACTGATTAACAGTATGTATGCCATAATTATTCATGAAGACCATCTGCTAAGGCACAAAGGGGTCAAGATCCACTTCTGCGGGGAGAGTTCCCACACCTATGAGATCACAGATCCTTGATGTATTGGCGTGAGAAGAAAGAGGCTCATTTTACTCCAGTGCTCTCTGAATTTTTTAAAGTAATGGTTACATATTACAGCATTTTGTGCTGTGAAGTATACAGAATGTTGTTCATTTGCTGAAGCAGATAGATATATCCTTGAAAGCATTTCACCTCAAATCAGTAACACACTAAATGAAAAGAACAAAGGGCGAGATTTGGATACACTGGTCAATGTGAGCTAGCAATTCTCTTTTTTTCCTGTAAGGAAGAGCTGCCTCCTTAGTATACACTGGATCAATTAAAAAAACAAAACAAAACATAGTTTTACCATACGCAGAGAAGGATCTATGATTTTGTTGGCTTGATGAGCTTACAGCAGGCCAATTCTTTTCACCAAAGACCACAGCCAGTCTATAACTTAGATACTTTGTGGGGAGTGCACATAAAAGCACATAAAAATTAAGTGACATCACACAACTAATGAGTGCCAGAGGCAGCATTTGAAACCACATATACCTGATTACAAGCCTATTATCCTAATTATGCGCCCCTCTAGGAGATGTCTACAATTTTCCACTATACCAATTCACAGGAATTGTCAGGCTTAATGGGAAGCACACAGCAAAATTATTACCATGAGTTCTGCCCTTATCAAAGATCTTTTGTTTTGCTCAGAATCTCACGTACTCTCTGACTAATAGGATGACAGTTATAGGATACCTGTTGCTTAAGAAAAGATGATATTTTCCCGGCCTGGGTCCTCTAAACTGACACATTTCCATTGAACTTCTTGAAAACCTCTTAATCATTTTAAAGAAGAGAACAATTAATATGATCTGGACTCTTCTGACACTAAGAAAATTTAAAGCATGATAGACCTAGAGCAACTTTAGGTCAAAGATGTACTCACTAAGTCACTTTTAACAAGTCATTCTCACCATCATCATCATCATTGTCATTGTCAAAAATATTCAGTGCCCATCTGCACCTGGCTCTATGCTGCATGCTGTATAAAATGATGCCAAATACTCTTTAGCAGTTTCCAAACTAAGAACAAATTCTAGTGGTGACAAACAGATGAAAATTAAAAGTTACCACCAGAAAAAAGAGTAAATTATATTTAAAAACATAGGTTTCACATTATAGCTGCAGGTTTCTGTGCTTTGTTTCTCTATCTGTAAATTGCAATTAGGAATTATCTCTCTACAGTACCATTAAAATAAAAATTGTCAAAAAATTTTTGCTTAGTTCCTTAAAATGAAGAAAATATTCTGGCAGGGTTCCACAAAACTATTTATTCACAAAATTAACCATTTAAGTTTTAATTTAATTTTAAGGATCCTCAAAAGGACCTCAGATGTCATCTGCTCCAACCCTTTCCTTTTTACAAATGAGGAAACTGAGGCTCAGATAGTTTTGGTGGCTTGTCTAAGATGACACAGTAAGTGGAAAACTTAGGACTGGAACCCAAGTCCTCCAACTCCAAATGCAGTGCCTTTTCCACTACACCACATTGCCCTAGAAGAAGTAAAGGCTTTAAAAACTTTATATTCATGGAACATGGGGCCAATTACTTAGTGGATCCAACTTAGTTTAGGATCACACTCTAATCAAGGTAGGCTGAGAACAATATAACAATGATTAGATAGAGGCATACAGGGTGAAGAAACTACCTTGGATCACCTTTTAAAGGATTTTTTTTTGGCAAAATAATTTTTCTCATGATCTATTCCAAAATACTCAAAGGCCTGTGGTTCATGTTGGAATAATTGAATAGAGACAAAAAGTGAACAATTTCCTGCAGACCAAAGCTCAATGGAATTGGTAACCAAAACTCCATCCAATCTGACAAGAAAATTCTTTGTTGCTTAGTTCAGTTCAATAGTTATTAAATGCCCTTTGTGTGCAAAGCCAGGAGCTAATCCCTGAGGAAGATGCCAAGAGTAAGCAGAGGTTTCTAAAAAACTAATCGCATTTCTCCAAGCCCAGCCTTTTTAACAATATTCTTCTGGTGATGCTATAGGACGGCTGTATGATTGAGAATTGTGCTAAAACTCAGTCTCCTGAAAATTAAAGTTGAGGGCCCTCAAAAGTCAATGAAGATGGGTACATGGTGGATGTGAGCAGGCTGCAAAATGTTGATGAAGAATTATGTAGAATAAATAACATAAAGGATACCGTCAAAGAGATGGTGGGGGCAGGGGAAGACGTGCCAATAATATAGAAAGAGCAAGAGGCCCACATAAGGTCAAGAGGCCTAGAAGAAAATCCCCCACATATTGCTTAGTTCCCCTAGGAAGGATTTGTGATATACCAAAGGGGAAAAAATCCACTGTTTGTACACAACCACTGAAGGAATTTATTTTGCTTGACTATACATATTTGTTATGAAAATGTTTTCTTTTTTCCCAATGGAGCAAGTAGAAAGAAGAAAAACAGTTTTCTGTTCACATTTTTTTTAATTGAGCAGTGGATGGGGGCATGCCACAAATGTGGAATGTTTCATATACTTTCAGACAAGGTCACTGTATTATTAGTTTTACTTGATGGTTTTACTTTGTTACAATAGACATCTCAGAAAATGGGAATAATCTAACTTAATGCAAAAATAAGACATAAAAACTTTTTTAAAAAATACTTTTAAAAGGAGCACACAAGAAATGAATTAAAGAAAAGAATCACAAGATAAACAGACGTGGATAGGTTGTAATATGTATCATCTCTTTACTTCAATGCGCAGATAGGTAGCACAGTAGATAGAGTCAACTTCCTGAGTTCAAATGTGGTCTCAGGCAATTACTAGCTGAGTGATCCTGGGCAAGACACTTAAGCCTTTTTTGCCTCAGTTACCTCATCTGTAAAGTAGACTGGAGAAGGAAATGGCAAACTACTTCAGAATCTTTGCCAAGAAAACCCCAAATGGGGTCCCAAAGAATCAGTCACAACTGAAAAACAACTGATCAATTTTACCTCAATGCTTCAAATTATCAGTGTGGACACTTTCTCCACCAATGAAGATTGCAACCCCTCTTTGTTGAGGAGCTAGTTTCATGGGTTGCTGTGGCCAAAATAAATCATTATCTAATGACCAACTTACTATTGATTAACATCCAGAACTTAGTTAGGTTGGCCCTCTGACAATAGAGACAGTCCGCCTGTGTGGCCCTTCTTCAAAACATTTACAATTTCATAGATTTTATTAGGGTTAATGACCTGGAGATAAAAGCTTTCTAAAAGCCATCATCTCTAAAGCACAAAAAAAATGTTGGGACAGAATTTACATGGAATCATTAGCCCTTGTACAGATGTAACTATATAAGCTGTTTTTGTTTAGTTGTTTTTGTTTTTGTTTAGAAAGGATACTGGAATGATTGTCATTTCCTTCTCCAACTCACTTTACAAATGAGGAAACTGAGGTAAAAGGGTTCAGTGGCTTGCCCAGGGTCATATATCTAGTAAGTGTCTGAGGCTGAATTTGAACTCAGGAAGATGAGTTTTCCTGATTCCAGACCACTCTATCCACTATGTCCAAAGAACTTCATGTATATTATCGCACTAGAGTCTCACAACAGCCCTGTGGATCATGTGCTTACTGTAGGCTTTGGCGTCTTCATTTTACAAGTGAGGAAATTTAATCTGAGAGAGAAAGTTATTTACCCAGGATCACTTAGCTAGAAATATGTTAAACGTGGGATTTTAAATCAGATCTTTCTATCTCCACGTTCATGGTGCCTCTCAATATTTTGTAACATTCAAAATTAGGTGTATATTACAGTTTAACTCTTCCATAGAAAAATATATTTAAAAAGTCATACCAAGTGAGAAGAGGTAGAAGGGTTGTAACACGTGTCAGACTTAATTCACATTATTTTTCTTCCTCTTGTGGTCTAGCCAAATTAACCAATGAGCTGTTGGCCAAAGTGAACAGTCCAGCTCCCATTTCATGTCTTTGCACATTTCATCTTTTCCCCTCTAGCTCTTGGAATCCCTAGTCTCCTTCAAGGCATCTCAGGGTCCACTTTCTACTTGAAACTTTTCTAATGGCCTTCCCTCAAATACAGACACACACTCTCTTCTCTTCTCATAAAATCATCTTGTATTTATCTATATACATGTTATATTCTATGCTCCTCCCCTAACAACCTCAGTAGAATGTAAACCCCAATGACTTGGGAGACTCATTTTTTCTCTGTCTGCCCAGCACTTAGAGTGAAGCTTTGCCCACAAGAGCTGTTTAATAAATGCTTGTTAAAATGAATCATGTCAGTTCAACTGTGGGAGTGCCCACATTGAGAAAATCACCAGTTTCTCTCAAAATTCAAAAAGCTCTATATCTGTCCTTGTTTAAAGGTGCTACTACTATTTCTGTTGCTCCTGAGGGTGCTACACATATGTAGGAATGTGTCCAGAAAGAATAATGTGTAATCAGTAGTTCTTTCCATATCGTATACATTTAAAGAATATCCTTTGATTTGGTTCCTAGCTAGAGTTTTGCTGGCCAAATCTCTCACTGTTGGCATGGCTTTCCTACTACCCCATAAACAGCCCAACCATCTTACCCTAAATAAAATACCATTTTTCTGATGGCCCTAGGCCAGACTCATCAATAACCTGTCATTACTTCCTACCATTTCCAGAGCCATTTCAAATTACTTAATTCTATGAAATCAACCTGTATAATGTCCTTGGGCAATTTATGTTTTTGTCCTCCCCCTCCGCTTACCTACACACATCTCAATTCAGTACAAATTGACAATAGGCTTCTGGAATCTCCATGGCTACCAAACCGCCACTATGGGAGAAGCCAAAACTTCACTATCTAGTCTTCTTATGTTTTACACTCTGCACATACTTTGCAATCCAGTGACAGTGGCTTCCTTGCTCCTTCTCACACAAGGCAGTCTACCTCCTGACGCTAGACATTTTCACACTGTTACACAAACCCAGTATGAAGCAATCAGAAATAAGATCACTCTTCTGAGTTGACACATTTTCCAGGATGTTATAGAGGGAATAAATTCTTACACTGGATAGTTGGTTAATGATTATTTAAATCCCTTTCAACTCTAAGACACTATGAGGATAATAGAAAAGGACAATTCAAAAAAAATCTTCTAAATGTGCTCGTGAAGAAAAGATCATTGGTCACACACAAACCTTAATCATATCGATATATAATCTCACTGAGACTTTATAATCAATCAATCAACAAACATTTAATGAGTACCTACTTTTGCCAGGCATTGTGATAATTTCTGGGATACAAATGCAAAGAAAGAAATAATTCTTCCCCTCAAAGAGCTTATAGAAACGCAAAGATGCATATAGAAATGAACAATTTACCACTCTAAAATTCAGTTCATGCCCCTGACTCTGCCAACCTTTTTAAAAGCATTGTTATAGATTCAAGACTCCTCTTGATAATATAGAACAGCATGGGGAAATAGTCTAAATTAAAATCATGAAATAGTCCATGAACTTCTGGTCCATTCTCTCCCTGTGGAATTCCATTTATTTTGTGTATAGCAAGGGACGTATTATGCAGTTTCAGATTGCATGCTCCATTGGTATCCTTGAAACATCTAGAAGAAAGGACAGAAACAAGCATTTATTAGTATTTACCATATGCTAAGCACTATGCTGAGTGCTTTGCAAATATTAATTCATTTGATCTTCACAATAACCCTAGGAAGTAGATTCTATTATTATTATCCCCATTTTACATTAGAAGAAACTAAGGCAAGTAGATGTTAAGTGACTTGCCAAAGATCACACGCTTAATAAGTATATGAGGCTATCTTTGAAGACATGTCTTCCTGGCTAGAGACCCACAGCCCTATCCACCATGTCATGTAGCTATCTCTGAAAAGTATTCTGGTAAGATCTCAAGTTCAGTGAGTGGCCACTTATGGGGAACTTATGGAAGGAGTAGGGCAGGGATGGGGAACCAGCAGCCTTGAGACTACACTGACTACTGTCATAGGACCACACACTTGAGGATCAAGAGGGCTACATGTGGCCTTGAGGTTGCAGGTTCCCACCCCTGGACTAGCATAAGTGTAACATGGGATGCTTAGGCATGACAGGGTTGTAATCTGTCTTTAGAGGGATGAAATCACATAACCATTGGAGCATGGGCATGTAGTCAGTAGAAATGACACAACTGTATCCCTGAGTAAGTAGAAATATTTATTTCTATACAACTGTATCATTGCATTTAATTCAATGTCTTGCACATATAAAAAAAATCAATTCAACAAACATCTGTTAAATACCTACTTGGACACCGTATTGAGCTGGTCACTGAGAGAAACAAAGACAAAGCAAAAATACAAAAAATACAAAAAAACCAAACAGTTCTTATCCTCAAAAAGCTTACCTTTCACTGGCAAGTATGATGTATCAACAGATAACTAATACAAGATAAGTGAATAAGTATGTAGTTGATAATGATTATGATTACCAGTTTAGAATAAACCAAATTCTGGATCAAATAGGGTAATTGATTTATATCATGTACTATACTTAAAGAAAGGAAATAAAATTTTAATTTTTTTTCTTGAGGATTGGATAACTTGCTTATGGAACAGTCACCTTTATAAGACAACTGCCTTATTGACTCTCCTCAGAAATGCCCCGGCATGTGTATCCCTCAGTATTCCCAACATGATGAATACAAACTGGCACCAATGGTAGCTTCCTTCCTACTCCTGACCTTTGTGTGTCTACATTAACAAAATCACAAAATATTTGGGGGATATTTTGTCTATACTATAAATGTTATGAGATTTCAAAAAGTCATTCTGAGAAGCATTTTGAATAGTGCAATAGAAAGGAATCAAGAGACCTACATTTCTTTCTTAACTTTGCCCCTGCTTTATTTTGTGATCTTTGATTCCTCCCACCCACCCTACCTACCCCAGACCCCCTGCCTCAAACAAAAAAAGTCATCAATTTTACCCTATTTGTTTAACAGAGTGTTTTCAAAGGAGATCATACAGATGAAAATATTTTTTAAAAGCTCTACTGAAATAAGGGGTAGTAGCATTTTAATTTGTTAACATTGCTGCTATATTGTCCTACTGTATAAGTACAAATGTCCCATAGTTTATTACACTTTTCTTCTTCCCTCTCTCTATGTGATCCCAGATTAATTCCTACATCCCATTTCTGGTAGGATAATTGAAAATTATCCAGCAGCAGACATTTTTCCCATAAATACATTTCAATTGTCTAGACCTTCCTCCTCCTCCTCTGATAAGTGCAAGCAATTGAGGGGATTAGTGGTTAGCTCACCCTAATGACTAATGATCATAAGTACAAAAATTGTTAGAGGACCTGAATCACTAATCTTCAATTTTTACTATACAGTAAACCAGAAAAAAAGAGAAAGCTGCAGAACCAGGAGAGCAATTTACACACTAGCAATATTGTAAAGACAATTTTGAATGACTTTAAAACTCTAATCAATAAGAAAAAGAATCAATAATAAACCATGTTGCCAACATCCTGACAAACAGGAGATAGACTCTAGGTACATCCCTGACAATGCAGGGATGGTTTTGCTTGACAATCTATATTTGTTACAAGGTTTTTGTTTTCCTTTTTTTTCAGCTGGAGGGAGGGGGTGACAGGGAGAAAGAATAAATACTTAATTGAAAAATTCAAAGAAAATAAAAATTACATTTTTTAAAATTAAATTTGCAACTAAAGGGAAAGATATAGCTATCCATTGGAGAATAAAAAGAAGTTAATAGAGTTTATCATACTTCTAAAGGCAAACATTTCATAGAAACATTTCATAGAATTTCATAGAATACTTAGTCAGCATTTATTGTGATATTAATGATAATAATTTTTTAAGTCTGCCATAAAAATAATGATAGCTTATGCACTAGCATTGGTGGCTTTGCTAAGAATGAAAGATAGAGAAATTCTGTTAGGAATCTGATAAGGTCTTCCATAAATCAACATGTAATACGATAGCTAATGCCTTTAATGAAAAGGTGTAAAAAGGTCAAGATGGGGAGAGATATATGGGAAAGGATAGTTCAGGAAAAGGCGATGAGAGAGGCAAAAGACTAGGCTAAGACCTTTTTAACATGAACTGTTTCTTTGAAAAAAATTGGCAAGCGCTACATATGCTGAATATGTGCCTATTCATGTTAAAAAGGTCATTTGTGAATAGACAATTCGAGTTGTAACTTACCCAAGGTCATATAGCTAGTAAGTGTATCAAGTGTCTTATGCTGGATTTGAAAATTGATTAAATTTTAACAGACAGGAAAAGACTTTTTTTTTAATGTGGGAGTTTTCCATGGATCAGCTTTCTGTGTATAATCAGATCATAGATGCATCAGAGCTAAGATCAAAATTATAATTTAAAAACAAGAAAGCAGTACTTATAGGGAAAAAAGGTATTACATACAATAGAAACATCTTAACTCTGAACTCCTTAAATAAGTCAATAAGTATCAAACACCTATTATGCGTCAGATACTATGTTAAATATGGAAATACAATGAAAGGAAAAAAATCCACCAACTCAAGGAAGTCACAGTTTAATGAAGGAAACAACATGCAAAGAGCTACATAAAGGAGATAATCACTGAGGGAAAACTCTAGTTTTAAGAGGAACTGAGAAACCCTTCTTGCAGAAGGTGGAATTTTAGCTGAGATTTCAAGGAATCCAGGGATGCAAGGAGAAAGAGATGCCAGCGTGTAAGAATTCTAGGCATCAGGGACAGTCAGTGATAGGAGGTGGAGTGTCTTTCGGAAGGAACAGCACAAAGACTGCTATTAAGGCTTATGTCACTGGAAAGTGCAATACATTAAAATACTGATAAGTACTTGACAATCAAAAATAGGGAAGGGACAACTAAAATAACATCACTACAGGCTGTGATAGCTTTACATAGAAAGCTAACCAGCGATACTATTTGCGGCAAGGACCCAAAAAAGAGTTCAGAAAGTGACCAAGTCAGAAAAATGCATGACTTACCAACTAGAGAGAAATAGCTATTGATGCGACAGCAGGTTATATAAAATCATTTGTAAAATCTTATGAAGAAAGAAGATGGAGGATAATGAAGAATACTTTCTTATAAGGCAGAGAGAAACATCAGGGTGAAAAATAAGTTTAAAGAACATTGGTAACATATTCAGCTAAGCAAAGTCATCGCAAGGGTATTTAAGGACAAAAAAAAGGACATCAATTAAACCAAAAATAAAACTGATTTGCAATAATTGTTATAAAAAACTTTTTTCTCCATTGAGGGCATTGATACCAATCACCATGCTTGGAATAAATATCATGTTTCCAGATATGCCTTATAAGGGGAAGTATGAATGGAACAAAAAAAGAACAAAGATAGGTTTAAAAAAGAAAAGGAATAGAGAAGAGATCTGAGTTAAAGGTCAGATAATTGTGAGAGCATCAAGGGATTGATGTGCAAGATATGTGAGAAGAGGAAAAACACCAAAAGTATGGTGAGAAATCCTGGACTGTCTTTTTTTTAAAAGTAGGGAAGAAAAGAATAGGATCTACTAGCCTATCTTGTGTTATTCCTATTTATACAAATCTTTCTGAGGGTCATCTATATGTGTACTGAGGTCATCCTGTATGACCATATTAGTTAATAAGGAAAAAGCCAAATTTCATTTGTCACATTCAAAAATTGACCACATCTTTACCACTTCACAATTTATTGAGATGTGAAGACTATAAAATCCCACAGTTGTTGATTATGTAAAAGCATTTGATTTAGAGAAAAATGCTCTTTGCAACAAGGTATTTCCAATTCCGATTACTCAAAAGTTATATATAAAATGGAATAGAGAAGTGACAAAGCACTGTTATATATATGCCCTGAGTTTAGCTGCATAATTGAATTTTAAAAGTATAACAGCTGCTCATCTATCTTGAAGACATGGGAGATAGCCATTACATGTTAAATATCTGAATACCTAGGTAAAGGTAGTATAATAACCATGTATATTTCTTTGGTTACTCAACTATAGAGATTATATTATGTAAATAATCTGACTGATCCAAATTGAGACGATGCTAAAATTTAGTGAGAATCCTCACTTGGTGTCATAGCAAGGGCAAGTTTATTGAAAACTGCATATTAATATAATAACTAATTATGCACCATTCATATATATATATAATATATAAAATAACTAATCTAGCACCTGAAATGTCATATGAGAATTTATCTTGAAATCAATCAGAGAATACTCTATGACAATAACTTGTATTCTAAGGCATAGGTTCAGATCTAGTCAGTGAGTCTGCCTTTTGAAAAACATGCTGATAAGCAGGGTCAATATGTCATAGAAAATGTTAATTTATATTTTGTGTAATCCTAATTCATCAAGGATTAGGAAACTTAGTGACACACTATATTTCCCTAGAAAACCTAATGCTTGTTAAAACAGTCATCAGAAAGCATTTATGGAATTAATATTCTATTTTCTAGACTACTTACACTATCACTAGTTGCAAATAATTTACTTTTGAGTATTCTTTCTTTTCCATAAATGATCCCCTTTGTCCTTTATATGCTGTTCAAGGTTTGAAAGGTGAGAAGTCATTTTATTTGACACAGAAAACCTTCCAGATAGTCCCTGTATATAAGGGGTATATGAACAGTTAGTTCTGAGTCTCCATCAAATCCAATGATCAGAAGTATTATGGAAAGAAAAGATAGTATGGGTAGTACATATATGGTCCATTGCTAAAGACCATTTAATGTGTATCTCAGTTAAACAAAATCTAGAAATTGAAGACATAAATCAAGATATTACACACAGGATGGGTAAGCATGGATAGGCTGCAATCCATATCATAGAAGAGAACTACCAGGTAGGTATAAGAGAGATATTTAGCTTATACTTGTGAAATCTTGTCTATGTGTCACAAATATTGCATTCTAATATGTACGTACTAATGTCTCACTTCCTTTTTTAATTTTCCTCCTCTCCTGTAACCCCCTTCTTTTCTATGTAAGTTCGGTAGGGGCAGGTAAAGAAGTTATTATAACCAGTATCACTATTATTTTTGTTGTCCCTTCCCTGTTTTTGATCATCAGTTGCTTATCAGAATTCGTCATACTCTACTATCCAGTGGCTCTAGCCTTATTAATCTTCATACTGTTCCTTGCACATGACTCTCCTCCTGATTCTGTGCATTTTCACTAGCTGTCCCTCATGCCTGGAACTTTCTCCCTCTGACATCTCTATCTCTTCACTTCCATGGCTTCCCTGAGATCCCAGCTAAAATTCTACCTTCTATAAGAAGGCTTTCTCAATTCCCCTTAATGCTAGATGTTTGCATCAGAATCACAGAAAGCTAGAACTCAAAGGGTAGGGACCTTAGAGAAAATCTGATCTAGCTCCCTCATTTTATAAATGAAGAAATAAAATAAACATGTTAATAAATTTAATAAAGTTTTATTAATTGAGAAAAAGGGAAATAAAGGGATTTGGTCAGTACCACTCAGCCAGCAGAGCCAGGATTCAGACCCAGGGATTCTGACTCTTCCCATCTGCTTCTCTCCACCATTCTGACCATAAAGATGATGGTGATGATTATAATAACTCACATTTATACATTGCTTTCCAGTTTATAAAACACTTTCCTCATAAATAACCATGTAAAGTTATTATCTTTAAGCAAAGAAGAGATAATGGGAGCGAAAACTATCATTTAATAGTGTGGCAAGAACAGAGACAATCACACTAAAAAGTTTCATTATAATAACATTTGCTCTAAAATATTAAAACTTCGGTTCATCTTAAGTGTCTTTTAAGGTAAGTTAGGCCCAGAAATATCAAAGAAACATCATTGTAAAAAAAATTTTTATTTATCAGAAGGTCCCATACTATAGGCCCCTCAGATAAAGCTCTAGTAAGAATTAAGTAAACAGAATTCTTAATATAGGAAGTATCCCAAAGTCACTAAGACTTTGGAGCTACCTTGTATATTCTAATCTAAGTCTTAATTTTCTCTTATAAACTTTAATAGTTTAAAACTTAAAACCACACTAAGTTATGACACTCTGTGTTCTATTCCAAATGTATCTTTAATAACTTAAAACCACACTAAAACTTTTGAGATACCCTATATATTCTATCCTATAGTATATTTAATAAAAAGGAAGAAGAATCAGAATCACAATTAGCTCTATGCTCTAAAAAATTTCCATGCTCTAAAAAACATGGTCATAAGGTACTGGTAAATAAGAGATAAAATTTTAATATATATATGTAACTAAATAATAAAATGAAAATAAGCATTGATACATTTATGAGGTGTGTTAGGCATAAAAGATAGCATGAAGAGGGATATAAAAGTTGCCCTAAAACTATAATGAGTTTAAAAAATCTATTTAATCCATTTATCACACATGGTCACTACGATAACAACTCAAACAGATTGCTTTATAAATTCAATTCTAAAATTTCTGTGGACTTTAAAATAGGCCAGTTAAAAATGTGCAGTAGAGAAATTTTTAAAGCAGTATGTTAAGGTTACATAATACATATTACATTATATTCTAAGAACAAACACAGTAACATTTAATATATCATATAAATCGTTATCAGTAGAATTTTAATGAATAATACACTGAAATATTTCAGATACATCACATAAAAGTGAAAATAAGCACAGATCTTTTTTAAATTATTGACAGAAGATTCTTTTAAAAAATTCTAGTTATAACTTTTAAAATAGTAATGAATGTTAATTACTACTTTTTAAATTCTAGTGTAATTCAATGCATAATAAGAATAAATTCTAATAAAGTTTAGTTATCATGAAGCTAAAGGAAGTGACTTAAAGCTGACAATTGATACCTCATCACATTTGGTTAACACTTATTTTAAAAAGTTAGTTGATAGTATCTAGTTTTCATGTTAATTTGCTTCATATGGCTTTTTTGAAGATTTGTGAGAGAGTATTCAGCATAAGAGGGACAGCTAGGTGGCACAGTGGATAGAGTAGCATGCCTAGAGTCAAAAGGATTCCTCTTCCTGAGTTCAAATCCAGCCTTAGACACTAGCTGTGTGACCCTGGGCAAGTCACTTAACTCTGCCTCAGTTTCCTCACCTGTAAAATGAGTTGGAGAAGGAAACAGTATATCACTCCAGTATCTTTGCCAAGAAAACTTGAAATGGGGTCACAAAGAATCAGACATGATTGAAAAATGACTGAACAACAAATTCACCTTAAGAAGTAATATTTTACTTCTTTTAACTTTGTTTTAATATGTCTGTTGTAATTTCTCAGTATACTATAAACTATCATGGATTTCTTATTTGTGAACATAGAAAACATTTCAAATTAAATTTAAAGTACTCATTTTATTTATAATTCAGAGCTTAACTTTAACAAGCTAAAATAGTTTCATGTCAAGGGAAGGAAAATGAATCTCACAGTTATAAAATTTTAAATTATTTATATGAAATGGTGTCTGTGTGCCCCACTAAAATAGAAGAAAAATAAGAATGTTGCATTTTTCTCCATCATATTGATCCTCTATGGCAAATTTATAGGAGTACATGGATGAGGGTCTGTCTCACAGGACGAATGGGCTGACATGGGTGGCAACCTCCATCATTCACCAGCATACTATATCTATATGATCACAGGTCATAGAATGAGAGTGTCCTAGAATTAGAACTAGAAGGACCTTAGAAGTCACAAAATTCAACTCTTTAATTTAACAAAGGAGGAGTCAGTCTGTGGCTCAGATAAGTTATACATATAGTAAGTAGATTTATTTGAGTATATGAAATTACATTAGAAAAGGTTAAGCTACATTCAGTTATTCCAGACTACCATTTAATGTAGCCTCTTTGGAAGAGTTTATAACTATATCAAGTGCTAAAATAGCTTTAACACTCAGTATAAATATTAGTACAAAATCTACCATATGTCTGGCTGTGTGTTTAACATATGGAGATATACAGAAGTTTATGCCAGGCTTATAAATATATACCAAAAAATTCACTGGACTTTAAGCAATATTTAGCCACCTGCCCCAACCAACTAGTAGAACACAAAATAAATGAGCTGAAAGAACTTTACTTTGTGAGTCAAGTCTATGGGAGTTTCAACCTGTTGAAAGTTTGTGAATATTTTATGAGAAGATGTGCTCTGAAAATGTTGATAACTCTGAAAATATTTTCATTGTTGTTCTTCCAAGATTGAAAGGCAGTATATCACAGTAAAGAAGGACAGCAGGAGAGGCAGGGAGTCCTCACTTTGTGACTCTGGGCATGTTATTTACCATTTCCTGAGCCTAGACAGCTTTCTTAAACTCCAAGTTACCAAGCAGTGGCTCATCTGCATAAGTAGAGGGAATTTCTACAGTGGGAATTTCTCATATCAATGAAATGACAGATCCAAACAAAAACCCCAAAATGTTAAGTAATTATGCATTTATTGTAGATTTCTGAAGCAGCTATTAGAAGCCTTTTATTTAAATTTTACCATTTAGAAAAGAGAAAGTTATTTCATGTAAAGATTTTTCATTACTTTAATTAGGGAAGATGATAGAAGAAAACTTGAGACTAAGGCTGTTCTCCCATGTGTCAGACAAATAAATGTTGCTGTGACTTTCCTTTACCTAGGTCCAGTGAGATATTTAGGCAGAACAGACAGGTGTTTTAAAAAAAGATGGATATTTGGAGCAGCGGTAGCAAATTCAAATAGAAATTGAGGCTACTAATCCATATATAAGCATCTCTGCAGGCCATATATTGACTTAGCTTTAAATGTTATTTATGTTTTACTGTATTTTTATTTATTTTTCTGAATATTTCCCAATTAGGTTGTAATCAGGTTCAGTTCTCCATGAGAGTGTTGTTGGTCACATGTGGCCCACAGGCCTTGTGTTTCACACCTTTGATTTATAGTTGAAATGCAGTGACACTATTAAGGTACTTGGTATATGTTCTTCTGCCAAAAAAAAAAGTCTGCCTTTGATAGGAATGCCCATAGTGCTTATCCCTATATAACTACAGCTAACCAGGGAATTCAAGCAAAGAAACTGAACTGAAAATAGGAAGGGTGGCAGCAAGAAAGGAGTTACACACCTGAGAAAATGTCACTAAAATGAATTAAATGTTCCAGGATTCACTTTCTTTGATTTTTTTAGATTCAGTTCTAGTGTTAAATTAAATGTACTTCCTATCTCCTTTCTCCTACTTTCTACTTGTCTCCAACTTTTCTCTCCTTGTTTGTCCCACTTCTTTCTTAGAAAAGTTCTGTCTTTTAATAATCTAGAAGAGTTCTTAGCCTAGGATTCATAGACCCCCTCCATAAATAGATTCCATGGAGTCCATAAATTTTAATGGGAAAACAACTGAATTTTTGTTTTCAACTAACCTCTATCTGAAATTTAGCATTTCATTAAATTATTTTAAATCATTATTCTGAGAAGAGGTCTATAGGCTTCATCAGATTGTCAAAGGGGTCCATTAAAAAAAACAGAAAAAGATGATGGATTCCTGGTTGAGAATTTTAAAACTGACTTGAGACATATAAGCTATTGTACTTCAGCGTATCTAACTTGTATTTCTTTTTATTTAAAAAGTTTCCTTTGAGTTATGTTAATAAGGATAAAGGCTAGGAAAAGATTGTTTGAAACAAATGCCACAACATACTTCCCATGTGTAAACATGGCCTTTATGTCAACATCCGGGGAATCCTTCTGTCTCCGTTAAGCAATAAATAAAATATCTAGCCTCTCATTATATGTGAAACACAAATCTTCCTTAAAAGAATGTAGCAAAATAGAATTGGCGTAGGCATTCTTAGAATATTTGTTATGAGAGATAGCAAGTTCAGCTACGAAAAGCAAGACTATTTTCCCCATTAGTTTGAAAAGTATGGTCATAGAATTCAAAAAGATTGTGGTCCCAAGATGTCCTGATCCCCCAAATGGCATTTGAGATGAGTTAGTTGGAGTTTTTTTCAGTAGTTTAAAGGCATCATGGGTACAACATTTACTACCTTCGAAGTCAAGAACTTATTTCCAGGGAAATGCAAAAAAATAAAAGAAAAAAATGAATTCCTCTCTTGTAATTTTTCTTAAGTGAAACACTTCCTACTTGACAATCTGGTGTTTTAGTCATCATCATTATTATTGATAGCAATTTAAAAACTGATTTTTCCAATGTGTCCTAGGTTCAGGGGGGAAAAAAAAGAAAGTTCAAATTTTCAGAACAAATATAGGGGCTGTCATTTGCATTACAAAAAAGCATACCACAAAAGATAATGAATACTTCAGTATTCACAAAATACGATTTAAGCTGCTAAAGTGATGTATACATACTGTAGCTTTTCAGGAACCTAACACCCAAATAAAGATATTCTTTTAAATGTATTTTATTGGACCACTTTCCTATATGGTGAACCCTTCCTATGAAATAAAGAGCTACTTTAGGAAGTTAAAGAATTAGGAGTTATCTCCTTACACTTGCTCCCTTCACAAAATCCCACCCCCTCTCCCCACCCCTGCTTCTTCCACAGTATGGTATAGTGAGAAAAGAACTAGAATTGGTGTTCTAAGATGTGTTCTAAGCATAGATCCACTACTTCCTTACTTTGGACAAGTCCCTAAAACTCAGTTTCCTTGTCTGTAAAATAAGAATAATAAGGTCTGTCCTGCCTAGCTCAGAGTGCTACAAGAATTACATGGAATTATGTATTTGACAATTCTTTTCCATCTACATATGGGTACCTACAATTCTACCATTTCAACTTTTAATTCTTGGTTTAAGGCTTTCTCCTTTTCTTCCCTGTTGACATGAAAACTCTTAGAAAGACACAAGTTTAAGCCCTATTCATCAATCATACTTTTGTGTGACTGAATTTATTACACACACACACACACACACACACACACACACACACACACCAGAGAACAAGTTAACCTAAGTTCTGGAAGGGTACTACCGAGGTGGGGAAAAGGGTACCAAAGATATATTTCACCTGCTTCACAAGTTTAAGTAGGGTTTTCATTGGCTATAAGAAGAAGGGAATATGATTTTCCCCTCTGCAGAATATCTTATATTTATCCCTATCTTATGCTAAGGTAGTAACACTGTCAAATTGTTAGTAATTTCTTACCCTCCCCTCTTAGAACCTATATAGTCAAATGACTCATATCTGGAGCTATAACACCTAACATACCATTTTGTACCTTTATGGCCACCATTTCCTCCAAGAATGGGTCTGTTGCATTTAGCTCATAATATAAAGTCATGTGCACAGTAAGCTTTGGGTAACTAAGTTAGGACTTATTTTCATTTTACTGATGGAGAAACTGGAGCACAGAGCCCTGAGTAAACAATTAACTTAAACTCCTTTCCAGGAAAATAAATGATAATGAAAAAAAGAATATGTTGACAATATCAATCAGAAATTTTATATTCAACTTATTTGGGCTACTTTTTCCCAATGCTTCCTATTTTGTGAACAGGTCTCTATGAAAAGAAAAATCTACCAGATCAAAAAAAGAGTTGATCTACTATTTTAGCTCTCTGAGTAGCCAATTTGAGTCTCAGCTCAGCTAGATGCTCCACCCTCCACAAAGGAACCAGCCCAATCCTGTTCAATTCAGTGGTCTCATGTAAAAATGGCCTCTCTTACTTCTCAAAGATTTCTTTTAAATTTAATTAAAATAGTGCCTGATACAAAACTTATCTAAATATTGTTATTGATTAGATTGACAAACATACATCTCATATGAATTGATTATAAAGTCAACTCATGATTATCTACAGTGACACAAGGGGCAATGTCAACAAAAATAAAAACAACAAAAAAAGAAAAACCAACAACCAGGTAATTTGCCCCCAAACCCCAAAAGCTGATCATCTTCTCCTGCATTAGACTGCTCAGCTTATATTTTTCCAGCATTTTTCACTTCATAACCTGGTTCTATATAAGCCAGCTTTAATATTTGTTTATAATCACCAATTGCATATATATGTATTTACATGTATATACACACACACACACAAATAAACACTGCTGGCAGGAGGCAGCAACTCATATTCACTATCAGGGAAATTGACACAAATTGAATTTTCAGTCAATAAGTTGCAAGGTAGATAACACATGAACAGATAATCAGGAGTTGGCTAGAAGTTCTGTTTTGTAGAAATTTGACAACTTCTATTTTTGCAAACTTTGAAATCTGACTATGAATCAAATCATATTTGTCCAAATGTAATGTTTGATCTGTCCCTCCTAGTTATGATTAACTACAAAGTGAATGGCAAAGCTGTAGCATCCAACCTACATTATACATGCATTATTAATGATGCCATACATAGTATCCATTTTTGAAAACTAACCCACACTCAGAGTTTCAAAGCATGCTTCCTTTTCTCCTTCCCTTTCTCTGTTTTTTAATTCCAATTCAAAATACTTAATATTAACATGTGCAAACCAACTCATAAATATTCTGGGTACTGTCCTGAACTCTCTGCAGTGTATGACATTTACAAATACCAAGGCTATTTCCAGAGCAAAACTTCTATTAATTATAATTAATATATAGATCAGCAATGGCAATCCAAATTGACACTTAAGATACCTCCTGAAAGGTGATTACCTTTCTGGTTGTATTGCCTTTCATTACTTACATCAGACTGATTGTTAATTTCTATTATATTTGAGTAGAGTTTGATGCTATGTGACATCACAAGAAATGAAGGACAGTAAAGCTTTGTAGGCACTACAACTTAAGGAAATATTTGTGTTCAGTCTGAATGCCTGACATTAACTCAGGGAACAGATATTTGAGGGAGAAATATTACATTTAGAAAACTAAATATTCCTTACCCACAGCAAAGTAAAAAGATTCCCAACAACCTCCCCATTGACACTATTGTTACGACTATATGTCAAGTTGGGCAAGGATTATATTTTATGCAGATCAAGACAGTCTGTATACTGGTAGTATGAAACTTTTTGCATTTTCCCCCCTTAGGTCCTAAAGGGGTTTCCAGAGTGTCTACAAGCTGACATTTGCCTGCATCTCAACCAGACTTTACTTCAGAACTGCAAAGCTTTTCGGGGGGCCAGTAAAGGTTGCCTCCGAGCTTTGGCTATGAAGTTTAAGACAACACATGCACCTCCAGGAGACACCCTAGTTCACTGTGGGGATGTCCTCACTGCACTTTACTTCCTATCCAGAGGCTCCATTGAAATCCTCAAAGATGACATTGTCGTGGCTATTTTGGGTAAGTGCCTTAGAACGGGAGGGTGAGAAAGTCAATCCTTTGCCAAATTATTTCATAGCTTATATATAAAACTTCTTGGCCATGATTTTTAAGGACTAGTCCACATTTATGAGTACTATTTTAATTCTGAGTAATTTGAACGCTTTGTTGAATTCATTTTAGACTCTTCCAAGTTCTCATGCTGGGCTTTTTTCCTGTGTGTTTAACTGATGTAAAAGTTATGTGGCATTATCTTGTTCTTGACAGATACATAATGTATGTGAGGTCAAAGTATGGGAATGGTCTTTCATTAGTATTTTTTTTTTTTTGCTTTTTGGAGGGCAGTTGGGGTTAAGTGACTTGCCCAAGGTCACACCGCTAGTCTTTGTGTTAAGTGTCTGAGGCCGGATTTGAACTCAGGTCCTCCTGACTCCAGGGCCGGTGCTCTATTCACTGCGCCACCTAGCCGCCCCTCATTAGTATTTTATATTGATAAAAAAAAACTGTGAAACTTTTGTATTCTCAGTTGTTCCTGTGAGCCATTAATATAAAAGGCATGTGCATGGCACTGTCACGGCCATTTCACGGCTTGACAGAGTTGGATTTCAATAGCCTTGGTGTCTTGCATTGTCTTACATCTCCCCATCACCCAATAAGGAGAAAGGGCTTCATAACCTGAACAGGGTTGTGTCTTTGTAAGCTTTATAAGCTTATTGTATCTTTGTAAAGTTGCATACATCACACCTGTGGAAGAGAGATGATGAGATAACAAGATAATTTTTTTAAAAACTAAAATATCAATCTGGTTGAGAGCATGAATGAAAGGTAATATCTAATGTTACCCTTAAAAGTTAAATTTTAGCTAGTAGCAACTTTTTTTTATTTTTTTCTTTTTGCTTTTTGGAGGGCAGTTGGGGTTAAGTGACTTGCCCAAAGTCACACAGCTAGTTTTCGTGTTAAGCGTCTGATACTGGATTTGAACTCAGGTCCTCCTGACTCCAGGGCTGGTGCTCTATTCACTGCACCACCCAGCTGCCCCCGCTACTAGCAACTTTAATACATTTTATATGAAAAGTCTCACCAGAAAAAAACAGCTCTTATCTTAGCACTTCATCTGAACTGTTCCTTACAAAAACTGTGATTTTGTCCTTCTCTACCCCAACAAACCTCCCCTTAGATTGTAAGCTCCTTAAGACCAGGGCCTGTGTTGTGTCTTCTCAGTGCCTAGTCATTGTAGGTACTTAATAAATGTTTTGATATACAACAATATAAATTATTGTATTCAAGGCAATGGAGGAGTAGATGAAACTGGTCTTCCTCTCCCTGCCTCCCAGCTACAGGGGTGGGAATCCCAGAAAACAGAAAATTTGTCCATCTCCTTTCCTCTCTGTTCTTGATAGAGGAAAGTATCCAGGGTACCTGGAAGTTCTCCTCCCACTGCCACTTTTCCCAAAGGAAATCATAATAAATTTTAACAATACATTTTAAACACTTTCCTTCTTTTAGCTATTAGAGCTTAAAATTTCTTTCTATTATGTATTACATTGACAATTCAGTTCCTTTAAATATTATTAGTGCATAATTCACAGATTTACAATAAAGAAATATTATGAAGTTGAAAAAATATTTCAATTGTAATCAGAAATCCTGGATATAAGCGCTCGCTCTACTTGTTACTGGCCATGAAACCATGTGACTGGCCAGGTCACCATTCTAAGCCTTGGTTTCCTTATCTGTAAATAAGAGGGTTAGACTAGATGATTTCATGATCTCAAAAGTCCTTTCCAGTTCTAACATTTACTGATCCTTTCAGATCAGTAATACAAGTGTGAATACTGAAATATGTTTGATGACCAAGGTGTAGATATAGCTTTCATCAATGTTGATCATATGACCTATTAATGAATTAGTAGATAAATCCTGTAAAGTTACCTAAAGCACTCAGAGAGGTTATGTATCTTATGCATGGTGATACAGCTAGTAAGTATCAGGGGTAGAGTTTAGAACAATAACCACATTGGATGATAACATAATCTCTAACATTCTCTAAGCTAGCTTTACTCCAAGTTCAACATTCACAATACTCTCCTTAAAAGAGCACCCAGGGGCAGCCAGGTGGCACAGTGAACAGAGCACTGGCCCTGAGTTCAAATCCAGCCTCAGATACTTAAGACTAACTAGTCATGGGCAAGTCACTTAACCCCAATTGCCCTGCCTTCCCCCTTCCTAAAGGCAAAAAGTAAAAAAAGGGCACCCAAATTGAAGATAGTATTCCTTATGTGGTCTGATCAGGGAAGAGTAGAGCAAGATTGTCTCTTCTCTTATTCTGCACAATAAGCCTCATTTAATGTAGTCTAGAATTTAGTTGCTATGTCACACAATTAATTCATTGAGTCTGCAGTCTACTACGATTCCCAGATTGTTTTCACATAAACTCTTACTTAGCTATGCCTCCCTCATCCTTTATTGATAGCTGGCATGGGATTAGAAAGATCTAAGATCACATCCGGCTTCAGACACTTCCTAGCTCTTTCTCTATGATCATGGGCAAGTCACTTAACCCCTGCCTCAGCTTCTTTAACTGTAAAATGGGAATGATAAAAACCTACCTCATAGGATTGTTTTAAGGATCAAATGAAATGATGTCTTCAAAGCTCATTGCCCAGCACCTGGCACATAGTAGGCATTTAAAATTGCTTATTCCCTTCCCTTTACCTTTACCTTTCCCCTGGTACAGATATACAAGCATGGGAAATGTATTGAATTTTGTCTTACTAAATTTGACCCCCTATTCTAGCTATTGATATTTTTTTTAATCCTAGCCCTGACATCTAGTATGTTAGCCATCCCTTTGTACTTTGTGCCTTCTACACATGTGATAAATATGCCATCTATGTTTATCCAAGTAATTTATTTTTTTAATATTAAATAATACCTAGAAGAGGTTTCTGGGACACTTTTCTTAGCTATCACTCTTTAAGTTTACATCAAACTTCTAATGACATCTTTTCAGGTCCAGTCACTCAACCCATTTTGAATATATCCAACTATACTACTATATAACCACTTGTTTCCCAACCTTTTATTAATATGAGGATGGTTTTTACTCTCAAAAACATTTCTCAAACTCCTAATTGTTAGTAAAAGGTGCTAGAGACATAATTAATTTAATAATACTTTCAAATGATTTTTTATTAACCACAATAGTACATATTTGAGAAATAACACTATATGTACAAAATATTTATTTCAGAATTATGATTATTTAATTTATTTCAATTTGTTAATTTCCTACTAAATCCTATTGCATTTTTTCTTGGAACTAAAAATCAAAATAGCATTGCCTGAGAACCATATCTTTTCAAAGACCCCTAGTAATGACTGTGAGATACTTCAGGGATCCATTACTCACATGTTGCAATCAGTGACCTAGTCTATATTTTTCTGTCTCATCAGTAACATTATTATAAGAAATTTCATCAGATGTTTTTCTGTAATCAAAGAAAATTACATGACAGTCTAGTAAATTTATCAAAAACATAAAAGTAGTTAAATGTCATAATTCCTTCTTGAAGGAAATATGCTGACTCTAAATGGTTACCACTTCTCTGGGAGTGGTATGAGAACCAGCAACAATTTCCCCTAAAGAAAATGAAGTAGATACAGAGGGAACTTATCAAACAACTTAAAGCCTTAAAAGATATGCACTTTTTAGTGAAAAGCATAAATAAGAGAGACATACACTCACTAAATATGTGTGCCACTACCATGGAGGATGTCCAGTGCAAGGTCCAAATAAAAGAGAGACTCCTTGTAGATCAGGGTTCTTAAAATTTTGGTGTCATTGACTCCTTTGGAAATCTGTTAAAACCTACAGACATTTTTTCAAAATAATGTTTTAAAATACATAGTATTACAAAAGAAATTGATCTTATTGAAACTAAAGACATGGTCTTTCCCATGCTAGTTTCTGAATCCTCTAAAATCTATCCCAGGTTAAGAATCTCTTCTATAGAAGGTAAAAATCCTCCAGTACTCCTCTTTGCAGATGACATTGTGCTGATCTCATCAAGCATTGGAACACTGCAGAACTTAATGGATTGCATAATCATTCAAAGGAGTGCAATTCAACTATCCACATGTAAAAAATACATGCACAAAGAACATCTCTTGTCCAGGTTATGATATGCAGCTAACTGGACAACACAGAGATTTGGTCCATCATTATGTATATCTTGAACAGACAACGCAGGTTGATAGTGACCTGAACTGAGAAGTTAATAGGTGGAGCAGATTAGGTTAGGTTACCATTGAAAAATTGTGCAGTGTTTTAATGATACAAGGATTCTTCCTGAAATAAATATCTTTAAAAATCAACATTATTCTTGTGATGTGGTATGACTTAATCATTGAATAGTACAGTCTCTGAAGAATTAAAATTGTGGTTCATGCAAAAGACAGTTGAGAGGCTCATTGATGGTATGAGTCAACTGTGACATATTACCAGTACAGAACTGCCTAGAGGAACTGGAATAAAAGATATATCACAGAGATATATGATCAGAAAAGGAGGTGGGCAATAAAGGATATTAGGCAAGAGAAAGAGATTACCAATGGACAGTCCACATTTTCTACTGGTATCTATATATCAAGAAACCTAGAGCATATTGAGCAAACTTCTAAAGAGGACTTAGATAAGGGTCTCATGGTATGCATAGGTATGGAGGGGTTGTTATTTGCCTCATTGGAGAGACTACCCACATTAGTATAATAATAACAGGTACATTGAAGTATCAAAGTATATATGGACAAAGTAAATTTAATGCTAGTGGTTATGGTTATGGGTGCTGCTGTGGAGGACCAGCCTGTATTGGTCCCACCAGTATCATACCACCACCAAATATCCCCTATCCTCTTTGTTTCTTGGGATTTAATCAGCCATGCCCTATTAAAATAATAAGCTAAGTTTTTTGGTTTTGTTTTCTTTTAATCTAGGTGAATGCCATAGAATAGCCCATTGGGTCTGCTTTGTCCTCTCCTCTGCTATTTTATGTAGTTTATATTAAAGGAAAAGTTAAGAATACAATCACAGTAACTCAGAGCCCCCAATAAGGAAAATTCCTAACATTTAGGCAGAGATGTGATTCTTCTTCCTAATCTAAATTTGTTTAACTCTAACTAAATCCTGGCCTCTTTATGGCTGAGGAAAAAGCCAGGCTATCATAAATGTTGGGGTAAATGAAACAGTAAACTATGTTATATTAAATGTTAATAGACATTGGGAGAGAAGTTAAGGGAAGAGCAAACCTTTTCTTGGAACTTCTCTTAATCCTTAAACCTTTCATTTCAGCCTGAGTCTTATGTCTTACATTCTGAGATACTATACCTCAAGCTCTCCCTATCTTTACTCTCAGTTTTCCTTTTTCTTTCTCCTTTCCTTAAAGGAACTGTTGCCCCTGAACCATCGAGTCTCTCTGGATCAGCTCTTTAGGTTTCCCTTCTTCTGCTCAGTCTCTCTCAGAAAACGGGTGTATCTCTTTTAAGAACTCTGATATTTCATTCAATTCTGCCTTCTGAGTCAAAGATGGAGGTAGACACAGATCACTCTGATGGTTGAAAGAGAATGCTTGTTCTTCTTAATGATGAATCCTGAAATGTCTGTCAGCTCTCAATCCTCTGTTACATAGCAAAGGCAGGTAAGGGAGGACAAATACAAAAGTGGAACATGGTCTTTTAAGAACAAAATCAGAAGAGCTAATAATTTAAATATAATTAACTGAGACTAGCATGAAAATTAAGCACACCAAAAAAAGGTCTTTTGTTTCAGGTTTTTGTTTGCTTGTTTGTTTGGGGGGTTTGCTTTATTGGGGAAAATAAGAACAAAGAATGAATAGGCC
>CM053596.1:169945133-169972192 GCA_028646575.1 Pseudocheirus occidentalis
CTGAATGCCATATTTGAGAAAAGATGTTGATAAATTGGAGAGTACCAAGAGACTGAACATTGCAGTGAAGGGCCTTGAAATCACTCCTTAAGAGGGGTGCAAGTATGATAGATATTTAGCCTAAAGAATAGAATACTTGGGAGAATGTGATCACTGTGCTTTAGTACTTATGGAGATGTTATCTGAAGGGCTGTCCTGAGGAAGATAAGAGTTCTAAAGTGACTCCAGGTTGGGGAGGGAAGGGTTGGAACCAGTAGAAAAGGAAGTTGCAAAGAGGTCTGCTATGAGGAAAAATATTCTAATAGAGCTTTTGAGAGTCTTGGTGGATTCTTCTCCACTGGGAGTCTTCAAACAGAGAATAAATTGGTATGTCAGGTATTTGTAGAAAAAATTCATGTTCAGATCTGTGTTGAACCAGATGGTCTCTGAGTTCTCTTCTAACTCTAAGACTCTGTGATTCCCTGTCTAATTATTCTCAAATCATACCTTTGATAATAAATGATAGAATTATCTACTGGGAAGGATGAGATGAATGGGATCCTTGTACTAGGGAGTTCTGAGCTGCAGTGATCTAAGTCAAATGGATGTCTGCACTAAATCTGACACCAATATGGTGAATTCCAGGAGTGTAGAACTGGCAGGCTGCCTAAGAAAGAATGAATCAGCCCAGTCCTAAAAGAGCAGATCAAAGCTCCCATGCCAGTCTTTAGTGAAATTGGGCATATGAATGGCCACTTTACTTCCATCCTGGGTGAGACAGTGATAAACCACCTCGAAAAGAAAAGTGTATAAGTATGTGAAGAATTAAAGTCAAATTTGCAGGCTTATAATTTTTAGTCTCTATCTTCTTCACCTTTTTGAAAATCAGAGAGAAATTTGCCCTTTTTAAGTCTCATGACACATTTCCAATTTTCAACAGTCCTTCGAAAGATCACTGACAATAACCAACGTTCACATTCCTCCATTCTTTCGCTATCCTAAAATATCCTTTGCCTGAACCTACTGCTTCAAACTCACTGAGAACGGCGAGGTGCTCTGTTATCCTCTTCTCATTCATCTTTAATTTCACCTCCATCTTAACCATTTCTATTCTATCCTTCCCAATCCAAATATCTGCCTTCTCCTGGCCATCTCTTAAAATAATTTTCCTTATTCTCTCTATTCTGAGGAGTGGCCATCCTATTTTGATTTTCCTCTTACCTCCAACATAGCTAAATAAAAAGACCTTTAAGTTACCTTTGGCATTCTTCACCAGCATCACCTCATTCTGAGTTTTAGTCCTATTCTCAAAGGATTATGAACACCTTTGAATTCATCCTTGTTTACATTTTCTATACATGTTTTTTTTAATCTTCTGAATTTACTGTGTGCCCCAATCACTCTTTAGGCAGTTTTTCCTTTTCTTCCTCATCAGAATAATTTCTACCTGTGTCTTCAGGTTATCATTCTCTTTCTTAAGAATTTTCCACCACAGGGACTGGGGTAGGGAGACCCTCCCTGCCCTACCAGAAAGTAAGAGAGCAGTTCAGGGGAGGGGCTCTACAGTGGGATTGCTGTTTTGGGGTTGGGGTAGGGGAAAGACAGGGAGAAAATTTGTAATTCAAAAATCTTATGAAAATGAATGATGTAAACAAGAAAACAAATTTAAAAATTTAAATATATATTTTCCACCATATGAAAAAATTACAATAAAAAAAGAATTTTCCACCATACCATATCTCACCAATCATATTGGCTAACATGACAAAATAGGAAAAAGATAAATGCTAGAGAAGATTGTGAAAATTGAAATACTAATGCATTGTTGGTGGAGTAATGAACTAATCCAACCATTCTGGACAGCAATTTAGAACTATGCCCAAAGGGCTATAAAATGTGCATACCCTTTGACCCAGCAATACCACTTCTGGGGCTGTATCCAAAAGAGATCATACAAGTGGGTAAAAGACCCATATGTACAAAAATATTTACAGCAGCTCTCTTTGTAGCTCTCTTTAAAGAGCAGCTCTCTTCACAGCAGCAAAGAATTGCAACTCAAGAGAATGCCCATCAATAAGGGAAAGGCCAAACAAGTTGTGGTATATTAATGTAATGGAAAACTATTGTGCTATAAAAAATGAGGAACAGATGGACTTCATAATAACCTGGAGAAACTTATATAAATGGATGCTGAGTGAGGGGAGCAGAACCAGGAGAACTTTGTACACAATGACAGACACATTGTATCTGTGATGACTAACTTTGATAGACTGGGCTTTTCTCAGCAATACAAGGTTTTAAGACAACTCCAAAAGACTCATGGTGGAAAAGGCTATCCACATCCAGAGAAACAATTGTGGAATCTTGAGTGCAGATTGAAGCAAACTACTCATTTTCTCTCTTTTCTGTTTAGTTTTGTTTTGTTTCTTCATTCTTGTTAACTCCATTGGTTATAATTATTCTTTACAACTTGACTAATATTTAATGTGAAGGTACAGGTAGAACCCATATCAGATTGCATGCTGCCATGAAGGGGGAAGAGAGGAATGGGGGGAGGAGAGAAAATTTGGAAATCAAAAACTTGTAGAACTAAATGTTGTAAAATAAAATTAAATAAATTTTTAAAAAGAATTTTTCCACCATTCTAGCTCCAATTTATGTAGGAATTTAGGACAAAACATAGCTCTATTCTCTGATCCTTTTGAAATATTCCCTCACAAAACATAGGGTTCATGTCATAGCAGCTTTCCCCTCCATTCTATGGTATAATGGCCACTTTGTCCCCAAGATTCTACACATTGAAAATTTAGCAACCACTTCCTCTCTGTTGGTCAGCATCAGGTTCAAAGAAGTGATTTTCTTACATACTTACATTCTTTTTCTCCCAGTTCATCACCCCTACTCTGACTTCCTTTTCTTCCAGTTCATGCCCTGCTAATTCATTCATTCATTCATTTGAAAGTGTTTACCAGTGGCTCTCTGTGTGCAAGGGATTGAGCTGGATACTGGGAATTCAAAGTAAAAAAAAAGGGGGGGGGGAACTATACTGCCCTTATGGGGCTTATTTCTACTGAGGGCATAGAATGTGTAAGCAGATAAATAGATGAGTAAATACAAATATTTAAGAGTAAATGTGAAGTAATTTCAAGGGGAAGGGAGATAATTAATTACTAGAGAGGAGGGTCAGAAAAGGCTTCATCTACAAAGTATCACCTGAGCTAAGCCTTGAGAGAAGCCAGGGATTTTAGGAGGTGGTGATAAAGAACCTCATAACCTATATAAAAGACATGCGAACAAGAGCTGGAAACAGAGGAAGGAGAATGACTTGAAGAGAATGCCCAGAAAGAATCAGAAGCAAAGGGGCAACAGGCCTTATAAGGAAATGAAAAAGAAAGTAGGACTGGGCTGCAACAGAAAAAGTAGAGATGGAGGGAGGTCATTGACACTGAGTTCAAATCTGGCTTCAGACACTAGCTATGTGACCCTAGGCAAGTCACTCAACCCTGTTTGCCTCAGTTTCCTCATCTACAAAATGAGCTGGAGAAGAAAATTGCCAACAACTCTAGTGTATTTGCCAAAAATGTAGAGTCACAAAGAGTCAAAAAAAAATAAACAGCTCAAATGACTCAACAACAGCAATCAACACCTAGAGGCATCTCAGAGGATATGGAATCATGAGCAGGCAAGTATTGTTAGAACATACACCTGTGTAAGTTGAAGCAAAGAAGGAATTTTGGATCTTGTACCTCTTGGAGTTATAATATCAGGTAAGTCCCTTTACTTTGCTACTCTTGTGTGCAGTTGGGCAGAGAATCCGATTTCTGTACACAGTTATTTAGGATAATTCTGACTTTTAGAAGATTTCTCCAAAAAAAATACTAACTTTTGTTTTTTTCAACAGGGAAAAATGACATATTTGGAGAAATGGTTCATCTTTATGCAAAACCTGGAAAATCAAATGCAGATGTAAGAGCCTTAACATACTGCGACTTGCATAAGATCCAGCGAGAAGACTTGTTAGAGGTTTTGGACATGTATCCCGAATTTTCTGATCACTTCCTGACTAATCTAGAGTTGACTTTTAATCTAAGGCATGAAAATGCAAAGGTATATGCATTTACTTTATTTTTTCTACTTATTTCTTCTGGTCATAATTGTTTTTATTGGAAAAAGCTACTTGAATTGGGAAA
Source organism: Pseudocheirus occidentalis (assembly GCA_028646575.1). Lineage (NCBI taxonomy): Eukaryota > Metazoa > Chordata > Mammalia > Diprotodontia > Pseudocheiridae > Pseudocheirus > Pseudocheirus occidentalis. The sequence continues at coordinate 169,949,303 of CM053596.1, forward strand.
ATGTTTAAATTATGAAATATGTGTTCAAGAAATTCAGCTTCATGGCTTTGAGGTAACTTGAGCTGGGCCAATTACGTTTTTCCCCAGTACTGCAGGATGCCTCAAAACTTTTTATCTTAGGTACAAGTTTAATTCTCCCTGGAATCTTGTTCTTCTGTGCTATGTTGATTCTTTCCCCATAAATAATGCTGTGAAAAACTTTAGCTAAAGCTTTAACTAAATGATCAAATGGGAAAAGAACACACATTAATGAGATTAAATTAATGAGTGCTATGAAGTAAAACAACTTAGAAATAAAATGTTAACTATATTTTTTATTTAACTATAGGCTATGTTATCTATGTTGCATATTGTACATTCTGTATCCTATATGGCTCTTACATATCTTCATTCTATATTAGTATCAATCTTTAACCTCTAATATCCTTTTGTGGGAGGCAGTGATGGGGTGGTGGTATCCATTATACTGTGCTCTCATGTCTTGCCAACTTAGTGCTATACTGTTTCCTAATTGTAAAAGATTACTCCTATGGGCTTATTTCTCATTTTAAACTGGATAAAGCCAAAAAGGAATGTCTTCTCTTATAAGATGCCTTCTGGGATTCATAGGAAATCGATTTTTGCTCAGTGCCCTTTAATTCATGGAAAGCTTTGAAAATAGCTACCCCCACTTAGAAAATCATGGGCTTTCAATACTTGTCAAAAAGGAAGCTCTACCAAGTTTAAAGGTATCCAGCTATTGTTTCCTTCCTAACATGATTGTCATTCTCTGGCCATTCTATGTGCTTAAGGAGATGTGTCAATGGTGCTGTGAAAGCTTTTTAATGTACCCATGGGCAGTAATTCACTAATTTTTTTTGGTTTTGTTTAAGAAATTGAAAGTTGACATTTTTAGGAGTAAAAAGATGGAATGATGAATTGTCTGTACTTTATATGAACTTTAGTGAATTTAGAGTCACTGCTTGATGCTACTAAATTCATTCTAAATTTTGCCTAGAAAACAAAGATAAATCTAAAATCTTTTTCAGACAACAGTTTTGCATTCACACAGATGTGTCCATCAATAACTACTGTTTCCCACAAGATTTCTCGCAAAAATGAATCAATGAATGCAATAGGGTATAACTAGAAAGAATAGTAAAGGGTACCAAAAACTGTCATATTTAGCAAACTTATATTTGTTCCTTTGAAATTTAATTTTGTGATCATTACCATATAACTAGATATCATAGTTAATTATGGTGAGTTAATACATTTCTGCTATCTAATTCTGCAAAATTCTGCAAAAAAAAATTTTTAGATTATTTTCCAATTTAACTAAGCATTGCTCCATAAAGCTCACTTGCACCAAAGAATTGTTTCCAAAACTGACAATATCCTTTCCCAATGTTAGCATGAAGTAACTTGAATTATGCTATTCTGTCTTCTAAAGGAGAGGCAGAGTGGCAGAGCGACATAGAGGCCAAGAGTCCAGCCTCAGAGTAAGGACAACCTGATCCCAGTTCAGACTCTGACATATAATCCATCACAAGTTAGTCACTTAACCTCTCAGTGTTCCAGACAACTCTCATACTAAAAGTTACACACTATTTGCTGACCTATGCCAGGGGAAGGGGTTTCTGCACTTGAAGTTCCCTATACTGATGAAATCACAGATCTAGACAAAAACAACACAATTTAAATACAAACATTAAACAATATGTGGTAGTTATTTGTCTTTGAGCCAAAATAATTTTCAAATTCTTATAAGTTAAAATAACGTGACAAGATATTCATATTCATTTGATTTAACCTTCTATTTCAACTTTCTGTTCTATTTATAAAGGCTGATCTCATAATAAGATCACAATCTGCAAATGATTCTGATGGAGAGAATTGTAAACTTCGAAGAAGGAAATTATCTTTTGAAAGTGAAATAGAGAAAGGTAATTCATTGCTTCTAATAATCCATTATAGATTCTGTGCTTGTTAGCTGTATGTACACACACACACACACACACACACACTACAATTCTGGTAATAAATAAGTTTTGGTACAGAGTTTAGGATACCTGTGAACAATAAGAATACTTCAAGGATCTATGATTTCATGGTTGTGGATATCCCCTTCATTGATACAAATCACAACCACAAGCAAATTGTTTTAGTTGACAAAACAATGTGAGTTGTGTTGAAACAATGCCTCTCCTGATGAGGTGATCTGCTGGTGATGAGCCTCTCCAACCTTAATTAATCTGGTCTTCAGAAAGTAAACACACAGTCAATACTTAAAGCTTTTTCTGATGCTGGATCTGACAAAGCTTACACTCCATTGGCACAGATCTTGAGGAAGCAGGACCACCTTGACAAAATATGATGTTAAATGATCTCAGAGTAGGAACATCAATAATGACAAGCATTCATTTATGTGGTCTAACATACATATGTGTGTATGTGTATATAGTTGTTCATTTACTTCAGTCATGTCCAACTCTTCATGACCCCATTTGGAGTTTTCTTGGCAAAGACACTGAAGTGGTTTGCCATTTGCTTCTCCAACTCATTTTTCAGATGAGGAAACTGAGGCAAAGATAGTTAAATGATTTACCCAGGGTCACATAGCTAGCAAATGTCTAAGGCCAGATGTGATCCCAGGTCTTCATCACTCCAAGTCCTGTACTCTACTGCACTACCTAGCTGACCTATATATGAACATATGTGTGTGTATATACACACATGCATACATATATGAAGTTCTCATTCAGTTGTTGATTCTGATATCATGTGTTTTCAGCTCATTGATAGCAATCTAACATTTAACTTCAAATTTACAAATGTATCTAGATGTTCAGCGCTATTTTTTTTAAGTGCATACTAGTTGTAAAGGTATATTCCATATCATTCTGAGCTTGTTTCCTTTCTCCAGAAACCTTTGCAGAAAACTTATGGCAAAGTTGGTTTTGTTTACATAAGTTATTACTGATAATCATAATAATTTAAACTCAATTTTATTATTCTTTCATCAAAAACTAAGATTAGACCATATGGAGTAAAAATTGGGTTTCTCACTTGCTGTGAATATCTTTTTTATAGTTATTTCATTTGCAATGTGAATTTCATTTTTTCAGGTTTACAGTTCTCTTTGCAAGTGATTACCCTAAAAGATCATTGAGTGATATCCATATGTAGAGACATTTGTCATTATCCAAGAATACAGCAGTATTCTACACAAAATGTTTTGTCTCTCTGGAGAGAAAAATGCTATTTCAGAAAGGTGAAATGATCTTTGACTGAACCAGAGAAAAATAAGGGGAAAAACATTACTAAAAAATCTAATATATGTATGTGTATACGTATACACGTGCTTTCAGAAAGACAAATAAGTCTCATTAATTTTCTTGTACTTCGTGGCACTTTTCTGATTTTTAACATATATATGATCAAATAACAAAGCTAAAGAAGATATTCTCATTTGTGAGGTTTCAAATCTTCTCACTTGAGTTTCTTTCTAGCCACAGAACCCTTTAAGTATGGAAGAAACATGAATTAACAGATGATTCAGTTTGTTCTCCTGCCTTTTCCAGGACTACATTTATATGTCAGAATAAAGAGAATTTATTGTTTCTTAGAAACATTCAAAGCAAAAAAATACAACAATTTCTCTTAGTATTTTATATATTTATGCCAAGGGGCACCAGGTTCCGGTGTGAGGGGGTTTTTGGACTCCTTTTGAATTCTTTAGATTTTTGTTCCTTTTCATAGTTGAATAATGAAGCAACTTCAATAAGTTTTTTTTACCAGAATAATTTTACTAGCAATTAATTTCAGTCATGTTGAAGGCCTACTCTTGCCTTTGATGCTTATGGATACTTAGTACAACCTTTTTATAGCTCTTGCATCACTGACAATTACTGCTGCTATCAAGTTCCTTCTGAACTAAATCTATCAATAATTCAATATTTTGATAAATCTGTCATTTTTTAATGTAAATACTCTTTCCAGTGGCGCCAAAAAAAATCTATCCATGCCTTTCTGTCATTTGCAACTCTTTTCCAGATCTCACATAAATAATTTATAAAATATCTGACCTTATTTTAGGTCATAGGACCATAGGATAACAAATTTAGAGCCAGAAAATAAACCTTAGATAGGAAGTTATGTGCATTGTTCAGGGTCACACAATTGGGAAGAATCAGGATCAAGAATTAAATCCAAGTGATCACCAAATAGATACTGTGGCTAGACAGATTAACTGAGGGGTTTTTTGAAGATGAGAGAGACATGGGCATATTTGTAGGCTGTTAGCAAAGCAGCCAGTAAACAGGAAGATCTTGAAGATTAATGAGAGAATAGGGATAGAAGAAAGGGCAATATACTAGAGAAGATGAGATGCCATAGGATCACTTGTGCTTGGAGAGAGATTAGCCTTGGCAAGGAAAAATGAAACTGGGCTGAAGGAAGAGATAGTAACAAAACTTGCCCAAGTGATGTGAGATGAGGGAAAGAAAAGAGGGAACTTGCAGCAAATGGTTTCAAATTTTTTTCAAGGAAATATGAGTTTTCAGCTGAGAGAATGGGGCCATGGGAACCTACGGTAATTTGAGAAGGGATTAAAAAAAAGTCAGAAAAACTCACTATGGTGAGTGGAATAATAACTCAATTAGGGAAGTTTAAAAGGAGTATCTTGCTTCAGTGAAGGCCCAGTTGAGTAAAATAAATTTGTAGTAGATCTAATCATCATGGTTTTGTGATTTCCTCCAGCTTCATTCAGCAGCACATGAGTAGGAGTGAAAGCAACAGATGGCTGGAGTAATCCAGAGATCATGCTTGAAAGGGCAAGATCAACAATAGAATAAGGGGGCAAGGGACTCAAAAGAAGAGAGGAGTGTAAAAATGAACTAATTCTTTTTAACAGGATGATGAAATGCCGCCTGGCACAAAGGTGGTAGGTTATAAACACAGAATGAGGCACACGCTGACAGACATGTCCAATATATTGGTTTGTTTGGCTTAACTGTGCTTCTTTGTTATAAGGAAAAGATTTCGAGGAAGAGAGAGTTTGTCATTAAAAAGTGACAAAGATATTTTTTCCAGGGACATCAATAAAACAAAAACAAAGTATAATGTGGAAACTAAGAGCTCAGAAACGTTAAGTCATCTGTTCATGGTCACAAAGCTCATACTCAGTGGAGTTCTGATCTTCTATGTCTCCTGGCTCCAGGACTCTTTCTCCTACATTACCCTAACTCTCAATCATCTGGCATTTCTAAATACTGTTAATGTCAAAGATATCTGGTACAATATGCAGAATTAATTATTTGTCTGGATTGTCAAATTCTTAGAAACTTGGCATTAGCCATAGGGCTTTTCTTCCCATATCTATTTAATCCAGGCACAAAATCTAACAATTGAATAGGCTGCTTCACAGGCCCTTTTGAGATTCCCTGATTTTTCAGAGAGTTTAGATGGCTCATCTGAAGGTCAATTAACACCAATCTAGAGACTGACTTCAGAATTTTATAGACATTCCCATGACTGGGATCTCTACAATAGAAAACTCCACGTGGCTCCCAAGAACAATCAAGAAAGAATTCTAACACCATTGCCCCTAACTAATGTTCCCTGTGTGGGCAGTGAGCCTTGTGATGCACAATTCATGATGTTGCATTTGACTTTCAAATGCTACTATTTGCTCAAGCACCCACATCCAATATCAGTATTCACAGATAGCCTGAGGGGGAAAAAGAGGACACCTTTAAGTATTCATTAATATTAAGTGATAGAGTGCACTTAAATGGAGGGAAAGGGAAATTCCCATAAAATGTATTGATTATGTAAGAATCATTTTACTGATCCACTGAAGCTACATTTTGAAGGGAAAATTTCAATAGCAACTACAAATCTGTCAAGGCACACCCTGTGAAATATTCAGTCTTTGAATTCAATATTAATCTTTTCTCAGAGATGTCTTGCCTGCATAACCTTCCCATAAGAAAATACACACAACTTCATAAGGTCTTCTAGTTTTCTCAGCATGAAAAATTTTAAAACAAATCCTTTTATTGGTATATATTGGTTTTGCATCAAGTAAACATGTATAAAGTTCCTACTGTGTATGTGCCAGGCATTGGGAATATAAAGTGAAAAAAATACATAGCCCCTATCCTCAAGGAGCTTATATTCTGTGAGGAGAAATACATGCAATATGAGAAACATATAAGCACAAACAAAATATATGCAAAGGAAATACATAAAAGATGATGGGGGAAAGTTTGGGGAAGAAGGCATTAGAAGCCAAGAAATAAACTTCCACTATATATGCTTTCCACTCTTGAACCCAGTATGGTGTTCCTATAACAAAGAATAAAAAATAAAAATAAAAAAAAAACAGTTCAACAAAACCAAAACATTAACCACATCTGACAATGTATACAGAATTCCATAGGAATTGTCCCTTTTCAAAGGGGGATGTGTATTTTCTCAATTCTTTTCTGGGACCCACCTTGTTTGTTATAATTATGTGGCATCAAGTTTTGGGGCTTTTTGGTTTTGTTTTTGCTCTTTCCACTTATATTGTTGTAAACATTGTATATATTGTCTTTTTGGCTTTACTCACTTCACTCTGCAGCAGGTCATATAATTCTTCCCATGCACCTCTGTATTCATTATTCCTGGTGATATAGTATCATTCCATTACATTCATATATCACAATTTGTTTAGCCATTCCCCAGCTGATGGTATATACAGAATTTCAAGTAACCATTTTCACTGCAAATTTAGAAGGATCTAAATGTGGTTAAGTGTCTTCATGAAGTTTACCTTCCCTTTCCTTCTCGAAGTTCAGGGCCAAGTTGCACAGAGGTTGCCCCTCTTTGGTTAGAGTTCTACTTAGAAAAATGCCATTCTCCTTATGGTAGAAATCAAATTCTATAATTTAGCAGATTAAAGATAAAAGTTAGCATGAGATATCTTGTAAATAGCCTGTCAGAGGGTTGTGGGCAATATCTAAATGTCTGGACCGCAATTAAAGTACGTGAAGGGTTATTACCTGGAAGATGGTGATAAATTGTTCCTTATCTTCACTGAGAACAAAATAAGACATAAAGATTTTACTGACAGCAAAGTTACGATGGCAAATGAGTATTTTGGCAAAGATATAAACCGATGTGAGTGGCCTTGTCTTAAGGTCCACTTTTTTTCTACCTTGTTTGTAGCTGGGTTTCTGAAAGTTCGTCTTGGTCATTTAGATGAGAACTCTCTGAACAAAATCCTCCAAAGAATTCTCCCAAAATAAATCAGCTAGCAATGTGTCAAAGAGGAAAAACCATTTGACTGACCTTGAACAAATAAATGTCCAGCTATGTATCTTTTTAGAACTTTTTCCATATAAAAGACAAAGTGAAATGATATTTTGATTTCATAGGTTTGTTTGCCCTTTTATTGCTCAGTAATAGTGAAATCCTGAAACATACACAGGTAAACAAGGCTGGCCCTAGGGAGAAATGCCAAGTTAGTGCCATATTTTCCTTCCATCTAGGGCTCTAATGTTTCCCCTTATTGATCTAGTTCTCCCTGGTTCATCATCCTACCTAGACCTCAAGTTCTGAATCTTTCCAGAACTCTTTTCCAAACCAAAATTTACTTATCCCACTGACTCAGGTCCCAACTCTTTGCAAAAAGAATTAATAAGAAACAAAAGAGGGTTTAATAACTAATCATTAATATTGGTGTCTGAATCAAAAAATGGGAACCAGTGGTACAATGGGAGGAAAACACTAGATTTGAAGTCAGAAGACACATGTTCCAATCCCAGTCTTTCATGACCCTGAGCAAGTTCTTTTACTTGTCTGAGACCCAATTTCCTCAACTATAAAATGAAAGAGTCAAACTAGATAATATGTATGGACCTTTCTGACTTGAAATCTACAACCCTATAAATTTTAGGCATCATCACAGTCTGATAGATGGGCATAAAAGGGATCCAGTGGGTTTTTCTTCTTTCCCCCCTCTCCCATGTTGTTGTTTGCTTTTGTCCTCATCCATTCATGTCCACCTCTTTGTGACCCTGGTTGGGATTTTCTTGGCAAAGATGCTGGAGGGGTTTGCCATTTCCTTCTTAGGTAAACAGAGGTTAAGTCACTTGCCCAGGTTTCACATAGTTGGTGAGCATCTAAGGCTATAATTTGAATTCAGGTCTTCCTGACTCCAGGCTTACTGAGCCACCTAGCTGCCTCCCCCACGTAGTGTCATTTTAATAGATATTTATTCTATCTCCTCATAAGTAGATGACCCTGTGCATCAATTCCTCCTACAAATAGATCTATGTTTAAGAAAGAAGATTTCTAAGCCACCTTTTTGTGTTCAGTTTCAGTCTTTTAAAAAAAAATTAGTCTCTAGATATAATCTGTCATTGTGGATAATGTGCCTTGGAATCAAAAAAACCTGGAATCAAAAAAACCTGAATTCAAATCTACCTCCTGACAACATCTTACTAAGAATGGAAGAGTCCCTAAATCCCTCTAAGACCCAGCTTCCTCACCTGTAAAATGGGTATGATCATACCTATGGTACCTATCTCACAGAGTTTTGGGGAAGATTATTTGTTAGTGTATATAAAGCACTTTGCAAACATTGAAGAACTGTATAAATGTCTGTTGTTACTATAAAGTTCAAAATATCAAAATTTAGAACATCTGAAACTATCTTCCTATTTCCCACAATACTCATTTCTCCTTCTGACATCACTTTTCATCATGTTTGAAACCTTGTGACTCCTCCTTCTATCTCCTCTCCTACATCCCATTAGGTACAAGTTCTACTGCTTTTATTTCCACAATATGTTTTGCATCTGTTTCCTCTTTACTTTCACTGTCACCGGAATAGTTCAATGCCCCCATTCACTCACCTGGACTTTCATAATTTTGTCTTAATTGATCTTCCCACTTCCATTCCCATGTTCATCCCACCTATCCTTCACACTCTCCCCATAATCTTCAGTGTAAGTAGCTATCCATGTCACTGCTCTGCTCAAAATTCTTCAGTGTCTCCCACCCTACCCTTCTGATCCTATTTATACCAATTTGTCTTCACATACTCCATGACATATCCCATCTGGATTGCTCATCATCCGATGCTTTTATGTATACTTGAGTTCCCAGACTTCTCACCTCACCATAGATAAATTGTACAGCAGATAGGGCAATGGACTTGGAGTTTGGAAGACTGAGTTCAAATCTGGCCTCAGATACTTACTGGATGTGTGACCGTGGGTAAGTCACTTAATTTCAATTTACCTCAGATTCCTCAACTGTGAAAATGGGGATTAACAATGGCACCAATCTCCCAGACTTTTGTGAGGATCAGATGAGATAACAATTGTAATGTCAATGCATAATACATCTGCATAGGCACATAGTAAGCTCTATATGAATCTTAGTATTTTATCATCATTATTATTATTAATTATGAGCTGTGTGACCCTAGGCAAATCATTTCACTTCAATTCACCTCCAATATCTCAGCTGTAAAGTAAGGATAATAACAGCACCTACCTTGTTGTGAGGTGGTTGTGAGAATCAAATGATACAGCACTTAGCACATGCCTGACACAGAGTAAACATGATATAAAGAGCAGCTATCGCATGTAGTAAGTATTTGCATATTACTAGATTGTGTACACATCTGAGGAGAGTTTTGTATTGGTTGCCTTTATTGAGGCTATTTGTTTTAAGAACTTCTCTTAAAGAAAGCAGGTTAAATACTAATTTGGAACTGCAAGTGTTTGAAATATTAAGATACACTTTTGCTGCTTGAAAATTGATAGATTAACTATGCTGCAAAAACTATTCAATATGGTCTACTCTGAGAAGGGGAGAATATGTATAAATGATTAATGATAATGACATGAAACTGCATCAGAGATGCTACTCTGGTTCTGCTCATTTCACTTTGCATCTGTTCATATAAGTTTTTAAAGTTCTTTGTAGTTTTTCCTACTTCATCATCTTCAACAATGGATGTTGTCTCATATGCTGAACATCACCATTGTGGGTTGTTGTTACTTTGCTTACATTAAGTATCCTAAGGCAAGATAATCTATGAAATTATGTTTTTTCTTGCCTTTTATGAGCACAGTGAAGCCAGCCCTGGCAATAATTTTATTTTTTTCCCAATGAGCATTTATGAAGCCCCTACTATGTTACCAGACATTTTATTAGGAGTTAGGGCTACAAATACAAATGAAAAAAATGAGTCCTAAGTAATGCTTTCAAATTGCCTTTCAGTGAGCTACAGTTGTTAGTCTTGTGGTTTAAGAAGGAATTTTCATGTGGATACGGTTCCATTCCTCCAATAATATGTCAACTTGTTGGCTGTTGGAGATATTCCTTCTTTCCAGTTTCATTTATAGTGATAATGAGCTAATCTGGCTTGGCTGAATCCTGAATTAAGCCATCTACAAACTCATTTTCTTCTCAGAAGCCTGTCATTGCTTTGAGATCTGGACGAATTTTGCCTGTGGCTGCAATATCTTTATGGGGCACCAGGTGGCACAGTGGATAGAGGGCTGAGCCTGGAATCAGGAAAATCTGAGTTCAACTCCAGCCTCAGTCTCCTACTAGCTGCATGACCCTGGGCAAGTCACTTAACCCTGTTTGCCCCAGTTTCCCCATCTATAAAATGAGCTAGAGAAGGAAATGACAAGCTGCTTCAGCATTTTTGCCAAGAAAACCCCAAACGAGGTCACAAACAGTCAGACACAACTGAAAAAAAAAACCTACTGAACCACAAAGCAACGTTCCTAGTTTGTCAAGGGATAGAACTGTGCCCGTTTAGGTAGTTTCTGGGCTCCTCCAGGTTCATTATTGTGCCAACTGTTTTGTATCAGTAAGAGAGTCAAAGACTTGATTCTTATCTATTTTCTACTTCTGGGAATCAAGAGCTTTTTAAAGCAGGTCAGATTGAAGCCGTTGCAATTAAATGCAACATCTCCTTATTTTTTTAATAGTTCATTATTTGTTTTCATTGGCTATGACTAGCCAGTATTCTGCCTATATACACACAGACAACTGCATCTGAAATGACTACAAAGTCTATAACCGGCTATTTGCTATTAAGATATTGATTGTCAGTTTCATTTGTTAATGTCACTTAGGGCTAGACATATAGCTAAGGGCATGTCAAAAGTAGGACTTAAACCTAGGTTTTCTTGCCTTTGAGACTGACTTAATTCGTACTTACACACACACACACACACAAGATTACCCATAATCTCTTTATATGACATATAGAAATATTTTATATGATAATATATACTGTATGTATATGCATATATGTGTGTGTATAGATGCAGGTAGATAAAATCTCCCTGTGTAAGTCAGTCTCTAGTGCTCCAGGGCAATCTTCTAAGGCTATGAGGAAGAGGGACTGAAATGCATTGATGTAGGGATTTTCTTCATCGGGAGTTCCCCATGCTAAGGTAAGTATATAAGTATACTCCAAAAAATAAAAAATTAGAAAAGCATACAATATATAAGATTTTGCAATTCTAGAAGAATAAGCAATTCCAAGATTCCTGGAGTAATGGTTCTCCAAGCGCAGTTCAGGATTTTCTGGTGGGCAGCCTGTGTGTGTCCTTCAGGGTGACTACTCAAACATGGCAGGAGGGGTGGGGGAGTGAAATATGCTGGTGTCTTGATCTGTAGAGGAATGAAAGATTAGTTGGGGCTTGTGCTAATGAGTGGGTAAGAAACAGTTGTTTACTTAGAGTTACTGCACTGCTTAGAAACTCAAGAACAACAGTCTGACAACAGGAAAGCTACCATTTCAAGTACGAGTTTGAATAAAAAAAATGAAAGTTTTGAAGTTCATCATCTGTCTCCTTTGGACTAAAGTAAGGGAGGCTGCCAATAAGCACAGGGAAGAGGGATTCATGGGGAAGAACCTCAAAGTGAGATCCCATCTGATCTTGACACTCTTGTCCCCTCCTCCATGACACTGTGCCACTTTCCCTCTCCTGACTCTAAATCCATGCTTCTTCTTTCCCTCCTCTAGCTGCTGAAAATGACCATGGTCAGATAGATGAGTGGTGAGGTTGATCCCAGGAATGGTCTGTGTCTCCTGGAAACTGTATTTGGGGTATGATCAGGTCAGCAAGATGTTCACATTTTAAAAGATTATCAGAGAGAATGCCTTGTCCTTCTTAGTATGTAGAATAATATTGATTTCTCAAAAATAATAATAACCCATTAATATTTTTGCTCTCTTCAGCTCAGAAGACTCACTCTAAAACCTGGGTCTTTTTGCTACAGCATACTGACTTTCCCTGTGCTTAATGGCCTGTCACAATTAAAACAGCAGTGGTATTAAGGGTATAACTTTTGCTAAGGTTCAGAGAGGAACTAGACATGGAAGAATCCTTCCCTATTCTATTGGGAATGGTTGGTAATACTGGATTATAGAGCATTAAATCTTCTAGCTTTTCCCACCCATAATATTTCTACAAAAAAAAGTCATAGATTTGTTTCATTGGAAATATTCTTTAATCCAAATTTAGATACGATAGAAGCATCTCATGCCTTTTACACTACATATTTCAAAGTGCCAATTTGATGTATCATTCTATTTTATTTGGAAACATTCAAGTGCTATATACTGTTAATTATCCTATTTTTATTTGTTTAGTCATAAAAGCTTACCCATTTCCATGCCATGACAAATAGCCAAGTTGAAAACTAATTTTTTTCTAAAAATAAAATTATTTGTATCAAAGGACATCTGATTTTGAGAGAAAACTATATTTAAAAACTACGTTTGTTAAACTCATAATGATTCCAGACATAACATAACAATGCAGTAATAAACTGCTTAATTACTGGATACAACTCAGAATCTCTTGAATTATGTTATCCTGAGTTATGATTAGCAAAGAGAGCTATGTGTTACTCATTACTTCCTTATATTAAGTAATTTTTCTAAGCTGTTCACACAGATGAGGTACAGATTTTTCTTATTGGGATTTTGGTTCCTAACTTGTTTGAGTATTTAACTTTATTTTAAAGAGGACACTCCATTCTCCTTGCTCTCCTATCTGTCTGACATCTCTAAGTATCTCTTACTGGCCATAATATCAAAACACATAACTACAGGGATTTCTCTGAATCATTTTGACCATACCCACCCACCCACTCACTCATTAAACTCTGGTGGCTCCCTATTACCTCCAGAATAAAATATAAAACTCCTTTCTGGCAATTAAGGCTCTTCCTGTCTTTCTAGTCTTCTCACTTTCCTTTCCTTTCTGCACACTCTCAATCAGCCACACTGACCTACTTACTATCTCTCACCTACATGCCTAAAAAGATCTTCCTTCAAACTGCTGACTCTTAGAATCTCTGACTTCTTTGAAGGTTTGGCTCAAGATTCACCTTCTATAGCAGCCCTTTTAGCTGCTAATGCCTCCCTGCCACCACCACCACCAAGATTACTTCCCAGCTACTCTCTGTATGTGTTATATGTTGTTATTTATTCCTTGTCTCCCCCGTTAAGAGAGGAACTCCTTGGGGCCTCTAGGTGGCACAGTGAATAGAGCACCAGCCCTGGTGTCAGGAGGACCTGAGTTCAAATCCAACCTCAAATATTTAACACAAAACTAGCTGTGTGACCTTGGGCAAATCACTTAGCCCCAATTTCCCTGCCTCCCTCTGAAAAGAAAAAAAAAGACATGAACTCCTTGAGGGCAGGAACTGATTTTTTTCTTTCTTTTCTCTTTTTTATTAAGTGCTTACAGTATGCTAAGTATTTTTTCATCAATAATATTTAGCATATTGTAAGCACTTAAATGCTTGTTGACCAATTGAAAAGCATCTTGAAAGTCCAGAGCTGGAATCCCTGAATCAGATTCATCTGTAGGAAATTGTGAAGGAGATGAAGTTTGACTATAATGTTTCTTCCAGCTCCTCATTTCCCTGTTCTCATGGTTTGTTTTTGCTTTTCTTTCTCTATCACTGATTCCCTTCCCTCACCTTCTTTCCCTTCCCCTAATCTAAGTCTCTCCCTTTTCTTCTCCCCACTTGATATCACCATATTCCTTCTGATATTGAAAATTCTTTAATACATAGGTATTAGCCACAGTAAGCAGTTAGATCTTAAGGGTAATTTTTGAAGCTACTTAATTGAAAGGATGAAATCTTTAATGTAGCATCTGGGAAGGTACAAATCACAGAATATGAATTACTAACTGTTCTGTATACCCATAAAGTCAGTTCTACAACCAGTTCGGTTACTTTAGGGTCCCAGTCATAAACAATCAGAAGACAGTCTGAGGCCACAGGCCCTGAATCTTCATGTTGCATTTCTACATGTTGTATTGTATAGTAACAGAAAACAAATGGGACTAAGGAAATGTGATATAATGTGACAAACCTTTCTGTTACAATTTCATTTTATTTTAAACTATTACTGCCTGAAAAATACTCTATTACCAAAATAAAGTCTAAAAGTAAAATGCTCAAAGATCACATAAAATTCATCAACCAAGCATTATGACTACCTACTGGATTTGCTAAATATAAATGACACTTGGTTCCTGGTAATTACTTTACTCTGAGAGGACTTAAAGAAAATTAGGATAAGAAGTCAGCAAAATAGCACTTGCCCCCTGTTTGCTTGACATAGAGGGATTTTTAGTTTTTTTCATTTTTAGAACTGGTCAAATGCAATCGATAGTTAAATCAGAATATACATATGCTCTTTTATTCATTTGGATTCTAGGCAAGCAGCTGGAAAACAAATCAAATGCTTTTAAATTGGACCCTTTGAGAAAACAGGAGGTGATCAAAGAATCAACTTGCTGAGAGAGACAGAGAGAGAGAGAGACAGAGAGAGAGAGAGAGAGAGAGAGAGGATTTCTAGCTATCTGAATCCTAAAGTGATTCCTATATCAGTGTAACAAGGGTAAAAAGATATCTTTGCAGGAGTGTTGCCATCTGAAGCTATTATTCAAACTCAATTCCAAACAAAAGGGAAGAGGAAGAATAGAATGTGGGGAGACAAGGCAGCTTCACAGTCAGAGAATTCACAGTACCATTTTCACCTAGAAGGCAGTGAGCCAGAGGAGGGGAAAGAACTAGCTTCTCATCTAAAACTATTCCATTTCAATTCAGTCACAGAGTTTAATTAGAAAAAGGTAGAAGTTGCTGGATCGAAATCTTTATCTTTTTAAACTCACAAATGGATTCTCATTTTAATTTCCCTTTTTCATTAGGAGAATCTTCAAATGATGCTTTATTTTATCAAATACAGTAAAAGGGGGAGAAATTGTTCAGTCATTAGAGTAATAGGGAAATTAACATAGGATGCAAAAACAAACCCTTATTATTATTATATCAGGGTAATGGAATATAGCATTACATGTCTTTTAATTGCTCTCTGTACTTCCTCCTTCTGTAACTGTTTTAAAGCATTTAACTGAAGATTCTAGGCTCTCTGTGTTGGCCTTGAATTGACTTCACAATCAGATTATCTATCTTGCTCTATTTGACTGAAAGGTAGCATGGTACAGTGGTGAGAAATCAGCCTCAAGGCCAGTATGACCTAAATTCTAGTCCTCCTCCTGTCTAAAGGAATGATCCAAACCAGGTCAGTGCCCAGGGCTCCGAGCAACTATTTGTAAGTAGCAGAAAAGGTGGCAATCCACGTTGATAGAGGGAATTTCCTCTTCTGGGAGTTCCCTACCCCCAATGAAATCACAGATCTAGTACCAATCTTATTTGACTATTAGGCTAATAATGTAATTATTCTTGTAATATATTTGGTAGATACTTGACTTAAATCGGCTAACACTGGGTGCATTCAGGTAAATAATATGTCTTGAAAGTATAGTTCCTCCCATCCCTCTCACAGCCTATTTATAGAATAATCACTGGGAATTCCATAGCACTCTATTACATGCTACAAGTTAAAATCACATGGAAAATCTCTACAATACTTTCATTTCTCTAAGAATAATTAAGATTGCAAGCTACCTATGCTTTCTCATGCCGTGTAATTCTTGTCTGTGTTCTCACATAAATCCTTCATATACAAGTCACTCAATGTGCTGTAGGCCTTTCTCCAGGTCTTTAGCAATCTATGGGCATTCATGCAGCACTCAAGATGCCCATCTGTTATCCTTTGCTCTAACAACTCTCTATGCAAAGATCTCAAACTCTAAATAGATAAGATGGTGTAACATCTTGCAAATGAAAACACATGCAGCTATTAAGCATGTGTCCACACTGATTGAGATTGATGGTATGTTCAAAACAATTTCAGCTTTTTTTGGAAAAAAAAAGCTTCATGAATTTGTTTCAGAGGTACATAGATAAGGTTTATTAGATGGAGAGAAGGGGGTTGCTCTAGTCATATGGGTGCCCAACGTTAGAGATGGAGAATATGAAGAAGGCTCACCCTATGCTGTTTGGTGAGTGACTTATATGACCCATGTAGATTTTAAGCAGGGTCTATGAATGCTTCATTTAACTCATGGACCATCTTGCCACCTGCCACCTTATCACTGAATGCACACCCTCCACCTCTCCTATCCATTCCCCTTTATAGTTACAGAACTATAATTAAATTATTACTGCCACAGATACTGGAAAAAGCATGTCAATCTAGTCCCCTGAGAATCCCCTCATAATTCCTGTAATATTCAAAACCAAAATTTCCCTCCTCAGCCACCACTTCTCTCTAAGTTTTACTTATATTCCTAAGTATCTTGAGACCAAAGACTGTCTTTGCTTTTATATTTTTCTTCTTAGAATTTAACACAGCGATTGGGCATCTAATAAGTGCCAAATAAATGCATTTTTCACTCATTGACCTAGAGGAGAGAATTCATGAGTCAAAGTTAGTCTGTCAATAAGCTTTTATTAAACACTTACTTTGTGCTAAGCACTGTAATTAGGGGTAAGGAAAATAAGCAAGTTAAAGAAACCAGTAGATTGCAGTGAAATTCCTGATGAGGAATGTTCAATATATATCAGAATGAAATTGGGAGCCATTGTAAGATTTTTGAGGTGGGAAATGCTGCATACAAAGTAAACACTCATTAAGGCAAGCTCATTGGTAATACCTGAGATAGCTTAGACCTAGAGTTAAGCAAGATTTTGAGAAGAAAGTTCCAAAGTCTATAAGAGATGGGGCATGTGATATAGGCCCAGAAAGTTAAGGGATACAACTGAAAAAGATAACCTGAAGAAAAGATAACCAGAAAATAGTGATTAACTGGATTGGTGGTAAGCAAATATCCATAAGCTAAGAAATTTTCAAAGTTTGACAGAAGAAAATGTCTGGGGTTGCCAGTAATAATAAGGTAGCAAGGCAAGTGGGAGGCTCCAAGTGGGGGAATAAGATCAGTTTTCATTGTGTTTAACTTGAGGTGGCACAACATGAACTAACTCCTTAATAACAATAATTTTCCCATGTAGAGAATTTTAACTCAAATCCGTTTTTGCTCTAGGCTGTTTTCTTGGTGAAATTATGATATTTAAAATAACAGAGAAAAATAGCTCTGTTAACAGTTTCTTTTGCCATATGGGAACTAAAGATTCTGTTGACAGTTTTTGTGGTATGGTCCTAAATCAATTAGTTTGGTCTTCTATGAATAAGCAATTAAGCATAATGTTAGGGAACAACAAGGCATAGAGTATGTGGGGACACTTTTAACCATTTCTGCAGAAAATGCTATGCATTCTGGAATTATGTTGATTAGTAATTAGCAGAAACCAGATGGGAAATCATGCTGTCTCCCCAGGACACTAATGGAAACAAGTCACAGAATTTGTCTCTTGGAACTTTTCCTGCTGAAATATGTTTTAACTCAACCTTCAGGGTTGGTATCATCTTGACATTTCATTTTAAAACGGGCAGTGTGCGCTAGTGGCTTTAATGTAATTAGGTTAAAAAAAAGTACTTTAATTACGATATTTAAGCTTTATATTCTTCACATCATGAGACATAGCCAAAGTGTCCACCAGACCAGGACTTCAAGGAGATTTTCTACATGTAATTGAGGTTGAAATCCAACCTGCCTATGCTTCAGAGAGACCACTACCCCATATAGTGAGTTTTAAAGTCCCACAAATGATAGACTTCAGACATAAAGAAAGCTTATGCAATTAAGATTTTGAGAGTGAGGGCAAATTTTCCTCTTCTTTTTTTTCTGAAACAGCTCCCAAACCATTTTTAGGACTTAAATATTTCTTTTCTTCTTCTTTGAAGAAATATTTCTTCAAAAAACAAGTTTTTGAATTTCCTACAATTTTGCTATCAAAAATAAAGAGTATCTCAAAAACCTCTAGGAAAGGTACATCTTGATTTTGAAATCAAAATGATTGATCAAGTATCTCATGGTCCCTGAAATTTGTTTGTATGTTTTTCTAAGAAGACCATAGCCTAGAAATGAGTAATAGAATCTCTATTTTTACATAAAAAACATAGTTTATAGTGATGATTTTTAAGAGTCATTGCTAAAGTTTTTTTTAATGCATATAAAAATGCATAGAAGGACTTAGTTGAGCAATAACTCAGTACATGGTGGAAGCAAAGACTGCTAACAAAATTGTACCCATTTGATTATCTTACATAAAACGATTTCTTGTTGATAGATTATCGCAAAGGGACTAGTGCACATGATCCTGGAGACTCCGTAGATACCACGAGACGCTATCAGTGTTCCAAGAAACATTTTGAAGAGAAGAAAAGTGGATCATCATCATTTATCTCATCCGTTGATGATGAACAAAAACCTCTGTTCTCCAGAATAATGGATTATGCTCCAGGAACAGAGAAAAGAACTAGCCTGAATTTTGAAGAACAAACTATGACCACTTCAGAAAGACTCCATCTTGATAAAAGAAGTCATTCTTACAAAGGTAAGTGACTTTTTTACTGCTTGTCTTTCTTCAGTACTAATTTTTGGGTGGAGAGAAGGATGTTTTTGCCAATTAGCATAACTAAACATGTTACTTCAATTTTTTGACATTTGAAGACTTTGGTATTGACTTGCAAAGACATCTGTCTAATTATATTGCATTGAAAGAAGGGGAGAGGCAGCTAGGTGGCGCTGTGAATAGAGCACCAGCCCTGGAGTCAGGAGGATCTGAGTTCAAATCCAGCCTCAGACACTTAGCACTTACTAGCTATGTGATCTTGGGCAAGTCACTTAACCCCAGTTGCCCTGCCCTTCCCCCTCCAAAAAGCAAAAAGAAAAGAAAAGAAAAGAAAGAAGGACAAAAATTTATATAGTGCCTACTATGTATGTGCCAGGTGCTGTGCTGGGCATTCGACAATTATTGTCTCATTTGGTCTTCATAGTAATCCCGCAAGATTGGTGCTTCTGTTATCCCTATTTTTTCATTTGGGGAGCGTGAAGTAAATAGAGGTCAAGTGATTTGCCCAGAGTCACACAAC
Source organism: Pseudocheirus occidentalis (assembly GCA_028646575.1). Classification (NCBI taxonomy): domain Eukaryota; kingdom Metazoa; phylum Chordata; class Mammalia; order Diprotodontia; family Pseudocheiridae; genus Pseudocheirus; species Pseudocheirus occidentalis. The sequence goes on from CM053596.1 coordinate 169,968,735, forward strand.
TAGTAAGTATCTGAGGACACATTTGAACTTCAGTCTTCCTGACTCCAGGCCCAGCGGTCTGTCCTCTGCACCACCCAGCTACCCCTGCACCGCCCAGCTACCCCTGCACCGCCCAGCTACCCCTGCACCGCCCAGCTACCCCTGCACCGCCCAGCTACCTCTGCATTAAGACAAAGACTAGCAATCATTTCTAGTTCGGTGGTGCAGTGTGTAGAGTGCTGACCTGGAGTTAAGAAGACCTGAGTTCAAATCAAGCCTCAGATGGTCTCCTAGCTACATCCCTGGGAATGTCACTGAACCTCTGTTTGCCTCAGATTTCTCATCTTTAAATGGGGATAACAATAGCACCCACCTCCCAGGGTTGCTGCGAACATCAACTCGGATAATAATTGTAAAGCACTTAGAACAGTATCTGACACATGGCGAAAGTTACTAAATATTAGCTCTTATTATGCCACGGGACACCTTGAAGCCTGTGAAAACACTTTCTTCCTTCTGCGCTGTCATTCAACAAATAGTAAATGCCCTCTCGAGCAAGTCTAAGACGCTGTGGTGGGCACGGGAAGGACAGCAGCTAGAACTGCGGCACTAGATAAAGATTAGCGTTTGTGTTTATCTAATCACAAAGATCCAAGTCAGGGGCAGAGAAACCTCCAAAACACTCAGAGGAGCTGTTTAATGGAAATGATGGGGAAAAGAGAAAGGTGATACGAATGGAAAGAGCAAGACAAATATTTTTAAATTAACATACTATTGTGCCCAGCAGAGTGATCAGGAAAAAAAAACTAAGATAGAGATATGTTGATATATAGAGTATGTGTGAAAGAAGCAAGTATATGAATTGCAAGTAAGGAACACTTGAAGTGATCAAAAGCAGAGCAGAAGAGGAAATCTTTGGTGCATTATGACCTCTCCCCCCACCAGTTCACTGATCTTGGCCTGCTAGAATACTATATATCCTTCAAACTCCATCTCCAATGAATGAACGAAAAAGAACTTTTTAAGCCATTTCTATAATCTAATCACTATGCAAAGTACTGGGGACACACCCACACACATGAGACAGTTCCTGCCTTCACAGAGATGACATTCTAATGGGGAATATAGTCAGTTAACCAGTCAGCTTTCATTTATTAAATGTTTTTATTATGCCAGACACTGTGCTAAGTACTAATATACAAAACACACACACACACACACACATATACATATACATACATACACACACACACACACACACACACACACATATAGGAGTGTAGGGGCAGGTAGGTGGCATAGCAGATAAAACACTGGGCTCCAGATCAGGAAGACTCATCTTCATGAGTTCAAACATGGCCTCAGATACCTACTGTGACCCTGGGTAAGCCACTTAACTCAGTTTGCCTCGGTTTTTTCAACTCTAAAATAAGCTGGGGAAGGAAATGGCAAGCTACCTTTGCAAAGAAAACCCCAAATGAGGTCACAGAGACTCAATACAACTTAAAACCACTCAACAACAACAACATAGGGGAATGTTGGCCAGTGAAGGGTATATGTTGATTTGGAAAGTCATGGGGGAGTTGTCATGGTCTTTCCAGAAGCAATAGTAGTTTTTATTTTATTGTGGTTCCAAAGCTAGAAAGCAGGATGGAAGGAGAAGGCATGCATCAGGTGGCAAAAACTAGGGTAGAATGTAAAATGTATCTAGGATTGGATAGTATAGAGGGCTATGTGACAGTAACCAATTCAGTCAGTCAATAAACATTTATTAAGCACAGACAATGTGCTAGGCATTGTATTTTGTAGTGGGGATACAAAGAAAGGTAAAAGTCAATCCCTTGCCCTCAAGGAGATCACAATCTAACAGGGGGAGACAATACATAAAAATAATCTGAAAAATGAAGGTAAGGAGAGTAACGGGAAGGGGAGAGGGGTCTGATGAAGTCAGAAGTGAAACTGGAAGAAAATGGTAAGAGCACAGCCCTGGATGTCCTTTCTTAAATGGAAGCACTAGTTGGAGCTCTCCAATGTCCACCTTTAGGTTTTGGTTGTACAGTTGCTTCAGTCATGTCTGGCTCTTTGTGACCCCACTTGAGGGTTTTCTTGGCAGAGATACTGCAGTGGTTTGCTATTTCCTTCCCCAGCCCACTTTACAGATCTGAAAACTGAGGCAAACAAGGTTAAATGACTTGCCGAGGTTCACACAGCTAGTAAGGATCTGAGGCTAGATTTGAACTTGTGAAGATTAGTCTCTTCCTAATTTCAAGGCAAGTGCTGTATTCACTGTGCCACTTACCTTCACCATGTCCATCCTCCACCCTCCCATACCCAAGGGAGAGAGGACCCCATAGGGGCAGGGACTACTAAAGAGATAAGTTTCAAAGTTGATATGACTTTTTTAGGATGATATGATTTAAATGAAGTCTGGGAACACAACTGGATGGGAAAATTCAGACCCCAGGGAAGGAGTCCTATAACTAAGATGGTTAAGTCCTACAGAATATGATCTGATACAGGAGGTTCTACAGTAGGACAGATGGCAGGGTCCACCTGTCCAGAAGGTGCAGTGTCAGGAAAAAATAAATGATAAGGAGATAGCCAGGGTGTTACTCCTTCATGAATAAAGCTCTTCAAACAGGACATCTCTACTCCCTCTCTGCTTCCTTAGCACTTCATTTTTATTTCTTTTATGACCAGAGTACTGATCAAACTGAGCCTTGTACTATTTTTATACATAGTTTATCGCTCTTCATACACACACACTCACTCACACACACGCTCACACACACGTTAGACTGTAAGCTGCTTAAAAGAAGAGATGATATCTTCATCTTTATATCTCTCCCAGTATCTTACACATAATGGGATCACAGCTTTAGAACTGGAAGCCATTTTTAAGTCCATGTACTCTAAATACCTTATTTTATAGACATGGAAATTGAACAGTGGCATAGAGCAACTTGCCTGAGTTCATACAGAGAGTCGATAGCAGAAACTCAATGAAACTCTATTGAATGACAAATGAAAGAAAACTAGGTTTTGCTCTGATACCTCTTTGAAATATGCTAAGAATGTAGGTAAATGTTCTTCAGTCAATCTAAAATCTTGAGGAAATGAATGAAATAGTTCTTCATTTGTCACAATGGAAATGTGGAATATTAGCTGTAGCTACTAAATGTTTTATTTCAGTTACTCATGAAAAGTGGATATTTTGGGAACTCCAAGAATAGAAATAGAAGCAGGTTGTATAAACTAAGTCAGCAATTCTGCAAACCTCTCCATCACCTCTGCCTTCTTATAAAGGTCAGTTCAGCTTGGTCCTTATAGGATATGTTTGTAAAGCCAATCAGCAGTAGATTTCTGAGAGAATGCTACTGTGAGGAGCTTTTAAGATTCAGATTACATAGTATTAGTGAACACTCTGTTTATTCCATTACAAATCTTTATTCAGTACAATGTTCACAGTTTCAACAGTT
>CM053596.1:169972692-170000868 GCA_028646575.1 Pseudocheirus occidentalis
GGGAGAGACAGAATGGGGTTAATCATCCCATATAGAAGAGGCAAAGGATAACTGTTACAAATTTACTTTCATTTACTTTCATTGAATTTGGCTTAGGGAAGGAATGACATAAACTCTAAACTAGGTATCTTGCCACACAGGACAGTAGAGGGGATGGGGATGAAAGGTGGGATGATGGAGGGGAGGGCAAGGTGGGGGGAGGGCTGCTGGAAGCACAAACTTCTGTAAAGGGACAGGTACAGGGTAGAGAATAGAACAAGGGGGGAGGAATGGGATAGGAAGGAGGGACATATAATCAGTCTCTCACAATATGTTCACTGTGGAGGTGTTCTGCGTTATTACACATGTACAGCCGTATGGAATTGCTTGTCCTTCCAGTGTGGGTGGGTGATGAGGGAGGAAGGAAAAGAATCTAGAATTTAAAGTTCTACAATTAAATGTTAAAAAAATATAATACTAATAATAATTATTATCATTGTTATTATTAACTACATGCAACTGAGAATTAAGATATACAGGCACTGGGGTAGGGAGACCCATCTGCCCTACCAGAAAGTTAGAGGGGCGATGAAGGAGGACATAGGAGAGAGCAGATTGGAGGAGGGGCTTTACAGTGAGATCACTCTTCTGGGGTTGTGGGTAGCAGAAAGGTGGGGAGAAAATTTGTAACTCAAAATCTCATGGAAATGAATGATGTAAACAAAATAAATAAAATAATTTTAAAAAACCTTTATTTTACAGTAGTACTCTCTTGTTATGGATTAAAAAAACAACAACAAAATTTAAACCATAAGGAATATTTTAAAATGAACATGGTATCTTGAACGTCTTACTGTAATTTTAAGCTACTAAAGTTTTAAACTGCACTGACTCTTGGGATACAGTGTATGTTCTTTCTCTAAATGTAAACATCCACACATTAAGAAAAGCAAATGGCAAATAATAATGGAATCACAGGCTGTTCAAATTGGAAGGGACATCAATGGTCATCTCATCCAAACTATCACTCCTTAAAAAGGAATCCCCAGTACATTGCAACTGACAAATAGTTATTCAGACTCTTTTAAAGACTTCCATAAAGGAGAAACTCATGACCTCCTGAGGTTAGAAAGATATATATATAATCTATATCTTATCTTATCTATCTATCTATCTATCTATCTATCTATCTATCTATCTATCTATCTATATCTATCTGTCTGTCTGTCTGTCTCTGTCCGTCCGTCCATCCGTCTATCTATCTATCTATCTATCTATCTATCTATCTATCTATCTATCTATCTATCTATCTGATCTGTCTGTCTTTCTGTCATCTATCTGTCTGTCTGTCTGTCTGTCTGTCTATCTATCTAGCAACCAAGTCTAAATTTGTCTCTGCTTTCAAATTTTGTTCGTGGTGGACAAAAAGAGCAAATCTATTCCCTCTTCTCTATGGTAACTCTTCAAATAATCGAAGGGCTTTTTTGGGGGGGGGGTTATTTTGCTTTTTTGCTGGGGGAAGGTGATTCTCACTGAGTTCTTTTCTTTAGCCTGAACATATTCATTTCTTTCAGTGGATCCTATTACGACAAAGACTCAAGGCCCTTTACTATCATGGTTGCTCTCCTTTGGATGATCTTTAGTTTGTCAACATTTCACCTAAACCTTGGTGCCTAGAACTGAACATAATATACAAGAGGTAGTTGAACCAGGCAAAAGTGTATTGGAATGATTACTATCTTATTCTTGGAAGTTATATTTTTAAAAATTTGACTCAAGATTAAATTAGTTTTATTAAATAGAACCACATTGCAATGCTGAGTCCTATTGAACTTTCAGTCCATCAAATCCCCAGATGTTTGTCAGTTAAACAGATCTTTTACTTTGTTTCTCACATTTTGCACCTGTGAAGCTGATTTTTTTGAACCAAAGCTTATGGATTTACATTTATCCCTATTGATTTTAATCTTATTAGATTTAATTCAATACTCTTGCCACTGGCAAGATATTGGAAGGTTGAAATGGGATGTACCAATTAACAAAACTCTCAAAAATGATATAAAGTTATCATTTCCTGTTCTTGATGAAAGCATACTGACTCTTTGCACCAAAGAAATAATGCAGCTTAAGGGGTTCAGGGACCCCCAAAAATCAGAGTACTGGACAGGGACAACTAGAATGAATTCACGAACTCAGTCATTTTTTTAAGTCAAGGTGGCAAGGGAACTTGCCTTCCTTTTAAGGAACTTATAACTTAACAGGAATGATGCTAAAGCTTATGTAGGAAAAGTAGTGGATTATCTGACAGATATGCTAATTAGGTTATTAATTTACAACTCTGGTCACATGTGCCATTCATTCACTACTGGAAATCAGGGGAAGGGGTTTCTCAGGAGTATATTTTTAGTCTGTTATGTCTGTAGCAAGATAGATTTGAGAGTTAATGTCTATAGCTTGACCTCTTGATTGAATGTGATATCTTTGGGAAACAATTCATGATAATTCTGTGTTTACAAGACAGTCCAATTTTTACAAGATAATTTCTTCAGAGGTCAACTTTTTCTTGTGATGGGGAATGATAATTTGTTTTACTGGGGCCCACTCATGACTTATTGTGGGAAAACGTAGTTTGTCTTACTGGGGTCCACTCATGAATTCCTGTTAGGCATAATATCCTTGGACTGGGGAAAAAAATGTCAGGGATAGTGTTTTGAGGCTAGGGAGAAATGTGATCTTGGAACTGGGGTCCAAGCATAAGCACTCAAGTACCCCATCACTACTATTTGTAATCACTAACTTTTTAATGATTCATTTTAGAATGTCAGTTATCATTGTTTCATCTTTAAGTATTGGTCTTTTCCCTTCATTGATTCTACTTCTTTGACAAATATATATTAAGTGACCCATTTTTGTTCTTGACTTTTTAAAACCATCCTTAGCTTATTCTAATGTTTAGCACTCAGTAGTTTTTATATATTATCAATAATCCCTATTTTTTTTTTTGTATTCTTTGCCATTATATGCACTTCTTTCCACTTTATGTGTCTTGGGGAAAAAAAAGCTAAGTTGGTCAATGGATTCCTTATGGATCCCTTCTGGAATAACTTTCCATGCAGAATTTTAGCCCATGGGACCCCACCTTCACCTAAATCCTTTGATCTCAGAAACTAGAATAAAGTCCAAGTCCAGCTTCCATCTCCTTCTTAATCACAAGCTCTGGGAAGAAGCAGTTCTTCTCTTCTCTCCTCACTAGCCACCAAAGTTCCTGCTATTTCCACTCCAGAAATGGCTTTGCTTTGTTAGAAATCAGATCCAAAACAGAATTTTCCTCCATTAGGAAAGGATGAAATTATCAGTAAGGTAAGTTAAGAAGTTTTGAGTTACTATTCTTTTGACAGCGGAAATTCCAGGAGACCAGGAAAACTGAAGACCTCTCTCTATCCTTATCACTATTATATCATGACTTTGTACTAAGCCTGTGAATCTATTTCCCATACTCTTTATCTGTTTCTTCTTCCTAACACATTTATAGTACACATCAATAATAAAGTAACTTATACTTTTCTTCCATTAAGTTTTACCCAAATACTTCTGACCATGATTCCTCACTCTGGTTCTTGCATTTCCTCATGAGTATTTCAAAATACTGTTCCTCAACCCACTCCCACCATTATTACTTTTTACCCATCCTGTTTCTTTTGAATAAAGCATATCTATTCAGAATCATATTCCAGTAATCCATTGAATTTCTTCAAGCCTCAGTGGCACCGACTTAGTCAAATTTATCTCCTCATGTTAGGATCTGTATTTTATGTTTATTGTTACCTAAACTTTGGGAACTTGTATATAGATATTACTTTACCACTGGTTCCTCTCTTAGAATTTTGTGAAATTATGGGTGCCTCAACAACTCTTTTTCTTTTGGTCTGTGGTATCTATTTTAATGAATATGCCTAGCCTGTTGTCTCTTTCACACTTTTTAGTTTAAGCACTTCCTAATTCAATTAGCAAGATATCAAGTAAATACATACTTGCCAGTCTTTGTTAAGTAAATTCCATCCTGATAGGGAATCTATCATTACTGAACAGGTTAAAGTCAAGGTTTGCAAATTCAAATCCTGTTCTCAGATATCTTCTTAGTAGCTAGCTGTTCTTCCCCAATTTCAATTTTTCTTTCCCCTCCCTTACCTTCAATAAGTAACAGGGAGAGAAATATAATATGGGCTTTTATAATCTTCAGTTTTTTGGCCAAGACTTTATAATCTATGGTGATGCTTTGCAGGTCCCTTTCTGGCAGAATTGTTTGTGTCCAAATGAATCATGAGAACTGCTTTGATAAGTCATTAGAGAATCTTTGTTACATCTTGGGTATGTGACCAAGGAAGATAATACATCTTCTCTAGCATTGTTCCCAAGTCATCAAATTACTACAGTATCTCTGAAGAGGAATTTATCAACTGCCATTACTGTTTCTCTTCTTCTTCTGGTGCTTACTGGATGATAACTTACTTGACAGCTTCTGTGTTTCTACTTTGTCAGTCTTTGGAAGTTTAGGAAGCATTTACTGCTTCTTCAGAGGAGGCAGTTCCTTCCTCTTCAGAAAGAGTCTCAAATTAGAGGTTTTTTTTTAAAAAAAGTTCCAACTGTATAATTGTGTTTGTCTTTCTTTTGTCCTCTGAATGACATTCTTCCAAGATTTTCTTTAACCTCCTGATAGAAGTCAGATATGTCCTCAGTCACTTAATATCCTTTTTCTCCCACTGTAGCCTTACTTCAGATTTCTTTTTAGGAATATTTCATTATCCTTGATTACTTAAGAGTATGAAAGGGATTCCTTGAGTTCCTTCACTTTCTCTTCTGGGATGGAAACCAATCTATACTTTGAACATAACAGTTACTTGAGACAGTGGCAGAAATTCAAATATTCTACTGAAAATGCAAGGAACTATATAATTCTGCCTACTTTCCATACTGATTTAGATTCTGGACCTTGTTTTTTGAATCGCTTATGAGTGTATCTCTTCCTAAATACCTCCATAATACTTCCACATCCTTGGCACCACTGAACAACTTGACAGCCAAAATAACTTACTTTCCTTCCCCTCAACAATACTTTGACAACTATATCTGTGACTTTTTTTCTCCTTCTCTCATTAGCTTTGTATTCAATAATTTGTTTTGCTTACCAATTCATCTACTTGTTTTATTTACCTTTTCTGATTTTCATGGGTCAGGGTACTAGTGGAATTGGGGAGGCATGAGTTAACGCTTTCCCTCACCCACGATACCAGTTGTGAATGTTGTGAGCAAAGAAGCCACGGTGTAGTCTTGGGGAAGCTTGAATTGTGACTTTGCCTCCAGATGGACTGATCTGAGATCCAACTGTGGGTCCATTAGGCAAGAATATAAATGCAATTTCTCATTGACAACTGCTATTAATTTCTTTGCTGAAGGCTTTTACTTGCTTTCATTTTCATGAACTTCTTATGTCTGGGGATATATTTCCTTGCAGAGACCTTGGGAACTGCTTTTACCTGGGAGCATATGAATTTTTTTATTAGATGGATTGTTGGTTTGAACCTTTAGATTCTGAGTGATCAACTGTAGCTCATGGAACCCCTATGCTTATTTACCTTACCTTGCTTTGCCAACGACCCACTCTTCCCTCTTGAATTCTGCTCTTCATGCCTTTACTAGTCAATCTTTTTTTTTTATTTCTTTCAGAATGAGCCTTGCTCTTTATTGAGTTCTTCTCCAGCTTCAGTTCAAGTTGTTCTCATGCAGCTTATTCCTAAATTGAGCCAGACTTCTGCTCAGATTCAATCTCTGGCTTTTTTCACAAGGTTCTAAATCCCTCAAAATCAATTGCATAATTTTTTTCCTACTCATTTGGCTCTAGTTCTTTTCTCCTAAAACTTTCTCCCATTGAATCTGGAAGGTTTTTTTAATCATAGTAATGAGCCTTAGATTTAGAAACAGAGGAATTAAATTTGAATACCAGCTCTATCAGTACTTGTATGACTTTAGGAAATCACATCATCTCTAGGCCTCAGTTTTTTCATCTGCAAATGAAAGTTTGGCTTAGATGACCTCAAAATCTCTTCCAACTCTACATCCCATGAGCCTGTGATCCACTATTTCTCTCAATATATTTCTCACATATTTAGACTTAATTATGGTCACCAAAGTGATACATGAAGAAGCAAAATTTAATTCCATTAAATACCAAAGAAAGAAACAAAAAAAAAGAGAAGGGCAACAAGATCAGACTAAGTACACAAAAAGGAATGAATACAATGTTGAGGGAATGGAAGGAATGGCTTTCCTAATTATCTGAAGGAGGGAAAGAAACTGGTCAATTTGGGGGAGAAACTATAGATGTTATTATTATTGAAAATAGAAGATCAAGGAATTAGCAGTTATTAATTCATGGGCCTATTTTCCCAACTATACAAAATATGAAAATAATTTACATATGTTTCATTGGCACCCTTGAAGAGAAAGTGAGAATAGAATATACAGGTTGTTACAAATCATATTTTAGAGTCGACTAGCTTTACAGTCATATAATTGACAGAAGTATATATAGAAAATATAAGATTCCACTGTGCTTCTTATTTGTTGAAAAAAATGGACTTGGTAGAAAAAATTCAGGATTAAAGGCTCTTTAATAAGTTACCTTTTTTGCTTATGTTAGAAAGACTACAAAAGATTTCTTGATATATGCAACAACATAAATAACTGGTGATATTTTGATTATTAGTAGCAATTGGGGCATAAAACAAGGAAATGTGTACCATACAATGGTGCTTTTGTCATGGAGTATGTCCAGAAGAGTACCTAATTGGGAGATTCCCTGGTCATCTGATCATTCCAGATGCTACTATTAGTGGATGTCATTGTACTAATGCAATCAAGTCCTGGAACACTGCAGAATCTCCTAACTGAGGATCATAATCATTCAAAAGAGACTGGACTAACCAGCCAAATAGGAAAAACTAAGTGGATGTAGTGAATGTAGTCCAATTAGATTTGCTGCTTGCAGAGTTGATTTGGCTACATATATAGGTTAGATAATATAAAAGAATAATGAACAAGGCATAGAATTAAATAAGATGTAGACAGTGGGCTAGACTGTGTTTAGAGAAATCTATGCAGTTTTTAATGACTGCAAGCTTCTTCCTGAAACAAATGCTCATCTTTTTTAATATCAATATTCTGCTGGTGAAGGTGACTGAGAATATCAGAATACTTGTGGAATCAAAATTGCAGCTTAGTCAAAGGCATTGGTGAGTACAACTATACTAAAGATTACTATCAACGTTGAATTGCAAGTAAAAAACAGAGTAATCTATATCATCCAAGGGATATATAACTGGAAAAGGAGGTGGGCCATCTATATAATATAGTAAGAGTCAAGGCAAACAAATGAACTGCCCATATGCTGCACCGGTACCTATGTTATGTCAAGAGAGCTAGAGAGAATTTCAGTGGACTGATCATGAAGTATATATAGGAGGGCTAATATATAAGAGTCACATAGGATGAGATGATATAGATGATTTGTTTCTTCATTGTTGGAAGCAATACCCACATTGATAAGATTACAGATCCACTGGAATATTTAGCTGGAGAAAAGCAAAGCACTTTGCAAAATGTTTATTAAATGCATGCTAAGCAGCAAAGAGGATACAAAAATAAGCCAGACAAATCATTGGCCTTGTAAGCAGTTTACAACCCAGTAGGGGAGAGAAAATACCAATAACTATAAAACAAAATACAATATTGTAGGCCTATAAGGATTACAAAGTGCTATGAGAGTTCAAAGAGATTAGATTTCCCAGTTGAAATGAAGGGATGGAATAGGGAAGGCGTCATTGAAGACTTATCGTTTGGACTGGACTTTTAAGGAGGATTGAGATCTCAACAGGAGGAAATAGGGGAATCTAGGCATCAGAAACAATTTGACAGAGAGTGCTAGACAGAAAGCAAAAAGTTACACTGAACAACCCAGTTTGGCTTAAGAATAGACAATATGAAAGAAATTATTTTAAAAAAATCTTGGAAAAGTAGTCTGGTGCTGTATTGCAGAAAGCATTGAATGATAGAAAAAAAGTTTTGACCTAATTCAGTAGACAGTGGGGAATCACTAAAGATTTTTGGTCAGAGGAGTAACATGATCAGAGTATGTAGAATGGATTAAATTTGGTAGAGAGTATAGGCAGGGAGATTTGTTAGGGGAAAAGTAATATCAAGTATCTACTTATTCTACAGCTTTGTTTATTTATCATTAATAAGGGTTGAGGAGAGAGGTAGCATGCCTTAGTAGATAGAGAATGCCTTTAGAGCCAGGAAGAGCTGAGGTCAAGTTTCACCTCTGGCTCATTCTGGCTGTGGGAAACCGGATAAATCACTTAGTCCTCTAGGGAATTCTCTAAAGTAATAAATTACTGAGAAGGTGCTGGTCTGCACTGATAGAAGGAATTTCCTCTCCTGGGATTTCTTTATTCCAAATGAAACCATAGGTCCAGTCTTTAGATGACCCTAAAAAGTAGGGAGCTTAGTTCTTCAAAAGGGGCTATAAAGCCCCAACAATTTGCCTGATTAAATAAAATGTATCACAAACATAATTTATTATTGAGGCAATTTTTTATCAAGGAAGCCAAGTGGCAAAGTGGATAGGATGCTGGGCCTAGAGTCAAGGAGATTTGAGTTCAAATTTGGCCTTACTAATTGTGTAATTCTGGGCAAGTAACTTGAACTCTGTTTGCCTCAGTATTCTGAACTGTAAAATGGAAATAGTAATAGCATCTCTGGACTAGGGTTGTTGTAAGGATCAAAGGAGATAATATTTCTTAAGTGCTTAGCACAGTGTCTGGCACATGGTAAGCAGTATATAAATTTTGTTATTCCTATCATCATCATGATCATCATCACCATCATCATCACCATCACTTGGCTAACCCCTCAATTCTCAATATTTTTTTCTGATCTAAGTGATAGTTTCTAATAAGGACAACAACTCTTGGTTGGTTGGTCTGCCCCAAACATGCTCATTGACTTTATTTTTTTGCTTTTCTATTTATACTAACTCCTTTAAAATGTTAAGCTGCCCCTATTACTCTTTCATGGTCTGAAGCAAGCACAAATATTTAGAAGAAAGAAAGGGATACATACTTCAAGCAAGTCAGAACATAAAGAAATTATGTTTAACAATTGCTTTTTTATAGTATTTTGAATAAATAAACACATCCTGTTCCTTGTTAATACCGATTTGATTAATGCTTGATAGCTCTACTTTGTATAACTATGGAGAGGACAAATTCCAGTGCCTTATATTTTTTATATCTTTATTTTAGAAAAATATGGTTTCTAATTCAACAGGTTGTCCCTTTGGCATTTCTCTACAAGGAAGGGAATTAGTTAAAGACAAACTCCTTGTTCTCTCCAACCATCTGTGGGTATTATGCATGTATTTTACAGGAGCAATTTCAACTAGTAACTGGCATAAACTTCTGTTTATTGATATACTTCATAGAATTGGGGGAAAGAAAGTTTTCTGTAAGAGGAACCACCTCTTTAGGAATGATATTTTTACTTGATCCAGGCTATGCTCACAAAACTTTAGAATGCAATGCAAAATCTGTGTTTAAAGTCAAGTTTTTTCTTTGGGAGCAGGATCAATAGTTATTTAAAGGCTTATTTATTTAGTAATGCAAATATCTGGATGTTCAGGGTTTAAAGCACTTATATACGTATTCATATATGAAATGTATCTTAAACAAATTGGTCAACAAACTGGTCAACAAAAACGTTTAGGATAAATTAGACTTATAGAAGTATTTTTCAAAATTCAATATTTTAAAAATTGAAAGTCAAGTATTTGAATTTAGTTGGCAATCGAAGGTGATATTTTTAAACTACTGTCTTGTAGTAACACTATCCCTTTAGTGGTTCTGAAATGTGAACTCATAGGATTTTTCACCTCAAAGGATGCTAAAGGGGTTCAAAACTGAGGGCCATTATATTAGCCTGTCCTACAACTATGGTTATCCCCACTTTCTCCCATCTCTGACTTTTAGTACAATGGCACAAGTAGATGATCCATCATTCAATGCCTAAGGAAAAAGTCTTACTTACACCTCTGCAAAAATGGAATCACTAGATTGTGTTTTGCATTCAAACAAGCCTCTACCTGAGAAGGAAATACTTCCTGAAAAAAAGTCTCTAGCAGTAATAATGAACACCACTTAAAACTATTCTATTCTAGAATCCTAAGAGTAATATAATTCCAACTTCATTCTGGTGGTATGCTTAGGTCCTAATATCCTTTGATTGCTTTTATAGCATCTGCTTTGGAATAAGCCAGATCCCATAGAACAAAATATCTGATAACGTTCCATATGCCCGCAATTTTCCTCACTTATCTTCCCTCCCCCTTTATCCACAAAAAACATCCTAGAATTATTAATATATTCATTCTATTTGGTAATCAGACAGAAGTTTTACTTACAGCCAATCAACATGACACAAATGGAAAAGATTTTCTCCGAATTGGTGTTAGGAGATACATTCCCGAATCCTACACTTGTTAAACTGCTGAAGGTAAAGTAAAGTGCTGTAACGTATTTGTCTTTAATGGATGGTCCAGAACTTGCGTCACTTTGATTGTAACGTTTTCCAATTTGTTGTCCTAAGGTGTCCAACCATCCAATTTTGTCAATCAGGTAAGGCCTTTCTACATTGCCAATGGCATACCAAATGCAAGCCAGCCAATGTGCAATTAGCGCAAATATGCACATGAGAAGCATGAGAACAGCAGCACCATATTCAGAATATCGGTCCAATTTCCGTGCCACTCTCACCAATCGCAGAAGCCTAGCTGTCTTCAAAAGGCCAATTAGTGTTGTGGTCTGCAGAAACAAATATGGAACATCAGAAAGTGTTACTACTCAGGAGGAGGCATGTTCCCAAATGGTCAATCCCAGTTAAAAGAAAATGCTTTCAAGTGAAAGATCAAATGATAAAAGTGAGTTTTAATTAAATATTCATTTCATTTTTTTAATAAGATCTTGAACCACCACATTGTGACATAGGTTGCAAAGAGACAATTCACTGCATAGCAAGGAAAGGACACTTGAAGGATTGGTTATATTAGATATTATGCTTAATTGGTAGACTTTAGTCCTAGATTATGAATCATTTATTGGGTGGGTGAACCTGTATCTTCATATGAGAGTTAAACAATATCACAGTGGTAGTTTCACACTTCAGCTTCTATGTTTCACAGATAACTATGCATCTCTAATAATACTATTATTACTATTGACCAGTATCTAATGGTAAGACAGGGTCATGTAATAAAAGGACACTTAAGTGGGTATTTGGCCTTGAAATCTGATAACTATAAACCATATATTCATTTCTTAGATTTCCTAAACAATGTCAATTATAAGGACTATATAATCCACAGGGTATGTAATCATTCTATCATTACAGGTAGTTACCAATCAATTATTGAGTTGTCTTATCTTTATATTACTGTGAATGCTTATTTCACAGAATACCTCCAACTGAATTAAGAATAATAATCACCACATTAAAATAGAATTTTAAGTTGAATATAAACATTAAAAGTTATCTTTTTATAACATATAACCTCATAGTTCAAAGAAAAATCTTTCTATTAAAAGAAATGCTAAAAGTACATTTCCTTGGGTATTTTCTTTGGGTACTCTAGCATCATACTGGGCAAAGAAAGTAGAGAGTATTTTGTTTAGGATTCTCTCTGACAGTCTACTGCAGTAGAGGTACACTCATTTTAATTGGCACATAGCAATTTTCTTCTTTAAGGAAATGCAGAAAGTTTGGAGATATGTACTTTCAGGAATTCTGATTTCTATTACTCTGTTATGTTCATTGTGTCAGATACTATGGGATAAAGATGGGAGGCAAGGTAGAGAGAAGGAGAGAGAGGAGTTGGGAAGGAGAAATTTTTAATGAGGACAACCCTTCTCAGTGTATGAAAGGAGAGAGACCAAGGTAGAACTGGCCTACTTCCTCTTGCTAGAAGGTGCATTTTCACTTTCATCCCCTGGGCATTTCATTTAGTAAGGTATGGATTCTGAAATAAAATAGGATCTTTGAGTTCTGATAAGATGTAATATATCTTCCAATTTATCCAACTTTCCCCCCTAAGGCTATACTTGTGTAAGAAGTAACACCTGTCTTGTTTAAGAAGTAACCCCATACACAAACCACCAGAAACTTGGAAAGACAGAGATTTGAACTGGCTACACATAGTTTATCATGTTGGCAGCAGGAGTTTCCCTGGCTCACTCACCAACTCTCTTCTGCTTTTATTTTGAGTATTCCCCCCTACTTGTACTGTGACCCATTTATTTGTTTTATAACTGGAGAAATATTTGAGATTTGTTATTTGAAGCTGCTATATCCGTATAGTAGCTTGGGGGCAAACTTCTATATTGATCTAAAAATAAATAAAATAAAAATTTGAAAAACACTAGGCAAGCAGTTATTTAAAGGAAATGGTTCACAACAAATATGAAGTGTTTTTTCGTAACATACTGAGGTGACTGCGTAAAAACAACTCTCATAGCTACAAAGATGGTAACACTAAAAAGATATACTTCCTTTACACATGAAAAATCTCTTGAGTGAGTAATGATAATAATAATAATAATAATAATAAAAAATCATCCAGTGTCATTGGCCTGTTCTAAGGTTATTCATAAATCAAAAGAAATAATCATTAAATCCTAGATGTCATCAAATGCATTAAACATACAAACTGACATGATAAACATAGCAAAGAAAAGCAAGGTAAATATGGAACTAGGAGGGATATGGTGTAGGGCCATATATCTCCACATAATTTTTATTATTCATAGAAAACAGTTATGTGGAACCAACTAGAATTGCAGAATTTACTCTGAAACCATTACTAAGCAATTGGTCTAGGTCTCTGTTGAATTATAAGGATGAATACATATTGACTTCAACAATCAAAGACATTCTCTTGTGGTTCAGTAATATGTGCCCGAATGCAATTACATATGCTCCTCTGACAAGGTAAAAAATGACTCTGACTCATATCTATTGTTACCCTGTTGATACCAAACACACCTGAGCATTCTTTGTTAATCATGGTACCACCAAAAGATAATTATTTTTATATTATACGTGACACTTTGTATTAAAATAGCACTTTTTATCTTCGGTGGCTTTTAATACTTAATTCTCTTAACGCTCTGGCAAGGACTGGAGGTTTATTGCCCCAGTTTACAGATGAGGGTTAAGTGATTGTCTTAAAACCTCAGAGGGATAACAAGGGAAGAACCTGAATTCTCAGATCCCTGCCTCATTACTCTAGCCACTTAACTGTGTCTCTTCCAGTAGACACATTTGGAAAATGAATATCCAGGGAAAACCAAACAACAGCTTTCAAAGTTTTCCCTGCACATTTTTTTGAAGTTTCATCCAACTTTATTGGTGAACATTATCTTGCTCAGAATGGTAGAACCTATTTATATTTGCTTGATTTTAAAGAACGTAATTACCACCTACCTCTCAGATTAATCATATGCTATCAGGCTTTTGCTGAAGAAAGTTTTGTTTTATGGACAGAATTTATCCCACAGTATATTCAAATTAATGTAGTAACCAATTAGGTCTTCTGTATTTGTAATTTTCATTTAGGAAAACATTTCTTTTAAAATCCAACCCATATCTAATTAATAGAGAAATTACTTAGTGGAAATGAAGAATTATGATTTAGGTATTCTTTCCCTCCTTTCAAGACTCAATTTAGGTGCCAACTCCTCCATGAAATCTTCTCTAGTGTCCCCAGGTATGAATGATATTCCATTGACAAATTCCTCATAAAATTTTGAATGTCTCCTTTGCAATTATTGTAATTCCGCCTTGTAGTACAATTTATATTTACCCACTATTTGGTTGTAAGCTTCTTGATTGAAAGAATTGTTTCCTAGTGTTAGATCTTCAGCATTTGGTCTTGTACATAATAGGCACTTAATAAAAATTTATCCAACTGTTGACTTTTTACTTTGAATTAGAATTCAGCACATATTCATCAAGCCCCTAGAAGAGATTAAGTCATAGATCCCAGCTATAGTTACTGTAGTTGGTCCTTGTCAATAGAGATCCTCCTGTAAGGATTATACAGCACAGTAGAAAGTAGTATTTTGAGTATTTGGGGAAATCAAGGAAATGCATTATTAAAATGGCAGAATATATGAAGAAGTGAATGGTTGGGCAGTGGAACAGCACCAAACAAAAGATATCTTTTTAATCTTTTGAGTAGTGTAAAAAAGATATAATGAATATGGACAATTCCCAAACTCCACATGGATTCAGAATGATCATATATAATTTTGAGCATCTCATACATGTTGGAACTAACAATTTCTCTTAAATGATTGAATGAGATTTTCAACTTTTCATGCCAGAATGTCAGCGACTTAAAGGACACTTAGTTAAGAGTTTTATTTTAATGCATTTAGTCATAATTGGCTTCTTCTGTGAAATATCTATTTTTCTAGGTATTCAATTATGTCAAATTTCTGAATAGTGTGTGAATTCTAATTGCATGAGCTTTAAATATGAGCTGTCCATGTCCATGTCTTTCAAAATCACAGATAGCTCTTTATCTTTGAGATAGAATTTTTCTGATAGAATAATCTCAGAACTGGAAGCTAATTTGGAGTTCACTTAGTCCAATCTCCCTTAGTTGTCTTCTTGAGCATCCCCATAAGTGGTAATCTAGCCTTTGCTTTATCACCTTTGCATTTAGTTTATTAGCTTTTGCATTTAATCTTTTTAGCGTCATGGACCCTTCTAGAAGTCCTATGAAGAATATATACCCTTTCTCAGAATAATGTTTCTAAATGATTAAAATCAAACACATTTAATTCTAAAGTAAACCAATTATATTGAAATATAATTATAAAAATGTTTTTAAAGTTGACAAGCTCCAGGTTAAGAACTCCTGAATTAATGGGAATATAGTACCTTAAGGGGATACCTATTCCCTTTGTAGGCATTCTCTCCATTGATACAGGTTCCTATAATTTGTAATCTTAGAAAATTTCCTGGGGGGACTGAGAGGTTAAAGGATTTGCCCATGGTTACATATGTAACATACATTTGCTAAGAGGAGGACTTGAATCAGGTCTAATTCTAGACCAACCCCCTCCTTCCATTATAGTGCATCACCTCTCTATCTAGAGATTGTAGGACTGAAAATAGACTCCTAAATGAAAACTAAATATGTTCTAAACCAAGTTGAGTAAATCCCATTTATGAGACAAATTATGCCCAAGAATTTGCCAGTACTTTCTACTTTCAAATACTCAATGAACTATAAAGCACAAATATCTGTGGGTGTGACAAATTCTATGACTACATTAAAACATTTTTCCTAAAACTTTGTATTTCAAACTTGGGTTTTTTAATACTTTTTTGTCCTACAGGTAGATGAAAAGTAGAATCAAATGCTTTTTATTTTTTTTGGATTTTATTGTTAATTTATAAATAAGGGAATAGAAACATTAAGCTATTGGTTGGCATAAAAAAGGCTGGAAGACTGAAAGAGAACTAAAAGCTCCAATGCAATCTGGCCTGTTCTTTCATGATGCTATAAATTCAGATTTTTAGTGGGTAGCAAATGGCATAAGTCAATGCTTCATGTTTAATTTGGATCTCATTCCAAATTACTTTTCCAATCTGTTGCTCATTGTAGCTTCCCGGTTAAGGATCAATAGCCAATATAACAAAATCAGTCAGTGCCAACATTAGAAACTGAATTCATGCCTTATTAGTTTTTATCCACTGCTTAACCTTATAAGCCACACTACTTTTACATTGCCATCACAGAAAAAAATCAAGAGGCTCTATTCTAAAAAAATCAAGACTTAAGAAAATCATCAGCATAAAACAGTACAAGGCCACTGGATTCTAGGCCCAACTCTTCTATTTCATACTCGTGGACATATGTGATCTAGGGCAAATGACTTCATATAGTCATGCCTCAGTTTCTTCATTTGTAAAATTTGAGGACTTTGGTCACATGATCCATTCCAACTCTATAATTTTGTGGCACACTCTACAATCCGTCCATTAGGCTCATCCACAGGAAAGACCTCAAACATCTATGAAAACTGCTATACGATCAAAAATTCCCAGAAAAAGGAATTCTATAACTTTTTGGAAACTTATTTCAGTGTTTAACAGACATTACTGTTAGGAAATTCTTCCATATAGCTGATCGAAATCCATTAGGCTAAAGTTTAATCACACTTGTTTTAGTTTGCTCTGTTCATAGTGGAGATGAAAAACTGTTTGCCTTCAACACATTTATACTATAGCAATCTATTTACTCAATAGCATATATTTAATATATTAACCCAGTAGCAAACAAGGTTATGGGAAAAAATTAAGTGGTGCATTTGATATAAGATTTTTATTGTATGAACTAGACTTGCTGTGTGCAAATAAGTATATTCTGACATAAAAATAAAACACCATGTGCTTGATTACAAATGGATAATATATATATATATATATATATATACACACATTTACGTACACACAAAACTTAAACCCATTTCACTCTGGAGCTCATGGATTAGACCACAATAGGTTCCTGCCCATATGGCTTTATTTTGGATCCTCCTATTTCAGAGTGAATGTCAGTAGTAACTGACAAGCAACCTTGAGGTGAGGGTCTTCCCCTTCTAGTTTGATTATTGTTATTATAAATTAAAGGGGCCATCCCTTGACTCACTTTTTTTTTTTTGGAGGGCAGTTGGGGTTAAGTGACTTGCCCAAGGTCACATGGCTAGTTTTTTGTGTTAAGTGTCTGAGGCCGGATTTGAACTCAGGTACTCCTGACTCCAGGGCTGGTGCTCTATTCACTGCGCCACCTAGCCGCCCCCTTGACTCACTTCTTAAAGAGTCCTGTTCACCAGATGGGCATTACTTCACTCAAAGTGAGAACCTGAAAAGGACTTAGCTTGAAAGGGTCAGGTTCTCCCATTGCATCCTGGGCCATCACCAGCTGCCCTGATAAATACTTGGCCACTGGACCCAGATGGCTCTGGAGGAGAAAGTATGTCAATAGGAAATTGACCCTGACTATGAAAAAATTCACTTCTGTCATCGTTGATAAGTCAGTTGATCAATAAGCATTTGTTAATAATAACAGCTAATAATATTTTATTAATTTATTGATGTCAATAATAAAAGCACATTTTATATAGTGCTTTAAGGTTTGTAAAGTACTTTACACATAGTTTCTGATTTGATTCTTAGAAGAAATTTATGACATAGGTGCTATTATTATCCCCAATTTACAGAGAAGGAAACTGGCGCTGACAAATGTTAAATGACTTGCCCAAGGTCACAAAGCTAGTAAGTCTCTGACTTAAATTCAGGATTTTCTGACTCTTGTCTAGTGCTCTATCCACTGTGCCATTTAATTGCACTTAACATGTAATTACTTATTATGTGCTAGGCACTATGTTACATATTAGAGATGCAAAGAAAGGTAAGAACAGTTTCTGACCTCAAGGAGCTCACATTCTAATGAGGAAGACAATAGACAAAAATTTATACATACAAATACATACATATATATATATACAAATATACATACATATGTGTATATACATACACACACAGAGGTAATCTCTGAGGGAAGGCACTAGCATTAAGAGTAAGTGAAAAAAGCTTCTTGTATAAGGTGGGATTTTAAGTCAGTCTTGAAGGAAGCAGGGAAGTCAGTAGGTAGAGATGAAGAAGGAGAGCATTACAGGCATGGGAGACAGCCAGTGAAAATGCATGAAGTTGGGAAATTGAGTGTCTTATATGAGGAATAGTGTGGAGGCCAATGTTGTATGTGGAAAGGAGTAAAGTGTAATAAGACTGGAAGGTAAAGGAGCTAGGTTACAAATGCCTTTAAAAACTGGAGCATTTTATTTTTGAGCTTAGAGATAATAAGGAGTCAATGGAGTTTGTTCAGTATGGAAAAGAAGGTGATATGGCCAGACCTGCGCTTTAGAGACATCACTTTGATAGCTGAGTGATATTGGGAGACCAAACAAAAGACTATTACTCTTATAGGTTCAATGTACCAATGTTGTGGCAGTTGTCAGAGAAGAGAAGGGGGAATATATGAAAGATTTTAAAAAGCTGGAATAACAGGACTTGGAAACAGATAGTAAGGGGTGGTGAAAAGAGTAGAGTCCAGAAAGACACTCTGGGTATGGATTTGGGTAGGTAGATGGTGGTACCCTTGACAAGAATAGAGAAGGCAAGGAAAGGGGAGCATTTTGGGGAAAAGTTAATGAGTTCAGTTTTGGACATAAAGAGTTTAAGATATCTGTGGGACATACTATTTGAAATATCCAATAGGCAGTTGAAGATTGGAGACTAAAGAGATGTTAAGGCTGGATAAATAGTTCGAGAATTATCCACATCTGGAGGAGAGATGGAGTGTTAGAGCAGAGTTGATGGAATGGGCTTACATAGGGTAACAGAGTCTACTTTGGCAAAGAGAAGACCCATCTCTTCATTCGAGACTGACAAAGAAGGAGTGTGGGGGATAGCATCTGAGTGATGTGAGAACAGGAAGAGGGAGCTCTTGACAAATGTTCTCAATTTTTTTTTCCAGTGAAATATGAAACAAGATTTTTAGCTGAGAGGGTCGAGGGACAGAGAGCCCTGGGAGATTGGAGCAGAGCTGAAAATTTTGCAAAAGCCACTGTGCAAGTGTAATAGGGAATTCATTAGGGAGGTGTAAAAAGATTGCCTTGTTGCATGTAGTGAAGGCTTAGTTGAAATTATGTAACATAAATGTGTGGTGGATACATTCGGCATGGTTTGTGATTTTTCTCTAGCTCTGTTCAGCAGCTCAGGAAAAGTACCGAAGATTGGGATGGTGGTAATAATATAAGGCTGGAGCTTGGGGGGGGGGAGGGGCAAGATAGGTGAAAAGAAAAAAAGTGTAAGGGATTCAAGAATAGAAGGCAGTGTAGAATTAAACTGTTCCACCAAGAGGTTAAGATGGGAAAGGAACAAGAGTATGTTGTTGCTCAGCAGTGTGATCACCTCTGGAATTTTCTTGGCAGAGATACTGGAGTGGTTTGCTATGTCTTCTTCACTCCATTTTACAGATGAGGAAATTGACGCAAAAATAGCAAAAGTGATCTGCCCAGGATCACACAGCACATAAGTGTCTGAGGCCAGACTTGAACTCAGGAAGATGAGTTTTCCTTACTCCAGGTCTGGCACCATCTATTGTGCCACCTACCTGCCTGCCCCAGATGAAAGTATACCCAGGGCATGGGTAATGACTTGGGAATGAACAGAGCAGGGGAGAGATTGTAGGTCATGGTGAGTACAGAGAGCAGGGTTAGGGATTTTAAGAAAGAATGAAAGATGGATTGATAAAAGATTATGGTCAGATAAAGGAATTTCATAGTTCATGAACATATAAGGTGAACATTTGTGAGTGATGGTAAGATTTAAAGTACAACTATCTCATTTTGTTGCTCACATTAGGTAAAGGAGCAAGCTGTTGGAAATAAATAAATTGGAACTCAGAAATTAGGATGTTTAAGTATTGGTATGTATGTTAATATGATATGATATGAGGGCAGGAGGTGGGAAGGAGAGAAAACCATTAGCCTGGCATAGACCTTCTTCAGGAAGGAAGAGGAGTATCCTGGGTTTTGGTAGATAGCAGCTACTAAGAGTCAGGATTAGGTAATTTAATATAAATTTAATGAACCTCAAAGAAGGAGAGGTTACTGAGTGATGATGGAGGAGGAAAACTCTGAAAATGGTAATGGGGATCAGTGGTAGTGGCAGGGAATAATGAATGAAAGTACAACAATCTTGTTCTGGAAGATGTCTCATCAGGATGGAGCTAGGCCTTAGAGAGTGCAAGAAAATTGAGGGAGTAAGAAAGGGAAAAGTTTAAGATAAAAGCAAATTTCTTAACTATGGAGCAGGCATTTTGCAAAATAGAGTGGAAAGGGTAAAAAGATCTGGAGTGGGACATTGAGGGAATCAGGTTGGAGGGGATGGGAGTAAGGACACAGAGAGAGGAGGTAGGAGAATGGGGTTTATACAGTGATGTCTAAAGATTTAGAATAACTGGGATAGGGAGAGTAAAATCATATGAAAGGTCAATATCCTTTGCAAAATGAGTTCCTGCAGATTATTAATGACAAGTAAAATGACACCTTTGAATCTCAATTTCCTCATCTGGAAAATGATGACAAGCACATGTAACACCAATCTTATAGGGTCAGTGTGAATTTCAAATGAAATAATACATATAGAGTACTTAGTCAACTTTTTTTTTTCTTTTTGGAGGTGGAAACGTAGAGCAATTGGGGCTAAGTGACTTCCCCAAGGTCACACAGCTAATTTTGTGTTAGGTGTCTGAGTCCGGATTTGAACTCAGATCCTCCTGACTCCAGGGCCAGTACTCTATTCGTTGTGCTACTTAGCTGCCCCCATACTTAACAAACTTTAATATGCTCTACAAATGACAGTTATTTTTGTCATTCTTATTGATGTGAAGTGCCAATGATGTTGAAACTAGTCGGATAGTGTGGTAGATGAGGATGCAATAATGAGAAAAATGGAAGATTTGTTCATGCGTTTGTTTGACTAGTTATTAGCCATTAGGAAAATATTAATGCCTAGTCAAATCCACTTAATGTCAGTATTCATTTTCCTCAGCATTTCTTAAGAGTGGTATGAAGTTCTTCAAGCTGAAAATGAAATGATGAATTTTTAAAAAATCTAGCAGCTTTGTTCACATTTCTAAATGCCAGCTTTATTAAAAATGCTACTTCCAATCTATTCATTGTTAATATAGCAATTATGCATGTAAAATAATGTGATTAAAAATTCAAATTTTTTTTTCATTTCAAGAGCTGAATTCAAATTACAAAACTTGTTTGAAATAACCTACAATTGAGGACAATGTGGACAAGGAAAACATTAATTTTCAACTGGAATTAAACAAAATATCATTTCAGGCTGATGGTCATAAACAGACATATTTCCTCTGAGCTAATACAGAATTCTATGGTGCATAGAAGGACCATTTTACTAACTGAGTTGAAGTTAAGCGAGTGTAGATGTTCTCATTTTCCACTGAATGACTTGAACAGTGGGGCCTTTTGAGTTGGAGGTCAATCTTTGCAATATTTGTAGAGTCTTCAAGGAATTTGTACATATGCGTACAGAAAAAGCATTTATAATACTGATGTTTAAATAAAAACCTGTAACAGAGAGGGGATACAGAGGATCTCAAATGAACTACAAAGGATATCAAACTGCAATTGTTTTTCTCAAAATTGGGGTGCAAAATGACCTTTTATCATCATCATCTATCTATATATCTGTTTCTTTGTCTATCTATAGCAGCTAGGTGGCACAGTGGAGACAGTGCCAGCCCTGGGTTCAAATTTGACCTCAGATACTTACTATCCATTTGAATCTAGGCAAGTCACTTAACCCTATTTGGCTCAGTTTCCTCATCTATAAAATGAGCTGGAGAAGGCAAATGGCAAATCACTTCAGTATCTTTGCCAAGAAAACCCCAAATGGAGTCATGGAGATTCTAAAATGACTCAATATCAACAAATCTATTTATTTTCTATTTCCCTGCCTTTGCACATGCTATTGCCTATACCTGGGATGTTTTTCACCCTCACCTTTACTTCTTATACTCTCTTGTCTTCCTAAAACTCAGCTCCATCTCCTATGTGAGGTCTTTCCCGATTCCCCAACCTGCTAATATCTCATCTCTCAAAAGTATCTTGAATTTACTCTGTGTGTATGTATGTGTGTACATGTTGTTATTCCCCTGATGAAACTAAGGTCCTTCCTTGCAAAAATACTTTCATCTTTCTTTTTATATTCCCTGCATCTAGTATAGTGCCTGAGACACAGTAGGCATTTAATAAATTTTTGTCATTTAATAATTTCATGAACGCTCATTTCACTTTCTTCTATTTCATATATTACAGATTTCTAATTGAATTTGTATGTCAGAAAAATACTGGGGAGCAATAACACACTACAGACTAAGTATTAGTCAGTACCAAAATATCTTTGTTTTACAAAGTCAAGCTTTATACTAGGGCATTTAGGTGGTAGTAGAAGTAGTAGTGGTGGTGGTGGTAGTAGTGGTAGTAGTAGTAGCAGCAGTAGCAGTAGCAGTAGTAGTAGTTATTGTTATGGCAACAGTGGTAGTAGAAATCATAGCTACTAGAGTAGTTGTAGCCTGGTGTGTTGATGGATCCGTAATCTTACTCATACAGGCTCTCTGTCCTCCTCTAATGTACGTAGATCATTGATAACTTCTCATCTTTTGTGATTTTTGTCCCAGTCTTTCTGCAGTCCACAGAGGAGGTCTTTCGGGCTATTTCTCTGTTATCTCTTGCAAGTATAATGTGACCACTTTGCCCCCTTTTCTGGTCTTACTTGTTCTAATGATGGATTTTACACTATTTGTATATAAGTTCCCACAAGTAATCTATTGTAGTTTACTTAATACCCATTGTGTATCTTTCCATTGACCTGTAGGCTATCTGCAACTTTAGTTCTTTTTCTAGTTTTGTTGTTCTGTCATTTTCTGTTGTTTCTGACTCTTCATGACCCATTTGGGGCTTTCTCAGCCAAAATACTGGAGTGATTTGCCATTTCCTTCTCCAGCTCATTTTACAAACGAAGAAATTGAAGCAAACATGGTGAAGTGGCTTGGCCAAGGTCACAGCTAGGAAGACTCTGAGGCCAGATTTGAGCTAAGGAAGATGAGTGTTCCTGACTCCAGGCCTGGCATTCTCTCCATTGTGCCACCTAGTTGCCCACTATTTTGTAGTAGGATTTGCTAATAATAAATCCATTTAAAGTCCACTCCCGTGCTTCACCCTTGTGTGGAGGTGACTGGCTTCTCAAAAACTAGACTATGGAACTTGAGCTCAAACTAGAGCAAAGTAAAAAGTTCTGAGCCTGTGTCTGGTGACAGACTTCCATGCAAGGACCAGCGACCAGCGTGGCTAATTGCTAAGAGACTCATCATGAGACATTTGCTTACAAATAGTGAAATATATTTTGACTATTGCAACTCCTGAAACAAAGTGAAAGAATGGTTGCTATCTGCCTAATGGAAAGAGGATATATATTAATAAGACTATAGATTAAAAAAAAGGAATTTAGTATTGAAATATCTCACGGTCAATGGAAAATTGCACAGCTAGGTGGTACAGCAGACAGAGCACTGGGCCTGGAGTAAGGAAGACCTGAGTTCAAATATGACCTTAGGCACTTACTAGCTTTGTGACCCTAGGCAAGTCACTTAACCCTTTTTGCCTCAATTTCTTCATCTGCAAAATGAGCTGGGAAAGGATATGGCAAACCACTCCAGTATCTTTGCCAAGAAAACCCTACTGTGTAGACATGACTGAACAGAATTAAGAACAATAACAACAAAAAAGAAAACTAGCATTCAGGAACTAAAAAGCATTAAAGGGTCATGATGAAATTCATCTATAAACCTCACATGAAAATATAAATGAACTTTAATAAGTAATGTACCCTCTTTTACCCTCAGTTCCATCATGTTCCATGCAACATAGAAGTAATAGTAATAATAGCTAACTCGCCTGAATTTAGGAGATAGCATCAGATGATCTCTTGAGGGCTCCTCTACTTCTAGGTTTACTTATCAAGATTCCAACAATGCATTATAATTAGCTAGTCCTGCAGACTTCTACTTAAGAGGGAATTTTAAAGGCTGGAGATGGTCCAGAGAAGTGTATTAAGATGAATTTGCATCACATAATTTCAGACTTGGAAGAAATGTCAGCAGCCACTCAGTTCATACCTGAAAAAAGAATACTCTCTACAACTTTCCTGATAAGTGGTGAGCTCGCCTTCGCTCGAGTATTTCCCAGAGGGGAAAAATTCACCACTAGCTTAGGCAGCCCATTCTACTGCTGAAAAAGCTCTAGTTGTTAGAAAGTTTTTCTTGACATTAAGATTAAATTTGCCCCTTTGCAACCTCTACCTATGGATTTGTCCTCTGGAACTAAAAAGAACATCTTACCCCTTTTTCATAGGATAACCCTTCAAAATACTTGGAGATAAAATTCTGTTCTGCCTATTTCTGCTATGTCTTCTCCTCTTTTGTCTAATTGGGATACTCCACTGAAAATATAAAATCAATAAATAAAATTGAAGTGCAGCACGAAGGGTTTAGATTATAAGGAAGACTTTAGTGACTGTGAAAATTGTTGAAAATGGACATGGGTTATAGAATGAAACTGATAAGAACATTTTAAAATAACATGTATTATCATCTGTCGGGGATGGCTCTGCCTGAAGTCAGAGGAACAACCTTTACGATCTTTCAAGGTTCCCTTTCAGTCTCCATATGGCTTTCCTTAGTCCATATGGTTCTCAGTGTCTATAGGAACACTAAAAGGTGACATAATTACTACTTTATGTATATTGGTAGCTATTATCAATAGAGATTAGGAAATATTATGCATCTGGGTGTTGGCCAGTACACTTTTTGACTATGTTAAGTTTATAGCAAGAGGAAATAGGAATAAATGATAAGAGAAGAGAATGAGGTTCTATAGCTAGAAAAACCCAGCAGGTTATAGAAACTTTTCTGAAGTCTTTAGAAGCAGAAAAGTTAAATACTTGAAATAGGTTAAGTCAAATTCTGCTGAGAATCACAGAAGTAGATGAACTAATCTCTCAAAGCCCCTCCTAAGTTGATGATTCTGTGATTTGGTAATTTTATTCTAGACTCAAATACCAAAGAGCTATTCCTTCATGTGATCAAGCTTCCCTGATTAGTCTATTTGAGCACATAATATCTTTCCACTGGAAGCATTTATTTTTACTTGTTTAGGACCATAATGGATTTCAACTGTCTTTAGGACCAGTCAAAGGCACTGTAAAGTCTGGTGGAAGACTGAGGGGCTTGAAGGCCACCAGAATTGGTATATTTTTTTCATTTTTTTCCCCTTCAGCTCTTTTTTGTTTTTTTGGAAGGGAGAAAGCAAGGCAATTGGGATGAAGTGACTTGCCCAAGGTCACATAGCTAATAAGTGTGTCAAATGTCTGAGGACAGATTTGAACTCAAGTCCTCCTGACTTCAGGGCTGGTGCTCTATTCACTGTGCCACCTAATTGCCCCCATTGGCATATCTTAATGAAATAGTTGTGACAAATGTAAAGCCCAAGAGACAGATTTTTGGGGTAATTAATAACCAATTTATTAATTAGGCTAGGAAATAATCAATACATTGATCTGTCTTGGTAATCAAAGACCCCACCATGGAGCTTCCTGAGTGCTTTTAGAAAAGGGGGTGCCCCTGACAGGTAAAAATCAAACCTGATTGGTGAACAATTAATGAGAGGTAGACTTTCAAGGGAGGAGGTGGGCTAAAAGTCTTCAGCTCCTCCTGTTGAAAACATGATCTGATTATGAGATAGCTGCCTCTGTCGGTTTGGACAAAGGAATCCGTCTCTATCCAGACCACTCTGGTTGGTTATCTCCTTCATAAGATGGGTCCTTCTGGACTCTAATAGAGGAGTCCAATGACATGGGCCCAATGCTTTGGTGGTGGAATTCACCTAAATTAGCTTCTGTTTATACTATAACAAAAGTAAAGTCCTCTAGTTGGGTCGGGGCCTGCTCAAGGTTGAGGAAAATGTTCCTGAACGATCAGGCCAATCTCATCTGTCAGCCTTGTCCTTTCCAGACCAGCTGAATGACCTATAAGATCCCTAAATGAGGAAATAAAGGGGAAAAAACCCCATCTCTAGATAAATTTAATAGTTGTTATTAATATAATAGAGAAATAATTTAGTGTATATTAAAGGTACAAATGTTCACTTTGCCTAGGGGTGATATTCCTATAACACTGTTAGAAGGAAGACCTTGGAGATACTACGGATCCAATTATATAACCTGAAACAAAACTGCACATGGAAAAACGTGACATAAAGTTTGCTCACGATAGGTGTCATTGCTATTCTCCTGGTTGGCTAGCCTTAGGTAAAATTATGACACATATAAAATCTATCTTTGCCACCTCCCTCCCCTTCTATAAAAATAAAACAGTCAGGTGGCATAGTGGATAGCATGCTGGCCCTGGAGTCAGGAAGACCTGAATTCTAATCCTATCTCAGACCCCAGCTGTGTGACCCTAGGCAAGTCACTTAAACAGTCAGGCTCTGTTACTGTAGAGGACAATGCCATTCTCCCTCAGGTTCACAACCTAAGAGGCATCTGGATTCCTCATTCTCTCAGCCTCCCTATAACCAAGCTGCTGCCAGGATTTGTAGACTTCACCTTTGCAACACCTCTAGAACATGTCCCCTCTTCTCCTCTGATTTACTACCACTCTGGTGGAGGCTCCTAATCACCTCATACTTGGACTGTTGAAGTAGTCTCCTGGTGGGTCTACAGGTCTCAAGTCTCTCCCCTCTCCAATTAATCCTCCATTCCGTTGCTCAAGTACTTTTCCTAAAGGGTAGTTATGAGCACGCTCCCCCACTCAGTAAATTCCAGTGACTCCCTATTGCCTCCAAGAGCAAATACAAAATGCTCTGTTTGACATTCAAAGCCCTTCACCATCTAGCCCTCTCCTACCCTTCCAGTCTCCTTATACCTTACTCTCTGCCATATATTCTTCGCTCCAGTGATACTGGCCTCTTGACTATTCTATGAACAAGATATTTCATCTCTTGACTCTATGCATTTTCTCTTGCTGTTGCCCATACCTGGAATACTTTCTCTATTCAACTCCACCTACTGACCTCTGATTTCCTTTTTTTTTGTTTGTTTTTTTTTGTTTTTTTGTTTTTTTGTTTTTTGCTTTTTGGAGGGCAGGTTGGGGTTAAGCGACTTGCCCAAGGTCACACGGCTAGTTTTTTGTGTTAAGTGTCTGAGGCCGGATTTGAACTCAGGTACTCCTGACTCCAGGGCCAGTGCTCTATTCACTGCGCCACCTAGCCGCCCCTGATTTCCTTTAAGTCCCAACTAAAATTCCATTTATTGGAAGACCTTAGTTCTAGTGACTTTCCTCTATTAATTTTATTTCCTGTTTGTTCTGTATATGATTCACTTTGTGTATATTTGTTCGCATTTTGCCTCCCCCATTAGGTTGTAAGCTCCTTGAGGGCAAGACTTTTACTTCTTTTTGTATCCTCAGCCCTTAGCACAGTGCCTGGCACACAGTATGTTGTTATTGATTAATGCCTTATACTGATCTCTGACTTTTGAGAGCCACATACAGTTGTGATTCATTAAGATCTATCTGGGACAGTTAGGTGGTACAGTAGTTAGAACACTGGACCTGGGGTCAGGAAGACTCATATTCCTGAGTTCAAATCTGGCCTCAGTTGTGACCCTGGGCAAGTCACTTCACCCTATTTGCCTCAGTTTCTTCATTTGTAAAATGAGAAGGAGATGGCAAACCACTCCAGTATCTTTGTCAAGAAAACCCCAAATGGGGTCATTAAAAATTGGTCACTACTGCGCAACAAGGTCCATCTGCCCTCTCAAAGCCCCTTATCTCTTAAAGTTGATAACCTTGTCAAATATTTTCTGTCCTACTTCCCATTTCCTCAGGGCTCTAATTTCAAAGGTCAATTAATGAAATGTTAAAATACTAATAGGAAAAAATATGTTATTCTGCATAAGAAATATGTTTACATTTTAAAGGGGAAGATTGGACATGTATACTTCAGACCAAAAGGGAGAGAGAATTTGGCATACCCTTCAGGTCTCATCACACTTAACTGTAGTTAAGTTTCCCTAAAGCCAACAACACGAATAGATTTTATACCTCTGTTTACCAGAAAGCTTTCATCTCAGGTGACAGTGAGTGAATTTTTGTAAAACTTTGCTCTTGTGTAATGGTAATTAATTTGTTTGATCAGATGTTAAGTAGATCCTAGTAACCTAGTGTTAAGTATAGAACTCTGTCCATTGGTGAAAAGGTGTGAATTCCCCTGTGACTTGGAAGAATGCTATTGGCTGAGACACTCCCCTGAACCATGTTGACTTGGGA
The DNA here is from genome assembly GCA_028646575.1 of Pseudocheirus occidentalis. Taxonomy (NCBI): domain Eukaryota; kingdom Metazoa; phylum Chordata; class Mammalia; order Diprotodontia; family Pseudocheiridae; genus Pseudocheirus; species Pseudocheirus occidentalis. The sequence goes on from CM053596.1 coordinate 170,000,831, forward strand.
GAAGGCCAGTTTTTATAAGCAGGAGAATTTCAGAGACA
>CM053596.1:170006472-170026592 GCA_028646575.1 Pseudocheirus occidentalis
TCCACTTCTTTTATTTGGTTTTCAAAGTCCTTTTTCAGTTGATGTATAGCTTCTAGGCATTCTTCAATTGTCTTAGAAGCATTTGGTGTGGGAGTTCTGATTTCTGGGCTCTCTTCCTCCCGTTCCATGCTTTGACCCTTTTTATCCACAAAAAAGGATTCTAGAGTTTTATGGGTGTTTTTATTTTACCTCCTTTTCCTCATGTTGGCCAGTCAATTAATTGGTTGGTTTTTTTAGGTCTGTGAAACTCTGCTTCCAAGGGGGGAAGCTCTGTTCCAAATCGCTGGGGTATTCCCAACTGCCGGAGCTATTAGGGGGGGTGTTGCAAGTCCCCCCAACTTTGGCTTGCTGAAAATGCACCCCAGGACCTCCACCCAAGACCACGATCTGGATCCAGGCTGCTTAACGCAAGAGCACTTGCCCCTGATCAATTGATTCAGCACCCCCTGCGGAGTCCGCAGGCCAGGGGCTCTGAAGCAGCCTGGTGAGGGCCGCCTGTTGATCCAGCAGTTCCCTTCCCCCACTGCTTCCTTGCCCCAGGGGCCGATTGGCTGAACTGCTTTACCACCCCCAAATTAATTTTCAAAGTTTCACTTTCACTAACCATCTCTGAGGATTTTAAGATTCCCTTAGGCAGGTGCTTTAGATTTTCTTTGAAGTAGGTTCAAGCTGAGGCTCACTCCTCCAGGCCTCCCTGGGGCCTAGCCTGGCCCACTGAGGTTTTGGGCTGGCTTTGGGCTGGCTGGGTCTCTGCTCTGCTGAGGTGCGAGCTGCCCCTCTCCCGTCCCTGTTCCTCACGCCTTGGCAGATGTGGAGATGCTGGATGCTGTAGAACCTCTGAAGACTGGCTGCAGGGCTCGGCTCAGCTCAGCCTGGCTCCTTCCCACCGTCCCAGGCCTGACTGTGGTCTTGGCTTCAGGCTGTTTCAGTTTCCGCGAGCTGCTTTCAGCGAGAGATGTGTTCTCTGTAGTTTAGTGAGTCTGAGAGTTCTAGGCTTTGTCTGGGTTCATAATTTTATGGGTGTTTAGGGTGGCGGTGTGGAAACTGCGTGACCTTGCTGCTTCTACGCCGCCATCTTGGCTCCGCCCCACTTACAATTAAATCTCAATTAATCAAATGTATTTGACCAAAGCATTCAATTAACCAGTCTCCTCACTCTCTTCCTCCCATACACACATGTCATATTTTGTATGTGGGAGAGTCAAATGAAAAGGATAATTTCATAGTGTGAATTGATTTCATATATTTGTTTAATAAGGAAAGGTGTTGAAAATTACATATTGAGTTTAATATCTATTTAACCTATGTTCTAACACAAGGAGATACACAGCCATCTAAGTCCTACCCTGACAACTCACCATGGGGTCTTACTGAAGGCAATGCCAATGGAATACAATGGAACACTTAGCAGGCTCTGCTAAGCTGGAAAGGCTTTGCAACAGTCCCAGTGACAGACTGCTATTCATGAACTGGCCAGCCTAACTAGTTCTGATATGTTCCTCATAAGAAAGTTGGCTAACAAGTGATGAATTTTTTGGCTATGGCAACCCATGAAAGAACTAAATACATAGTATGTATTTGCATGTATCACATGCAATTATTAGACATTCTGAGAGTGTGATTTTCCCCCGAAGCCTTATCTCTTCCATTCCCTTCAAATAGTCTGCTTAACAACTAAAATGGGCTCCTTGTCATTCCCTGTTCTTGCCCTACCCTTTCTCACCAATATAATTTTGTGCTTGCTGTCCCCCCTACCTGGAACAGGCTCCCCTATCTGTTGAAATCATTTGAGTTTTTCAAGCATTACCTCTGCTACCACTTCCTTCCTACAAGCTTCTCTGATTTCCTATGCTGTCACCCCTCCCCTCTCATATTTATCATGCCACTCCACTGTCCTATAATAGTTATTTGTTTATGTTCTTTTCCTCTGTCAAGATGTAAACTCCCTTGAAGTGGGGGAAAATGGTGACAAAAATTGTTAATATAATGACTGAAGTTAATACCAAATGTCTATGGATTGTCACTTGCTACGGTTTTTGGGTCAGGATGTATAGGTCTCCCCTATACCCTTCCTCAACAGGCTTCGGGCGTCCCCGGCTCCCGCTTACTCTGGGAGAAACAGCTGCACAGAAAACTCAGGACACAGGACTTGCTTCTAGCTTTTACTGAGAGTACATTCTCTATGCTGGGCGTGGCTGGAATTCTCTCTGCCTCTGGGTAGCCTGTATTTAAGTCCTTTCTCCAGGGCCTCTTAGGGCCCCTTCCCTGGCTATGCCCTCGCCAGGGCGAGCCAATCATGCATCGCCCTGAAGGTGGAGAGCTAATCCTGCTTATTGCAAACAGGTGCAGCCTTCGCATTCCACCCCCAGGTGATCATGTGCATTCCTGTTAGTTGAGGACCTGTTCAACCCATCACCTCACCCCACATGAGGTATCAGAGACCCAACAAGAGACCCGACAGTCACTCCCTTAAAAGATTCTTGTAATGCCAGAATTTCAGTAATGTCTTTACATTCCTACTCTTAAGATATTTACTCTTCATTAGGTTAGGCTGAACCACACCCTAGGTCTCCCTGTCCTGAGATTTTGTCTTGTGGGGGAGCCCAGCTCAAGCTGGATCTCAGCTTCTAGTGTCCTTGCCCCTTTCCATTGAGGTTCATGGCATGAAGGGCAAAACAATCAGAATGAAGTGGTTTTCTTTACCTGGATTGCCATGGACCACTGAGGTCTCATGAGTAGGCCTTGCTACCTCATACTACCTCTTTCTACTTTCCTCCTAAAGGTATTAGAAGTTTTTTCATGGGTCTTAAAGTTTTGCCACTTGGATATCTTAATTAAAGGAGTTTATTCCTCAATTCATGGCTTTGGTTTGTTTCAGGACTTGATAGCTACTAATTTTTGCCTGTTTCTGTGATTTCAGCACTATAGGGAACTCCTGATATAGGGAGGAAGCTTCCTCCATCAGTGAAGATCAGGAACTTTTTGGCACCTTGGAGAGTGGCTTGGGGGGACTGAGAAGGTAAGTGACTGGCATAGCGCCACATAGGCAGAATGTATTAGAATTTAGATCATCCTAACTCCAAGACCATGCTGTAGCTCTAGGGATGATTTTAATTCTCATTACTTTTGCTTACATTTCCCAAATCATGGATCCTTAGACCTGTAATCATGCTACTGATGGCTCACATGTGCAGTGTCCTGCAAATGCAAAGAATGTGAATGTGTCTCCTCTGAGGAAATGTATTAGTCCTGTTGCCTTGCTGGGTGCCACATATGTGCAGAGGCTTTAAGTAGGGGAGTTCTTTAAAGATCTTGACAAGATCCTCAAACTAAACCAGGCTATATAACATGATATTAGGTAACTTCAGGACGAAAGTGGGCAAGAACACTGAAAATTCTGTTAGGAAATATATCCTGAGAATAAGAAATCAAATAGGTCAAAAGCATGTGGATTACTTAGGAGTCTCATCCCTGTGAGTTGTTAATACTAAAAATATGCTGGATATAGCATGATGAATTGTATTCAAAGAACAGGAGGCTATTGTAATGGATCAGAAATGACATGGAGTAATTTCAAGATCAGTTGTTTGTGTTTAGTCAGGTTACTGACTAATTAAAGCTCAAGTTCAAATCAATCCTAAACAAGGAGAGATAGTAAAGACAGTAAATGATTATAATGGTTCCATTCCAACTTTTAAAATTCAAATGATCAACTCTGAAAAATGGAAAATGAACGGAAGTAAAGACATTGACTCTGACATAATTTCTCAGAGAAGCTGAACTGGTCCAAAATAGTTTCCACAACAAGGAGAAAGAAAGAGAACAGAAACTATCTAGCTGGGAAATATTTCATTGGTCTTAGGGCAGGTTTGAACCAGAAGTGTAATAGGAAAAAAACATGGCAGGGGTTCATAAATTTAAAGCTAGAAGGGACTTCAGAGTTTACCACTTTGTTTTATAGATTAGGAAACAAGATTGGAAATGTTAAGCACCTTGCTAAGATATTAAAAGATATTAAAAAAACAAAATAAAAACAAAATCAGGACCAGGATAGAATGGGGACATTGTAGAGTGAAACTTTTGAATGAAATAAATTAATAACTGGGTTGAAAAATTGTGAATCTTCAGACATCAGAATATGTGAAAATATATTCCACAGTCAGATACAAATAATTTTTGGATTATCTATGGTTTTAGTATCTCTATTCTCCAGTCACATCCAATCCAACTAGAATTTATTAAAAGCCAATACATAAAGCACTGTCCTATAGATAGAGCTGTAGAGCTGTATCTATAGTGAGGTGCACATTAGCCAGAACAAATTGGAACATTTTATAAGGTATTAAAGAGATAAAAGAAATGCCAAGAGGCATATGCCAGTCATTCTGCTCTTCTAACAATAAAGAATCCAGTGCAAACTAGCTATTGGTAGTGATTTCAAGCAATATCCTAGGAAATGAACTTATTTTAAACAGTGACTATAAAGTTATACGTTATTTACTGCTGTAAAGATGATGAATAGCGTGTTTGTGGACTACTGACTAAAAGAAAATTCTTCATTGGTGTGTAGAAAGTTATCCTCTTCCATTCATTTGTGAAATAAAATATTTTAAAACAAAAAAGTTGATTCATTTAAAAAATGATCTTAAAGAATAAAAAGAAAAACAAACTATACTATATAACTAGAGGAAAGAGCATAGATCCAAGGGCCATTTTGTTATTTCCTTTTTTATTTCTAAACTAGTCATTAAATGTAAAGTTTAATACAGTACAAAATATGGTTTCTTTACCAAACAGATTTTTTTCCTCCTTGCTAACACCTGACTATTTGTTTAACCTGGCAGTTAAGTGTTACGTAAAACCTGAATACTTAGTAACCTAAAGAGCACTATTTATTCAATGAAGATCTACTGTGAAAATTTTGTGAGAACACCAGGATTAATAACCACTCTTCTCTTTTGAAAAGTGCAGTGGGGAACGATTAAGCCATCCAAAAGATTATACAGTGTTTTTGGCAGCTCTTAAACACCATGCTGAGGTGTTGGGGGAGAAAGCTCATTTGTTATTTATTCTTTACTTGAGGTTTGCACTTAACTAATGGGCTAGCTGTCTTTTTCTATATGAGAAAGATTAGTCAGTAGCAAAATGAATCAGATAGATTATAGAGTATCAGGAACAGCTTTAAGCCCTTCAGGTTTTATGGTGTGACTTAACTAAATCCAATAGAAGACGTAAAATTGTCAGCCTGAACGGGTATTCTCATTGCTAATCACCCAGCTATATAAATTAAGTTAAAAGAAAACAACCAAACAAACACCACATGGTACAAATTAAAAGCTATCCCATCCCAAAATGTTTCTTTAAAATTATTTTTCATTTGTAAGAAGTTTAATTTTAGGCACTGCATTTATCATACTTTGCTCTGACAAATACTGTAGGGCTAAATAAAGGCAAAGTAATTATGTAATTTAACAACGTAGATCTTTATTACAGGCATCCACAGAGAAACCTTTTAAGTGATTAAAGGGCTCGATGGTGAATTCCCACTCTGCTTCTCTCAAGTCCATGCCTCTAGCAGAATGTAAACTCTTTATGGGCAAGAACTGTGTTTTTCTTTTTCTTTTTTTGTGTCCCCAACACAAAGTGTTTTTTTTTTGACAGTTTTCTGTCCCCAGTCTACTAGCACATAGTAGGCATTTAATAAAAGTTGGTTGAATTGAATTGTATACATGTTTCAATTAATCAGACGTACACTTTGCTGTATGGTAAGTCAATCAACCTTTCTGGGTTTCTTTTCTTTTTTTGCTTTTTGGAGGGCAACTGGGATTAAGTGACTTGCCCAAGGTCACATGGCTAGATTGTGTATGTGTGTGTGTGTGTGTGTGTGTGTGTGTGTGTGTGTGTGAAGTGTCTGAGACCGAATTTGAACTCAGGTCCTCCTGATTCCTGGGTTGGTGCTCTATTCACTGCACCACCTACCCACCCCCTGGGTCTCATTTCTTAATTTGTAAAATGAAAGGTTGGATTACAGCCTCTGCAAAGTACCTTCCAGTTTGAGATCTGTGGTCCTAAGATCCTTTTTTTGGCAGCTAGATGGCTCCAGAACATGGCTCCTGAACCCTGGCTTTTGAAGTCAGAAAGACATGAGTTCAAATCCTGCCTCAAACAATAGCTGCACAACCATAACAAGTCATTTAGAATCTCTCAGCCTCAGTTTCCTATTCTGTAAAATGAGAGAATTGGAGTTCATTGCCTCTAAGGCTTCCTGTAGCCCTAATTTTATGGTCCTATGATTTAGATGACTTTTTACCCCACTTGCACTGTCATGTGCTAGTCTATAGATGCGTTGTAGTCTCATACTATATTGTAAATTCCATCAGGAGAAAGATTACTTAATCTTTGTATCCTCATGCCTCTTGGCACTGGACATTATGCAACATTTGTTGAAGTTGTAAAAGACCTGTCTGTTCCATAAGAGAATGTACTGGACAATGGAAGGAGCTCTAGCCCAAGGGAGGACCTTGATCCAAATTCTGCCTCTGACAGAGACAATGATGAGTGAATTCTGAGGTGCATCCACTGAGTATTAAATGATTGTACAGACCTGCTTGAGGCTCCTTGTCTGTCTTACCTCTGATAGTTATAGCCAAATATATCTGGGGCCTGTTTACCACAACCTGCCCCCTTTGTTTTTACTCAGCCTAAAGTAGGGTAAGCACCAACGTCTGGAGTAGCAAATCTAACTCCGGCAGATCATCACATGCCTTGCTATGTCCTAGAACAGGCATAAAAGGGATTCCATTGGCCATCTTACAGCTTGACACATGCAATTACTGTATATTTTGTTTTTGCATAAATAAATTATAACTAGGAAAGTCTGTGAGCTTGAGCTGGGTCATTCTTCAAAAATCAGTGTGCATCAAATTTGTTCGTTTTTGTTGGCTGGGTTTAGTTCATAGACTTATAAAGCTGGAAGTCCATCTGGTCAAAGCACCTCATTCTATGGATTCAATTAGCATTTCTATGCAGATGATTGTCAGACCTATCTATCTATCTATCTATCTATCTATCTATCTATCTATCTATCTATCACTCTCTCTCTATCTATTTATCTATCTATCTATCATTTATCTCCTGAGTACCCCATATTTGTCACCTTATATTTGCTAAACTCTATTGCCTCCCTATTACTCACAGGAAGAAATAAAAAGAAATATAAAATCCTGTCTGGCTTTTAAAGCTCTTCCCCCTTTTCCAGTCTTCTTATACTTGATTCTCTTCTACACACTCTGTGATCCAGTGACGTTGGTGTCCTTGCTATTCCTCACACAAAAGAATCCATGCATTTTCACTGGCCATACCCCATACCTGGAATGGTATTTCTCTTCATGTCCACTTCCAGGCTTCACTGGCCTTATTAAAGTCTCAGCTATAATCCTACCTTCTTCAAGACATATTTCTCCTTCCTGATTTATGTCCCCCAATCCTACTCTTAAGCCCATTGTTGTTCATTCATATCTGACTCTTTGTGACCCCATTTGGAAATTTCTTGGCAAAGACACTGGAGTGGTTTGCCATTGTCTTCTACAGTTCATTTTACAGATGAGGAAAATGAGGTAAACAGGATTAAGTGACTTGGCCAGGGTCACACAGGAAGGGTCTGAGGACGCGTTTAGATAGATGAACTCAGGAAGATGTCTTTTTGTCCAGGTCCGGCACTCTATCCACTGTGCCTCTCTTATCTGCCCCTCCCTTCGCCCCCACCCCAATGCTAGTGCCTTCCCTCTTAAATGACTTCCAAATTAGTCTGTGTATGTGCTGTGCACACATAGTTGTTTGCAAGTTGTTTCTCAAATTTAAATGTGACCTACTCAAGGGCAGGGACATTTTGATCCTTTTTTAATCCCTAGGATATAACGCATTTCATAGCATATAACTGGCGTTTAATAAATCCTTGCTGACTAAACACAGAAGAGAAAATGCCTAGACAGGTTGAGTGACTTGCTCAATGTTGTCAGGCAGCAGGCAGTAAGCAGGGGAGTGTGGATATGAACGTGGTTCCATTGCCTGCAAATCCAGTACTCATTCCCTTGTACCATATTGTTCTTGGGCTTTACTGCCAGTCAGTATGGGTGGGAGAGAAGAAATCCAAGTCAAAATAATTTAGATATTAAACTTTATTTTCAGAAATGGAGACATTCAGCACATTTATATGTTGCTTTGTAAATTTCTGAATTTCTGAAAACTGAGACTTTTGGATTGATGAGCATCTGATTTCTGAATTTTGTGCATAATGAATACCTAATAGTTGTATACTGCCCTGGACTCATGGTGCCACCTGGTGGTTGACACAGGAAATCACTTGATGTACCTCCTCTTCGGACTCTTCTAGGAGAAACTATGCATGTGCGAGTTTATTCTCACAATCCCGATTTCATTTATTTTTCACAGTTCACAACTTAGTTAATTCAACCTCAAATCATCTTTTTCTTAAGTATATTTATGTGCTGATAATTCTGGTCTTTTCCCTCTCCTTTCTGTCAATTCTCCATTAACTCCAGAAAAATCACTCCCTCCTAGCTTAAATTAGTTTATGAGCCCCACTCAATGAACTTAATCAGGGCATATGAATAATGCTAATAATATGCCAGTTTTAAGCAAAAAGAAAATCCACACATTTTAATATGAAATTCGATAAAATAAAGTATCTGTGCTATCAACCCTGTGAATCTCGATTTAAATAGGATCACAAAATTTCTGTGGGGGAAGGGTCTACAGGAGTCATTCAGTCCACAAGGTACCCAAAGAGGCACCTTGATGAATTATCCCTCGAAAACAGTCAACAAGTCTTTGCCTCAAGGCATTGGCAGGAGTGTGGAGAAGAACTTCCTATTCTCTTACTGGAGACCTCAGTTTTTAGGAATTTACCCCTTATATTGAAGAAAATTCTGTCTTTATTAATTTTTACCTTGTTCTTTGCAGGAGAATGGGGATGGTGGGGTGTAAGCACATATGTAATATATATCTAATTTCTTGACCATATGAAAATTCTTGAAATATTTGACAATATCTCTCATACCTTCTGTTCAATAGGCTAAATATGCCTCATCCATTCCACTGATTTTCCTTTGGCACAGTTTTGAGTCCTGTCACCATTCTAATTGCCTTCCTCTGACTATCCTCCAGCTAGTCAATGATTATATGAATGGTATACCTCCACCAAGGTGGGTTGGAAAGGTTTGTCTGTACACATGACTCTTAATTGCTTGAGAGAATGATGCATTAAGCTGCTGTGAACTGCCTGAGTGCAGAAGGAACATTTGGGGATGGTTGCAGGGCATCAAGAGAGGTGACTGAGAGAGATAAACTTTGGCTTTTGAATGGTCGACAGGAAACCTTGCTAGAATAGAAGTGGGTCACTAACATGTCCCTTGACTTCTAGGGCGTGAGATCCTAGAGACTGCTAAAAGAGGACTCCCTTAGAATGTGCTCCTTGAGAGCAGGGACTGTCTTGATTTTCTATGTGTGTGCACAGAGCTTACCAAAGCGTTTTGTACATTTTTGTTGTTATAGAGTCATTTCAGTCATGTCCAACTCTCTATGACTCCATTTGGATTTTTGGCAAAGATACTGGAGTGGATTGCTATTTCCTTCTCCAACTCATTTTACAACTGAGGAATTGAGGTAAATAGGATTGTGACTTGCCCAGGTTCACATAGCTAGTAAATGTCTGAGGCTGAATTTGAACTCAGGTCCTTCTGACTCTAGGGCTGTTGTTTTATTCACTGTGCCACCTAGTTGCCAATAGTAAGTGCTTAATAAACGTTTTTCATTCATTCACTCATTTCCAGGTATCTGCCCTTCTCTATGTATGTCAGTGTCCTTGGTTGGTATGCCAACACTTGTGGAAAGGCAGTCAATCAAGAACCTACTATATGACTTAGCAAGTCAGGAGAGGGCTCTGTGTATATACTTTTCAAGAAGTCTCTTTCGTCTATTGTCAAGCTGAGGCATGATTCCAGCATTTAGAAATAGTTAACACTATTGGAGAATAATCTGGGATGATTTTTTGCTATAATGGACAGCAGCTAGGAACATGTAGCTAAGGTAAGAACACAGGTGTCTCAACAATCAATTCAGGGCACCTTTCACTATACCATAGGCTCACTTTTATGTTTTATTGTTATTCTCTTTAAGAGGGACTGGAATATTGTGCAGAGAACTTCTGATAGTATCTTCCCATGAGAGAGATGATGGGGAGACTGCTTCTGAGAGAGCTGTGACAATAAGGCAAGAGAAGTGTCTGGGAGAGAGGGACATTCTATAACTTGATACAGTTTGCTAACCACATGTTTAGGGGAAAGCTTTTTGATTGGCTATGGAACTAGAATGGGGGATGCTTTCATAAGGCACAAGTAATCAGAGCCTCAGTCCTTTTCTCTTTGACTGTTCACTCTTAGTTTGGCTCCTTAGCTGATGTCTAGTGAGAGCTAATGCTATAAGAGAAAACAGAGAAACAGAACACACTAATCTCGATAATTTCACTGTCAGTGAAACTAGAAGAATGAAAGAAGTTATGGCCAAGTGGAAAGATGACTCAGAAGTACCTGAGTACTTGTTGGTGTTGAGAAAGCAGATGGTGGAACTGGTTTAATCAGACCCCTAAAGGCAACAAGAAATAATATTTTATGAGATTATTGGTCATCTTGTAACTCAATATAAATGCTAATTATTTACAAAAACACAAATCATTGCATGAGTTCCTGTGATTGTATAGGTAGAGAAATTCATAAAGAACTCTATAGGTCCTCCATATAACCAATATAGAAACCAATATAGACTTTGATACTCCTTGACTTCAATGCAAAGGTGGGAAAGAGAGCTATAACAAAAACATGGAAAAGCATCATTCAGGCTCACATCTTTCTATCATGAATACTTTCTTTGAGAAGCAAATCGGTAGATATTGAACATGGTGAGCACCAGTGAAATGAAATAGATTATATTAACAGGCAGGAAAAGACTTGTTATTGATGGTGAAATTATCTCTGAATTGGCCCTCTGTGTATAGTCAGACTACCAACTTGTCAGAATAAAGAAAAACTCTAGTAAACATCAAGAAGAAATTATAATAATGAGGATAAACTGCACAGTTTGAACAATTCTATCATGAACTATCTAAATAAGACATCGACAGTGGAAAATGGACAAATGAAATATTAACATTGATTACAGTAATAATTTTATACAGCAAAGTTATATGATAATGTTTCTTTTTAGCCAATTTAAATCTAAGCTTAAGCAATGTAAATTAATTGCCATCACAAGAGGTCCAAAAAGACCCTCAGAAAATGTTTTAGCAAACATTTGATTTACTTGTCATGTGGGGGGGAATACTGGCCAAAAGTTATAGTAGTTTAGAATGTAGACTCATAAAATCTTAAAAAGGAAGATGATAGCTGATTATGAGTAATCTCATCTCTTAAAGCAGTGGATTGTTAAAACAGTTTAAATAAAGCTTGGTAAGAGATTCAACTCAGGCCCTCCAGGGGAATTGAAAAAGACAAAAATGAGAAGGAAAGCAAATGGAAAATAATGAAAAATATCTACAAAGATTACTGGAACAATCTTTTCACTATTGAGGACAGTTGAACTGCCACACTTAGACCCTAACATCATTGTCTTGGATGTGACTATAGGGGAGGTAGAAATGGTACTAAAGAAAAATGGAAAAGGTAGATAGATTGGATCAAGAGTAGATAGTGAAGATTTTTTGCTTGAGGTAACAGAATCACAAGGGCTTTGAGGGAATCCATATATAAGGTACCAAAAGATGTGAAAAAAAACCCTTAGACCTTATTAATTCAAAAAAAGTAACTTTAAAAATATCAACAACTTGACCATATTCCTACTCTTCCATCTATAGAAAATCTTTAGAAGACCCTTATATTCACAAGTGGTGTGTCTGAGATGGGGGTGGGGAGAGGACAAGCACCTTGGATGTCCATGCCAGCAAAGTCCAGAGAGTTCCCCAGACAATCTGAGTAATGAGATCAGACCTTTGAACAAGACAGAGACCCAATCTTTAAAAAAGGAAATATATAATGATTACAGCAATAATAATATTTTGGTTAACTTGAAAATCAATCATGATATGAGAAAGAAGAATAAAGTTGACATAATTTGAGTATCATTCAATATTTTTATTATGATGTCAATTTCATTTAAAGTTTAATTTTAAGATATTTACAGATACCTAACATTTTTCCATAGATGCAAATTAATGCAAAAATAGGACTAAATTCACAAAAATATATTGTCTAGTTTGGCTTGGTTACATTTACTTGGCTTAGTAAAGGATACACTTTGGAACAGAGGACTAATTCGTAAGTCTTTGGGTTAGTGAAGTGGGAGTATCCTCTTATGAAGAAGGACAAGAGGAAGTACTGTAGGTGCTTCCATTTCATCCTTTTTCATTGCTGAGCAATGTGGGTCCTGGTAAGATTCAGAGAAAGCAATGAATATAATTGAAACCAAAAATCTTTTTGGAATATAATGGGACAGACTACTATTAAACAGTATATAGTATGTTTAAATCATGCTGTATTTCTTTTTGAGGATGGTAGAGGCTACCAGATTTTTTTTTCAGTGCAGTCAGATTGATTAGAATTGGGCAAAATTGATAATAATTACTATTCAAAGGTGAGTAGTGGGTCACTGAGCTTGGCCAGGAAGATCTTTAAGCCAGACAGCAACAGAGACTCCCCATGGCTTCTGCCTGGTTTTGAAACCCTGGGCTGAGTAGCAGGCAACATCCTTGAACAACTTGCAAAAAAGTTGAACAACTTCCCTGAACTCCAGATCCACATCACCAATTGCCTGTTAGATATCTTCACCTAAATGTCTTATAGTCATCTCAAGCTCAGTATTTCCAAAATAGAACTTGTAGATGGAAGGAGCCAACTGAGATCTTCTGCTTCTTAAGAATTTGCATTCTGGAGATTTGGGAAGATATGCCAAATCTTCGCCCTCTCAGAGATTTGGTGATCTCCATATTCCACTATCAATCTATCTTAGTCTCCTCTTCCTTAACTCTTTCAAACTCATGTTTAAGCCACACAAATGCTGGCAGTGTGACTCTCACAGTATAGTCACACCAATATCATTGGTGGTCTACCACCGGGCAGAGGTGCCAAACAGTTTTTCAGGAAACATCAAAGCAGGTGACAACTGTGTTAATTAGTAATGTAACTTAAGAGGATGGACAGTGTATGGAAAGAGGAAGAGAGATGAGATCAAGGAAGTATGTAGGCATTTTCACAGGAGGATAGATTTTAGAATATTTGGCGTAACCTTTTTATTTAAGTGCTTAAAGTATTATTACCACTTTCTTTCCTATGAGGAAATTTAGGCAGAAAGAAATGACTTCATTTACCTAAGATCAGGGAGGTAGTAAGTGAAAAACCCCACATCACCTGGTTGTGTTGGACTTTTGCTGCTCCTGTCTTCCATATAGCATCTCAGACTCAGCTTTCCCAGTAATAGGTGACCTGAAGGAATTATGCTCTGGGGAATTTTATTCCCAAACCTTTATATTGTGACATCTACCATATCATATAGCTACCCACTCCACTTTTTTTTTTGGCAGATTTCCTGCTACTTATATACATCCTTTTGTTGAAGTTTGGGGCTGGGGTGGCTGAGAACATAAGTGCAACTCTAGGTGGAGATGTCCCTGGTTAGGCTCACCACTGCTTCAGTGCATGAAATTCCAGAGACAAGGATTCAATAGTGGTTGATATGAATGTCTTGATAATCAACATACATTTATTGAGAACCCAATTGGATATGGTACAGTGCATTTATACTTAACATCCTACAAAATAAAAAGAAAGACATAGACCTGCTTCCTGCCATCAGCTTAAAACATATCCACTAATATGAATATACATTTTTGTAAGAAGTACAAACAGAAGAATAGAAATATTAAACTGAGATATTGATGGTCGCTAAGGGACAGCAAAACTCAACATTATGCAAATTTGGAATTTTTTATTTTAGGAGAGTACAGAGAAGAGTTAATCTGAAATTTATGATTGTATTTTCTAGCTAGTGGGCAGGTAGGAGCCTCAGTGAACAGAGCCCTGGATTTATAGTTAGTAATACCTGAGTTTGAGTTCTGCCTCAGATATATATTTGCTGTGTAGTTTGGGGCAAGTCATTTTACTTCCTACACTCAGTTTCCTCATCTGTAAAGTAGAGATAGTTATAGCACCTCAATCAAAGGGTTGTTGTGAAGATCAAATGGAAAAACTATGGTTACATAAATGTTAGCTATTATTATTGTGATTAAGATTGCTAGATACATTTTTAATAAGAGAACAAACTACTTTGGGTACACAAGCAATGTAGAAGGGTTTGATTGTTAGTGAACTCTCACTCCTCAAATTAATATGTACTTCCTTATCTGTATAAATGGTGGATTTCCTTTTCCAATAAATTGTAAACTACTTGAGAGCAGGGGCTATTTAAATTTTTTTCTTATAGCTCCAGTAGCTAGCAAAGTTCACTGAACACAGTTGACGGAATTTTTAATAGTACGAGAATGAGCACTTTTTAGGTACGCTTAAACCCTTAAGAAAGCTATACTTACTAAAATTATATTTTAATTGAAATAGGATATTAAAAAGCCCATTATACCAAATACAGGAAGGCCTCTACTAGGCAATACTTAATTTCATTTGATTTAAACTGTGATGGAAAGTTATAAAACTATATTGCATTAAAAATCAATTAGGTATTTAAGTACCAACTATAGTGTAAAATTTTCACTATCTCTCTGTTAAGTCTGAAGTAGTGAGGTTTTTGTTTTATTTGCTTTATGTAAATTATATAAATTACTTTATTACTTTATGACATTTGAAGAGTAAATATATATTAGGAGTAGAAGTAAGGAAAAGTTATCAACAAGAGTTCTATATTTCAGGTGGACAAGACAAGGAGAAACTATACCCTTTGCATTAAGCACTAAGGAGACATTTTTTTAAGAGGTACTACATGTAGTCATTGTGCTAGGCACTAGGGATAAAAGATAAAAAGGAAATAGCCCCTGGCCCCAAGGAGCTTATATTCTACTGGAAAAGACAACACATCCATGCATCTATTCATTCATCTACATATAAAAATATGTAAAGTAACTATATGGTAATTTGAAGAGAGGGAGTCACTAGTAGCGGGATAAGTAACAGCTTAACATAGAATGTGAAATTGGCCTACAGTTTTATAGGAACTAAAGGAATTTATGAGAAGAGATAGAGGGAATCTAGGCATAAGAGAAAGAGAGCCAGAGCAAAGGCTTGGAGACAGGGATGGAATGTCATGTATGAAGATCAGTTAGAAGGCTAGTATGGCTGGACCATAGAATGTGGAAAGAGGAGTAATGTAGGCAAAATCTGGAAAGGAGGGTTTGCAAATAGATTGTAAAAAATTTTTAAAGTCTGAGTAATAGAGACAGTTATTGAAAATTTTCTTGAGCAGACAAGTTTTAGGAAACTATTCATATTATTTGTGATTATCCTGTGTACTTTTAAAATACTGTTAAGAGATGGGTAGGCGTCAAAACAATTTTTTTTTAGCCTGGTACATATAAGTTAAAAAGTATTTCTTAAATCTGATCCTGACCATATCATCTGACTCTAGTTTTGTTGTTGCTATTGATTTAGCTCAGTCATGTCCTACTCTTTGAGATCCCATTTGGGTATTTTATTTTTTATTTTTGGCAAAGATACAGGAGTGGTTTGCCATGTAAGCCTTCTTCAGCTCATCTTCTAGATGAAGAAACTGAAGCGAATAGGATTAAGTGATTCGTGCAAGGTCACACAGTTGGTAAAGATCTGGGGCAATATCTGAACTCATGAAAATGAATCTTCCTGATTCCAAAACCAGCACTCTATCCATCCTTCCACTTAACTGATCCTTCATTATTAGCTGACAAAAACTGAATGTTTACAGGTTTGGAAGCTTTGCTCCAGGGCCATGCTATTTCCCTGGCCTTAAATTGTCTTTTAAAAATGAGTTAATTTTGAGAACAGCTGTATACACTGTAAATCCTCCAATGTGTTAGTGTTTTCTTAACTGGGACCGGGCAAATTCCCCATAGTCAACACTTTTTCTTCTAGTAATTTAGTGGTGTATGCCACACTGGGTTTTGTCATGGAGAAGTCATTTTCGAATGTTAGAGGCAGCAAAACCTGTTCACACAGTCAGAGATGATGCCAACCATTTACTTAGCAATAGACTCCTGGAAACTTGCCATTTGCCTATTGGATGTGCTCTTTACTGAAGTCTGACTGGCATTATTACATCTACCCAGAAGAGTAAGCTTATAAAAAATGTCACAATTCTAGTAATCAGGCTAAGTCCAACAGAGCAGAACTAAAGCAAGAAGGAGGGTGGGAACAATATTATTTCAACAAGAACTTGGATTAAATCTAATTTCCTTTTAAAAATCAATCAAGTATTGCTTGAGCAATCAATATTCTTTAATTAAAAATTTTCAGTAATGTGAAGTGATAGTCTACCCAAATTTTCTGAATTAATGAGATTTTGTTGTATTTACATTCTTATAGGCTCAAATGACAATTAAGAGGAGAAGTCAGTCAGTTCCATATTTAGACTAGACAGGCCAAGGGGAAGCAGCATGTGTGCATAGGGAAAAGAAATGGTTAAACACTAAAGATCTGGTAAGGGGTTGGGCATAATTCAGAACTGTACAGTAAAGAAAAACAAATTTGATCTTGAACTCAACAAAATACTGACTTCTTTGAGGGTCTTCTTCTACTTCTTTTGTATCCCTAAACACCATTTACTTTATTGCTTACCACAGAATAGATGCTTAATAAATATTTTCTAGCGTTTGAGTGAATAGAAATGGAGAGAGGACAAATCATCAACATTAAGAGCTCTCTTTAAGCACTATTTCCTACATTATTAGACTTCATGATCTTCTCAGCTACTAGTGCCTCTTCACTTGAAATTATTTTGCATAATTGCTATAATTTTGTATGTACTGACATATGTATTCATGGTTTCTGACAATAGAATGTAAGCTACTTGAGAGAAGGATACGTAATTTAAAAATAAAATCTTTGTGTCTCCTGGATTTAGCATCGTACCTAACACAGAGGCACTGCTTAAAACTGAGGCAGCAGGTGGGATAGTGGAGAGAGAGCTAGTTTTGGAATCAGGAAGACCTCAATTCATAATTGGCTTAAGATATTTGTTAGCTGACCTTGGGCAAGTTACTTAATGGCTATTTGTCTCAGTTTTGTCATCTGTAAAAAGGGCATAATAATAATAATACCTTCCTTACAGGGTTATTATGAATATCAAATGAGATAATATTTGTATAAAGCATTTAGTACAGTGTCTGGTACATAGTACAAAAATACAAGCATACAAAAATATAAGTATACTTTATTTCTCTTAATTATTGATTATTTTTTAGGGATATAGGAAAAAAACTTATTTCCTTGTTTCATAGATGCATATTTTAGTTAAATTTTATTTGAATTAAATTAAGTCAAATCAAATTTTATTCTCCAAAAATCTATTTTCTCTCACTCATTGAAAAAAATAAGCAAAACTCTTGTAATAGATATTCATAGTCCAGCAAAACAAATTTCTGCCATAGTCATAGCATTGGCTAATCATTATCTTTCTAATCATGATCTTAAATCTTTCAAAGTTGTTTGTCTTGACAGTTGTTATTGCATAAATATTTCTCCTGGTTCTATTTGGTCCACTTCCCTCTGAATCAGTTCATATAATTCTCCCCAAATTTCACTGAAACCATCTCTTTCATTATTTCTTAGAGCACAATAACATTAAATGTATAAAATAATATTTCATGCATTCAAATACAATAAATTGTTTATTTATTCCCTACTTAATGGACAACTCCTTAGTTGTCAGTTCTTTGCAAAGGCATCTTTCAAAAATAATCTTTTAAGTCTTAGAACAAGATTGTTTCCCCCCATACATGACATTGACAACTCAATCACTGAAAGCATGAATGGTTCAATTTATGTGCAAAAGTATTAAATAGTACTAAAAAAATTGGAATAATGAAATATTTTAGATTTTTCTATCTCTAGGAACCATCTTCAATAAATCTTCATAGAAAAAACAACTGTTGCAAAGAGCATTTAGTGATGATGATTGCTGTCATATACTATTTGTTTTTCTAAGAATGGAAACAAATGAATAAGGTTCTCAATGGCAGCCAGGCCAAGCATCTTGGAACTAAATCTGAGGTTAGCTCTGCCTTAGAAAAGAAATAGTAACGCACATATGCATACACATTGGGAAATTACTTTTTTAAAGAAACTTTTTGAGTTATTATTTCCTCTTTGAGGAAGGCAAAAACAAAGCCCACCAAAAGTGTTTCTCACATTTCACACAAGCCTAAAGTGGTCATAAATATACAGATTTAGAGCTGGAAAGGATTTTAAGAGGCTTACTCCCTCTTTTTGTTGTGAAGGAAACTGGGGTTCAGTGAAGTTATGACTTGCTTTTTATTACACAGTTAGCAAGTATCATAGGCAGGATATGAATGTAAGTGTAATTGACTCCAAGTTTAGCAGTCTACCACATTCATCCACTTTTAAACTTTTAAAGTCACTTTAAAATTGATAGATTCAAGACTCTACAAAGATGGAAGAAAAACAATTATGCCATTTGTTCAGATTTAGAAGGTTTAATAGAGAAGTATAATTTTGAGTGCCAGAGATTCATTAGATGCCTATTTTTATGTATTACCACACAGGGCTATCTGCCTACAAGGTAATTTGTCTTGATTCTTAATGGTTCTGAATTTCATTTCTGCTGATATTATAACCTACCTTCCACAGGGTCTTTTTTTTTTTTTTTATCACTTTGCTAGTCTATTGAAAAACAAAACAAAACAAAAAAGTCTACACCTGTCCAAGCCTCCTAGGGAGACACATAAGTCTTATATTCACTGTCTAAAACAATGAAGCTTTATGAAAGTGACAATGGACAAATGAAAATTAAGCTAGCTTTTGCCCCCTGATGACAAGCATAGCTATTTTTCTCTCTAGCCTCTAGACTATTAGAGACGAAAAATTGAAGCTCACACTTCAATCACCTTGATCTCTTCATTCTTGAAGCCTGTATGTCTTCCTAATAATACTATGATGGCTCTGTAGGAAGACAGACTAAAAATCTCTTACATTCCCTCTCTCCTCTGATTCCTTTTTCAAATGCACATTTGGAGAAACAAAAGAAACTTGTATTTCTTTAGGTTTAAAATAGAAAATGGTATGAGGAAGTCCAGTGACATTTTTATTGTGATTCATTTGAACTCCCCCCTTAAATTTTAATTGAATAACTAATCTTATACTATATTTTCAAATGTTTCATATAAAGTAACTACATTTCTAGCATTTCTTGTTTTTACATTTCTTTATCTGTAAAATGATGTTGAGTGACTGATCTCTAAAAATCTCTTTTAGCTCTTTTAGTTTAGACAACCTATGACTCCAGAATTTGAAGTTATTGTATCTCTTTTTGTGATATTGTAAAATACAAGTAAATAGTAATTTTTCTGGGTCTGTGACAGATTATTTGATGTAGGTGTACAAATAAAAGTTCCTCAGTAAAATAGATATTTAAATGACTCCAAACTTCCAAAATATAAAATCATTTCTCCAAAGAGACAACATCAACAGCTTGTCTTTGTACTGATTTTGACGATAAACAAAGCATAAGTGATTTTATCAGCAGGAAGGACCCCCCCCAGTGTGGGAGTGCCGAGAAATGCTATGAGATTATAAGATAATAGAATTAGATCTGAAAGAGACATTGGAGGTAATTTAGTCCAACCCTCTGATTTCATAGATGAGGAAACTGAAGCCTAGGGAGATTAAGTCCATGTAGGTAAGTAGCAAGAGCTAGGATTTGAAGCTAGGCTCCCGATTAGTACTTGGACTTTTGATTAGGACCCAGCTTTTTTTAAAACAATTTTTTTCTTTTCTTTTCTCTTTTCTTTTCTTTTCTTTTCTTTTCTTTTCTTTTCTTTTCTTTTCTTTTCTTTTCTT
>CM053596.1:170027092-170043351 GCA_028646575.1 Pseudocheirus occidentalis
CATCAACTGAAAAAGGACTTTGAAAGTAGGTAGTACAGTAGATGAAGAGATAGACCTGGAGTCAGAAAGACTTGAGTTCAAATCCTCTCAGGCACTTACTAGTTGTGTGACTCAGGGCAAACCACTTAACTACTGCCTGCCTCATCTGTAAAATGAGCATAATAGTAGCACCTACGTCTCAAGGCTGCTGTGAGTACAAAATGGGATAATATTGCAAAGAGCTTTGCAGACCTTAAAGTGCTATAAATACTAGTTATTATTAGTTATAATTGTCTCAGAAATCATTCAATCTCCAAATGATTTCTGTTTTACCCATTCATAGGTTTTGGTTTTTGCATCTGAAACTACAAAGTTCTGGGAATTCACAAGGTGTTTCAGCAGTCGTGTTACTCAATCGTGGAAGCCTTAGAAGTTGTTCAACTTTCCTATCACTGGAAGGGAGTTTGTGATGCAGAAGACAGTGTCATGCCACAGAGATGTTGGAGATCAAATTTACTCTTGATTTAAAGACAAAACCAAACTCTAATGGTTATTCTGTCACCAAGATTTTTCAGGCAACATTTATACTAAGTTCTGAATGTAATGCATTGTGATCTAATCAGCCATGGGAATATTTCATTGATATGCCATGCATGTACTCCAATATCTAGGGGTATCTCTTCAATTTTTTGTTTTGCACCCTTTCTCCTGTTCCCCATTTTAAGAGTCTGAAGCCATTGCTTCATTTACATGTATGAGACTAAATGTTTATTTCTCTTGGATGAACCTTGTTGCTCTCAAACTTCTAATTAGAGTAGGAAGATTCTGAAGAAATATCTAAATACTAGGTATAAACAAATAAGTATCTGGATCAATCAATCAATCAATCAATCAATAAGACCCCCAAACCCTGTATCTTGACTTGTATAAGACAGACCTGGGATATGGAGGTAGGCTGTGATCTAGAGAGAGTCTCTTCTAGTGAGAGAACTTTGGTCCAGACCATAGCCAAAGTTTCTCTCTCTTTCTCTCTCTCTCTCTCTCTCTCTCTCTCTCTCTCTCTCTCTCTCTCTCTCTCAATTCAGAACAGAAAGAGAATCCTTTCACTGGAGTATCCTTTGAATCAAAATAGCTCACTGTCAGTCCATTGAGGAATCCACCATTACCTTCTCTTTGCTGGGGTGGTTTAAAAGGAAACCAGCCCTAAGAAGAGAGGGGAGGTAGGTTGAGGGGGCAGCAAGAGTAAAAGTGAGTGATGAGTCTTGGGGTAACCCAGCTTATATAAAGTGGCGGGGAAAAGGCGTAAAGTGATTAGCAGCTCTGCTTCTCTGCATACCAGCCCAGCAGAATAAACTTGAAATCTTTATACATTAATGCAATAATATTGGTATTACAAAGTTTGGGTTTGTATCAATGAGCAGTGTGGCATCACTAAAATTTTTTCTAAATGCAATATAGTCTACTCTCTTGCTATAGGCTGTATGACTTTGAATAATGGAAAACCGTGATTTCCTACAAGATGCCATATGGGTAGAAATCTTGAAACTACATGGTCTCTGAAGAATCAGCATTTCCCAGTTGACACAAAGTGCAATGGAGAGTTGTATTATAAACACAAATACTCTACAGCATATTGTCAATAATCAATTGTGTGTAAAAATGTTATAGGAGATATGATTCAAGGAATGTATGATTGGAAAAGGAGATCACAGAGCTAAAGAAGAGGACAACTTATGAATAATCCCCATGCTTCACTGGTCTACACAGCATGTTAGAAGATCTAAAGGAAAGTCTTTCATACACTGGGTAGATCATCTGTGGTGGATTTGTGGAAGAACATGCATAACAGTGACAACAATAATGAATGATAATCCGGAAGATGTTTGCCTCCTAAAACTTATTCAGCTTCAAAAAGGAGTTATTTTATCCCCTTGTCCAACAGTCTTAGCACATTAGATATAAAAGAATGATAGCAGATTAATGAATTGTCCTAGTACCATTTCTATCTGAACACCAATCAAATAAGACAGGAGTGAGATAGTACTCATAGTGGTAGCTGACATTTGCAGAGTATTAAGGTTTGCAAACTGCTTTTCACATATTATGAGAAGACATGGGTGGGATGAAATCTATACTTTTGGAAGAAGTATTCACATTGATGATAGCACACAGATCCAAATACATATTAAAATAAATATTTGTAGATGCCATATGGCTTAATTTTTTTATTCTGTCATTTGGATGGCCTGCATCTGTGGACACACAAAACCTGAGAATTTCAGGTCAACATATTTTAGCTTTGAATTGTATGAAGGCATAAATGACAAATTTGAGGAGATTTGTAGATGGTAGGAAGCTGACAATGGCTAATATGGAGAAGAGCAGAACTGGGATTCCCAGAGATCTCTGCAGAAACAACAGATTCAACTAAGTAATTTACTATTTCATTGGACTAAATATGAATTCCTGATTCCAAATATCATCAGCCATTCATGTGAGAAAGATCTGGGACTTTGCTGGACTAAAAAGTCAACATTAACTACCTTTGTGAAATGGCAATCAAAAAAAAGCTAGTTTCTTGGGCTGTTCAAAGGAAGAAAGGGATTGTCTTAGCAGGTAGTAAGGTAGAATAGTTCAAATGAAAGAACACTGAATCTTGAATGAGGACTTGACTACTTCCTACTTGAGTGACCTTGAGCAAGTCACTTCCCTTCCTTTTCTTTCCCTTGGACTCAGTTTCCTCATCCGTAAAAATGAGGTAGCTGGACTAAATGGCTTTTAAGGTGCCTTCTAGCCTTAGATCTATGGTATAATGATGATCTCCTTTTCTAGATATCTCCTAGCAGAGAAATGATTACCACTGGAGATGTTATAGAGGGTTTTTCTGCTTGGATGTATTGTAGAATAGACTCTAACATAGATGTTTTATAGGAAACTCCTGCTTTTGTTATGTTTTGGACTACATCCTTTTCAACTCAGCACTTCTGTGATTCTAACATGCACAAATTCTGCCTAGGTAATACTAGGTGAAAAGTATATGGTTTGGACAATTCCTGGCTCTCAACAGACCAACAGGTACTTTTTGAAGAAAGTACTTTTTTATGTGCTCCTGTAGCTTTATTACATTAGGACATAGCATATTTATACAGTTTAAATTATATATATATATTTATACAGTTATTATATATATATATATATATATATATATACAGTTTAAATGATCACCATTCATTACATAATCTCCCCAGGCAGCTAACAAAGCAGAAACAAATTGAGAACCAGAGTTACGAAGGCCCAGCCCACCACCTATGTGTATTTTATCAGGCACATGAGGCATCTGCTTTATGCATACAGTTGGCTGCAGATGAGCTGGCACCCTTGAAATTGCAGCAGCTGCACTAAACAATTACTGGGATCTGACTGAGAAAATTTCCCATGGGTAACAAAGAACCAGCTGGGCATTTCTGGTGCTTGCCTAGTGGACGTTTGTTAGTTTGTCTGAACACTGAAATTCCCAGGGCAGCAATCAATGGATCAGATAATTCAGTCAAAAAAGGCACCAACCCAGAAACTGTGAAGGAAAGAAGGTCTTTTTTGGAGGAGCACTTTGGGCCTTCGGTTAAGCAAAGGGACTAGAGTTGTCTTTCACATTTTAAGCCAAATATAAAACTCTTTGAAGTGTGGCAGCTCATTAAATGAGCCTGGCACACTTTAATGAAAGTGCTAATCTAAAAATCCCTAGATTGATCAATATAACCAGCTGATATTAAGTACTTGAACTTTCTGGCCAAGGACACTCTGGGAAGATGCACATACAATAGAACTTTATCTCAATGTCTAACATAAGTTCATTATTAACAGTCGCTGGAACCAAAATATTAATATTTTTCTGGGCATTATTGTCAAATCAGAGTGCCTCATTGGCACAATATATCAAGACCTCCCTAATATATTCAGTAATTTGGAAAAAATCATTAAGCCAACATTATCATTTACCTTGTGATAAGACAGATGGCAAAACAAGGTATATTTTTATCATAATTTTAAATGCAATATTATTTTTAAATCAAAGCTTAACTATCTTAAGCCCTAGGTTCATTTTCTTGCCAGCCAGTTTGAAATTATGCTCACATTATTGAGAAATATATCATTAATCTAAAATATATCACAAGTTTAGTGCCTTTAATCCTACAGATTTATTGAATAAGTTTCAATAGACTAAATTTTCTTCTACTAATTTATAGATAACCAGTGCAGCAGAGGTTAATTACTGCACTATTTTTAGTAAGTGGTAATGGGAGGGGAAAAAAGCCCCAAAGCTGACTCATTTACTAATGAGTTTAAGGGGAAAAAATCTCTTTTGGAAGAATACTTTCAAATTTGGAGTTCTCAATTTTAAAAGAAAATTTGGGACTATTGATTGCTGTCCAAGGAACACAATTTCTAAGACATAAAGAAGTAAAGATCAATCACCTGAAAATTAATTCCTGTATTTGGGCCAAGAGCTTAAGTGACTGTTACTGTTTGGGGCATGAGCTGAAAACCCATCCAGAGAAAGAAACAGTCTTCTGTGTTTAAGCTACTGTTGAGTAATAAGCATTAACATCTCTCTCTGTCTCTCTCTGTCTCTGTCTTTCTGTCTCTGTCTCTCTCTGTCTCTGTCTCTCTCTCTCTGTTTCTCTCTGTCTCTGTCTCTCTCTGTGTCTCTGTCTCTCCCCCTCTCTGTGTCTCTGTCTCTCCCCCTCTCTATTTTTTTCTCTATTTCTCTCTCTCTCTCTCTCTCTCTCTCTCTCTCTCTCTCTCCCTCTCCCTCTCTCTCTGTCTCTGTCTCTCCCTCTTCCTGTCTGTCTCTCTCTCTCTCTGTCTCTCTCTCTGTCTCTGTCTCTCTTTGTCTCTCTCTGTCTCTCTCCCTCTGTCTGTCTCTCTGTCTCTCTTTGTCTCTCTCTGTCTCTCTCTGTCTCTCTGTCTCTCTCTGTCTCTGTCTCTGTCTCTCTCTGTCTCTCTCTCTCTCTGTCTGTTTCTCTCTCTTTCCTCCATAAAGCACTTAGTATATTCCAGGCACCATATTAAGCACTTTACAATTAAAATCTCATTTGATCCTCATGACAACCTGGTACTGGACATAGGTGATGACATCTATTCTGGTAAGGCACACAGGCTTTGTTTTCCGTTAGGTCCGAATGAATCGGTTATATTGGTGAGTTTCAGGATAGCAAGTGAACAGAAATATAATCATGGTAACACCAATGAATAGTCTTATAGCTCTGTGTGCTGGATGCTTTGCTAAGCACTTTGTAACTGTTATCTCATTAGACCCTCACTGAGACCTTGGGAAGTAGGTGCTCTGATCATCCTCTTTCTACAGATGAGGAAACTAAGGCAAATGGCTTGAGGGATTTGACCAGGGTCATTCACTTAGCGAGTGACTAAGGCCGTGTTTGAAATCGGGTCTTCCTGACTCCAGGCCCAGCCCTCTAACCCCTCTGCTCCCCAGCTGACTCCTTAAAGAAAGATAAATTCAAGGAGAACATGAAAATCTAGGCAGGTGATGGGTGACTTGTGGAGGCAGAAAGGCTAAGTTGGAAGAACCTCAGGTCATGTGCTATCATTCTATTACATTTGAGAACATTCATTTCTTTTAGGTATATAGTTTTAGCACGTAGTCTTCCCAGAGGAAGATTGAGAAAGACCACGTGACAAGCATATTCTAAGGAAATTCAACAACAGTGGGTTTATTGGTGGGGATGGGGAAAGGCCTCAGAAAGCTCCTTAGCTCTTCAAATCATTCTCTTTTTTTTTTTTTAATATTCTCCCTTTCTTTTCTTCGCCTCTCTATCAGTAGATGGGTTTTAGGGAGAAGTCCAAAGGAGGAGCCAAGATGGAATGGGATCACTTGAATACTCCCCCCGGCCTTAAATCTGAACAACAGTTCATTTAGAATAAAGGATCTGTGCTCTGCTTGGTTTCAATTCCATGCCACAAGATGCTCTGCCTTGTTGTAGCCCAATCCTTTCTTTTTCCTGTTTTCCTTTGTGTGTTGTCTCTTCCTTTGGATCATATGTTCCTTGAGGGCAGGGGCTTCCGTTTTAAAAAATATATCTGTAGCTCTTAGCTCAGTGCCTGGCAAAGAGAAGACTCTTATGAAGTGTTTATTGGATTGAACAAGTAGAGAGGTTAACCTTGGTAAAGAGTAAGGTCATCTCCTCGTGTGTGACGGGGCAAAGAAGGAGATGGTGGAAGGAGGCATATGAAGGAAGAGGGAAGAACAGGGAACAGGAAGAATCTGAATGAAGATGGAAGGAGTGAGCTCCTAGCAACTGGCCTCATTTTTTCCTGTAAAATATGAAGCAAAGTTCTCAGCTGAGGGACTGGGAGGAGGGAGAGCTATGGGGGGATTAAGGAGGAATGAAAAGGTTTAAGAAGACCTGACATGGAGAAAGGGATAGCAAGTTGACAAGGGAGGTATAGAAGGATTGCCTAGCAGCAGTGAGGGCCCAGCTGAGGTTGTATAACATAAATGTGTAATGGATCCAAATAGAAGGATTGCACTAATTTCTCCATATTCATTCAGCAGCTCATGTGAGTAAAGGCAGGAAATGATGGGAGTCATATAAGGCTGAGGCTTGTTTGGACTGGATATTTAAGAGAGGGGGATTGTTCACTGAGAAGTCAAGATGTGGAAAAGAGGAGAGAGTGCTTAGTGCAGGGGAGATGGCCTAGGAGACAACAGAGATGTCAAGGGTTTGGAGGTCATAGTGTGGACAAAGAAGTGGGTTTTATAAGGGAAGGCAGAGAGAAAAATGAAAAACAAATAGATTATGGTCAGATAAGGGGATTTTGGAATTCTTGAAGATGGAGGTGGTACTTTTGCAGGTTATGGCAAGACCTAGGGCACGACCATTTTTTTGTGTGGCTGAAGCAGAGTAGAGGAATAACACTTGAGAAGTAAGTAGGTTGAGGAACTGAATGGTTAGGGTATTGAAAGACAGTCAATAAGCATGTTGAAGTCCCCTAGTATGAGGGCAGGAGATAAGATTCTTTTTCTGACTTATTACCAAATTTGTTGACTTGGTGAATCATTTGCACAAGTTAAGGATGATGGATTTTAAAACATCAAAACATTTAAGAATTATGTAAGATGTAAAGTCCCTATATGTAACTTAATATTTATAGCAGCACTTTTTGTAATAGTAAATAATTGGAAACAGTTGATGCCCATCAAGTAAAGAATGGCTACAAAATGGTGGTATAATAAAGTAATGGAATATTACTGTGACATGATAAGTGATGAACGTGACTACAGGGAAGCATGATCTGAAGTAGAGTGAAATAAACAGACAAGAAAACAATATGCACAATCACAAAAAGAAATGGGAAGAAGTGCAAAACAATAAAAAATTGAATGTTGCAAATTTACAAAGAACAAGCCTGCTTCCAAAGAAGAGAGATGAGAAGATACTCCTTCACCCATCCCTTTGCAGGGAAGTCTACAAACGTAGTACAGTGCACATATTTTCAGACATTTTAACATATTGATGAGTTTTGCTGATTTTTTTTCTCTTGCTTTTCTTGTCTGAAAATATGATTTACTACATGGCATAGCTGTTCAGGAAGGAAGAAGGGAAAGGTCTGTGGGGGAAAACTACATCTATTAATATGATTTATTTTTTAAAGGAATTATGTAAAATGTGCAGTCACCATCTACAGCAAAAGTTTAATTATTCACTCTAACAGGAAAGATGATCATGACTTAGTGGAAAGTACAAGTAAAACAGTATTTTAGAATCTGTCAATAAAGAATGTAGTTTCACTACTTTCAACTAGATACAATAATACTCTGAAAGTTAAAAGGCTCAGGGAATAAAGCTACCATCAGACTCTAGGTTAATAATGAATAATAATAATAAAATAACTGGCATTCATATATTAGCAATGTATAGCTTTTAGCTGCAAAGTAGATTCTATTTATTATATCATAACATGCCTGTTTACATGTTATCTCATTTGTCTTCATGATAACTGTATGACATAGGTGTTAATATCCCAGTTTTATAGATACGGAAATTGAAATAGACAAAAGTTAAGTGACTTATCCTGAGACAAACAGCTAGTAATTTATTGAAGCAAGATTTGAACTCAGGTTTTCTTGATTAGACAATTATGCTTTATCCATTATGCCACCTAGTTTCCCCTAGGACAATTCTTAGTATGATTTTTCCAGCCTTTACTTCCCTCCTAATCTTTGTGTGGATGTCTTACTGACACTCCCCAAACCAACATGTCCAAAACCAAAAGACCAAATGACTATAAATATAGAGCTAGAAGGGACATTAGAAATCATCTTGTCCACCCTTCTCATTTTACAGATGATAAAATTGAGGCCCAGAGATCATGTGGAATTTGCTTAAGATTACACAGCTATGAAGGGCAGAGCTAGGATTTGAACTCAGGTCCTGTGACTCTAAATTCAGCACTCTTTCTACAATACCTGGGGCTTACTACCTAGATGACTGCTAAGTCTGTTTCTAGTTACATATCTAAGACAGTATGACTCACATTGCCTCCAATCAAACTCCTCTTTCCCCCCATAAGACCAGCTTCTCCTTATAAACTGCATTTTAGTTAATTGCTCCAGTAATGTCCCGGGTATCTTTGCTCACCCCTCAGTAATATCTTTTTTTTTTGAGGGGGGAAGGTAGGGCAATTGGGGTTAAGCTGTGTGACTTGCCCTAGGTCACACAGCTAATTTGTTTTTCAGTGCGTCTTAAGTGTCCGAGGCTGGATTTGAACTCAGGTCCTCCTGACTCCAGAGCCCATGCTCTATTCACTACATCTCCTAGCCATGCCTTCCTCAGTAATATCTTTAACGCCTTCCTCATCCTTAACACCTGGGCAGCTAAATGGCAGAGTGGACAGATAGCAAGCTGGACCTGGAGACATGAGTTCAGCTCTACTCTCAGCTTATTAGCTTGTAACCCTGGATAAGTAACTTAACAACCTCTTTCTGCCCCATTATCCCCCTCTGTAAAATGGGGATGATGATAGAACTTATCCCTCTCTCCCCAACTTCTCCCCACTTCCCACTCAAGTTTTTGTGAGGATAAAATGAGGTAATATTTGTAAAGTGCTCTGCAAACTTTTAGGTGCTATGGAAATGCTAGTCATGTATAAAATGATCAGTTCCAAAGGGCTGTTCATTCTATTTTAGCAATCTCTCAAACCTCTGTCTCTTTTTTCCTGTTTTCCCTGAAACCGTACAGCTTGGACCGTTAATATCTGTCATTTGGACAATTCAGTTTAACTCAAAACATATTTATTAGGCTTATTGCTAATGATTAGTAGTGTGAAATTGAGCAAAAACTCTATCGCTTTGGTACTTTGGTATTAATAATATGTGATTCCGAGCTAGATACCCCATAAGGTTGCTTCTAGCTCTGTGCCAGTCTCCAGTTTTAGACTCTCACATCAAAAACTCTAACGCTTAACTTTGATTGTATCACTTTCTGAATAAAGTCTAAACTTCAGAGCCTCTTATGTTTAACCCTCTGTGATCTGGCCTAACTTTCCATGCTTGATCTCCTACTATTTCCTTTCGCTTACACCAATCTGAATTATTAATCATAGTTTTCTTTTTTTCTTTTCTTTCTTTTTTTGCAAGGCAATAAGGGTTAAGTGACTTGCCCAGAGTCACACAGCTAGTAACTGTCCTAGGCCAAATTTGAACTCATAATGATTAGTCTTCTTGACTCCAGGCCAGGCTCTCTGTCCACTGCACCACCTAGCTGCCCTTATTAATAGATTAGAAACTAGGAATATGATAGATTCATAGACATATGGGCAAATGTGTATGAACTGATACACAGCTTAATAAACAAATCCAGCAGTTTATACACAATGGTTACAATTATAATAATGAAAAATATCATTAAGATGAAGACAAAAACTGAATAACTTGGGACCAATTTGGCCTTAGACAGAGAGAGGAATGAAGAAATGTCTCCCACATTTCAGTTTTCAAAGAAGAAAGAAATTCTAGGGGCCAAATGAACATACGTTCAGTTGTGATCATTATAACAGTTGACTTTTGTTTTTGTTTTTTTTTGGGGTGAAGCGGTTGGGGTTAAGTGACTTGCCCAAGGACACACAGCTAGTACATATAAAGTGTCTGAGCCTGGATTTGAGCTCAGGTCCTCCTGAGTTCAGGGTTGGTACTCTATCTACTGTGCCACCTAGCTGTCCCATATGTGTGTTTTTTTAAATCGTGAAGAGTTTATTCAGGGAAATAACTGAGGGTGTATCTGGACATGATTGTTCCAAAAACGCATAAATTAAGCTTATTTTAAAAATAGAAACTAATATGCTGGTCATCAGGCTAAAAAACATTTTTTTTGGTTTATATGCTAATTTGCTAAGCAAATTCCCCTTTCCTCCAAGGAAGTGAAACTTTGGCCTAATTCTTTATCCAAATTATCACAAATTCCAAATTAATTGTCTGAATTAAGAAGGCCTTACAGTATATTATTATAATTGTTAATTTCCCATCTCTCTAGCTAATATCAAGGCATAAAAGTATGAGACAGCAACATATCTGGAGCTGATTTAATTTCTAACCTGCTGTCCGTTAGGTTAGGGTAGGCCCTTGGGCAGTTTCAAGCTTCTGACCTACTTTGATGTTTCTTTTGTACTCCAAAGTGTAGCACATTTTATAGACCAGGTTAAATTCTAGAATGGATCATTAATCACTGAGGCTCCCTGGGCTTTCCTGGTATGAAAGTAGGAGGGAAGAAGACAAAATTGCTACAGTAAAATGTGTGGGAAACTTTTCTTTCAAAAACTTGGTTCAGTTCACAGCAATAGTAGGGGAAGGTAAGGTGAGATCCCTTGAAATGTGTGAAATATTCCTTTAAAAAATGTGAGCTCTTTTGATGGCAGACTCAGAAAAGAACTAGAAGAGGTGTGTTTGTAGATAGTCTCTAGAATACATGGAGGAAAAGGTCCTTCTAAAACTTAACCTTAATTACACAGATATTACACATGAGAGGCAGCCTGAATGGTCAGGTTTTAGCATCAAGACAACTTGAGTTCAAATCCTTCTTCTGACACATCCCAGCTGTTGGACCCTGGGCAAAATATTTACCTGCTCAGCATCTCAGGCAATTTTCTACTGCAGAACTGTTACTGATCCAAATTCAGAGAAGGGGTTTATTCACCAAGAAGCTTGAAATATTAATAAAATCACAGTTCAGAATGAAACAAAAGATGATACTTCCATATTATAGTTAAAGGCTAATTAGTACCAACACAAAAAAGAACAAGGAGCAGAATCATGAATTATTCTTCTGCTTATGCTTTAATTGGGAAAGCTATTTATATAAGTAGATCATGACCCACTGAGCATGTGTTGGCTGAGCTTGAGAAAATGGTGTGGGATATAAGTTTTGTGAAGTTTCCTTTAACAAAAGTCAAAGTTGGAAGAACCCTGGAGAGAATGTCTTGGTTGGGACATGGTGTGGCCTTGGGACATGGAAGGAGACATTATATTCATTTTACAGATGACACAACTGAGACCCAATAGACTAACTAATTTGCTCAAGATTACACAACTAGTACTTGTGAAATACTAGCTCAGTTTCCCTATTGGTGGTAACCAAGGTCCTGGAATCAAGGTACAAATTTTTAGCTAAACAAATGGGTGGTTTGAGAGTCAGAGTAGTTCAGAGAGGTAATTTTGATTTTAATTAGGGACTCTACCGTGTTCTAGCTGGGTGATTGATCATAGACAGATTACTACAATGCTAAGATTTAGAGTTGGAAAGACCTTAGTCTCTTGAGTCCAACCCCTTCATTTTACAGATGGGGAAACTGAGGCCCAGAAATGTTATGTGACTTGCCTGAGGTCAAATGGGCAGCAAATGACAGGGGTAGGACTTAAATCCCCTAAAACTCATTCTGCTTCTTTGAAACTTAGTTCTTTTTCTCATTACAGTAAATCATGATAATAACATTTACACTTTTATCTCCCAAGTTTATAAACCTTAAATCTCTTTCTATATGTGAGATAAACTCCATTTCCAAGTTTCCAGTTATTTGTTATATGTCTCTATCTGGTTGTTTTAATAGTATATCAAACTTGAACTCTCCAAAGCTGAATTCTTTATCTTCCTCCCTAAACATGCCCATCCTCCAAAATTCACCATTTTATTGCGGGTAATACAATTCTCTCAGATGCTCAGGCTTAAAATTAACCTCAGGTTATTATTTTTTTTTCCTCCAAACTTCATGTTGCTAGTTTAAGATCCTAAGGGGAAAAAAAGTAGTGACAAGTTGAGGGCAGACAGTAGTTTACATTTCAAAGACCAAGATAAAAGTGAATATGATATGGAGTAAGTGGCATAATGGATAGTCAGGAAAACCTATATTTAAGTCCTACTTCAGACACTAAGTAATTAGGTATGTAACCCTGGGCTAATTACTTAGCTTCTCTCAGACTCAGTTTTCTCATCTTTAAAAGAGGGATGATAATAATAACACTAACCTTAAAGGGTTGTGTTGAGGGTTAAATTCGATCACATATATGAAGAGTTTTGTGAGCCTTAAATTTAATTAAATGTTAGCCATTATTATTAGTAACATCAACAATAATAACTAATGCCTATATACTGCTTTAAGGTTTTCATATCCCTTTTATATATTATCTAATTTGTTTTATAAGACTTAAGATTTTAAAAATCCTGCTTTTTCCATACTCAGACACCTCTTTTTACATTGTTGTTAACCTTCCTGATCAACTGCCATATTGCAGAAAAATTTAATAAATATAGAAAGTCCTCTGCAGTTCTGATTTGAGATTCTTCATTTTGCATATTGTTGGAGAGCTGTGCTAACCCATAACTTCTAAAAGGATGACTGTTGCAAGGATCCAAAATGGTGGGATGGATGGCATGCAGCTGCAAGACTCTGTAATGGTAATTTGAAGATGTTCCCTGCTTTGAAAATAAATGCTGCCCTCTGATAGGCTGAATGTAATCACATGGAGTCTGTGGTGGGAGGAGTTTGCTGAAGGGTAAAACAGAACCCACAGGAAGCAGTGAGTCAGAGCCAGATAGAAGGTTGGGAGGAGAGCACACTTAGGCAAGGAGGCAGAGAGGCTCTTGAGTAAATGTTAGTCTCATGTTGGATGGTGGAAAGGCTAAAGGATGCTGTGACTGCTATTATGGCTTATTGACTTCTTTGCTACTTTGATGGAGTCAGCTTATTGGTTTTGGGATTTGGTTTTCTAGTATCTGAATAAATGTTTCCCCTCTGTCTTCTATATGGAGAATCTGTTTTATTTTTGCAGTTAAGCACCATGCAGATATATTTATAGTGATTGTGGGTACTGTGAATATTTCACTGGGCTATAGACTCTGTTTTATACTCCCTGGTAGACATGGTAATGAAATGATGACCAGACCAGAAGAGAGGCAGAGTGGATGATAAAACTGACAATCATGAGCAGGCAATCAACCCCAGAAGGTACGTATCCAAAATATCTACCATATACATTTGACAAATTCAGAATTCATTTGGATTAACAAGATTCTGTAAAAATATAACTGAATCCCCAAAAGAAGTAAACTTATTGCTCATTCAAAGCCTTAGAATGCATTGGTTTAATCCAGGAGAATATATACTCCTTGAAAAGAGGGACTATTTCATTTTTGACTTTTTATCTTTAGTACCTAGTGCAATGACTTGCACATATGCAATAGACACTTATAAAATGGTTTTAATAAATTAATTCATAGACATTAGCAGTATTCAGAAAAGGGGAGTTTTGATGAGAGTGAAGAGGAAGATATATATATATATAGGAGAAGCCCAGGTAGAATAGAGCCCTTCAGACAGATGAAGGGCAGTTTGCAGGCACTTGATTTCTGGTCAGTTTACTCATCCATAAAAACAGGGATAATAAAGGCAACCTATCTTCCTGGGTTGTTGTGAGAATAAAACAAGAATATAATCGTACTTGTAAAGACCTTTGCAAACTTTCAAGTGCTCTATAAATGCTAGCCTTTATTATTATTAATAAGGATGAAAGAAGTAGGAGAGAGGTTGAGAAAAACAGATTAGAGGGTAAAACATTGTCTGCTTTGCAGTTTTGCTGTGACCCCTCTTAGCTGCTGTTTTGTTATTAAAATATGAAACTTTATATGACTGATCCCTAAATTATTAGAGTGTGTTCACAAAGCTCAAGAAGCTAGCTACCTCTACAGACCAGCCTGGACGGCCCAGGCCAGTTTTTCTCAGTTTAGTTCAGAGTATCCCCATAGAATACTTAACTTTCCTCTACTGGGAAAGAGAGAGAAGGAAGAAAAGAAAGCAGACTCAAAAGAAGAAGGGGGAAGGGAATAAACATACACATAGCACCTACTATGTGCCAAGCACTGTGCTAAACACTATACAGGGATGTGCACATGTCTCCTACTTCCATTTCTCTCCTTGTTACAGTATTATCACTATAGAACACTATAGTTAATGGCTACGTTGTTTAGTCTGGTTTTAGAAATTAATTATTTAGATTTAAATTTTAAGATTTTAAATTCTTTATATTATTTAGAAATGATTTAGAAATGAAGTATTTAGCAAGTAATGTGATAGGCGTGAAACCATAAGATATAAGATAAATAAATACATATGTACATATATTAGACTAGTAATGAAATAATTAAAGAACAAAACAAAATAGTACATAATTATCTGGAAAGAGATGACAAGTTTAGGTGACCAGGAAACATATGGAACAGTGTGAAAACTACTACTAGCACCAGTCATGGTACCATGAGACTGATGGTCACTGTGAATTCCTTTGAGCTGATAAGATGGAGAGGCTGGATCCTGCCCCCTCCTCCAGCTATCTCCCCCTGAACTGGAGAACTGAAAGTGCAGGGGGTGGACCTGGCCTGGTTTTGGGTAGAATAAAGCTCTCTTTGCTTTGTCTGCAGAGGTGGCCTCTGATGACACACACAGAAAGGGCTGGTTCCAGCTGCTATGGTGTTACCTTAAAAGCACATCTGGGCACTCCTACTGAGCTCCCCTTTGTTTTCTGTGATGGTGAATTTTACATTTGGATGCTTATTTTCATTCCCGGCAAGGCCCGCTCTCCTTACAGGAGAAGGGCATAAGGTGGGGACAGGCACATGGGTTAGCATTTCTTGCGGTTGTCACTGTCCCTGCATTATTGTTCACCTCAAAGGACAAAAAAGAGATAATGGGCCCAGGAAGGTTGCCATAGCAGTGGCTCCACCAGCTGGAAGCAAGACTAGTGCTCTCTTGACTTCTTGGTATTTTTTAGGCTTTGCTGCAGGCACTGGACTTCCCGTTTGACAGGGCTGCTGATGTCCTTAACATGGATCTATCCTCACCTTCAAAGGAGGGATGCTTATTCTGTGGAGTCATCGCATCCACAGTCACCTCCACCTGTCCAGTGAGTCATGGACTTAGGTATCCTTAAAGGAGATGGGTAGACACAAGTTCCTTCCTTTAAAAATAGCTTATTGCTGTATTAGTTTTTTTTTTAAATCATAGCCACTCCCCCCCCCCAAAGGGAGCCTTTATTATAAGAATGCCAGCAATAAATAGTCAAGCAAAACTGAATGTTATGACTGATAGCCAGGGCAACATACTCTTCCCCTAGCCTGTCATTGCTGTTGAGATGAAGGAAGGGTGTTTTATCACGGGTCCTCAGGAAGGGTAGTGAATACATGAAGAAGGCTCTTCCTAGTGAAATCCCTGAAGAGGCTATGTCTCAGAGTCTAAGTGTGAAAGTGGAAGCTTCTCACCATCTTACGTACCTTCTCTTTTCTTTTAGTCCATAATCCTGAGAGAGGGAGCTAATACTCTTTGTCTATTCCTTTTCTACAAGTATTGAGTATGTGTTCAGGATTTCCTTCAGCCAGGCTCAAAGACGATGGAGGACATCTGGGAGGAGGATGTGAAGGAGGATGAACATGAATATTATGAGTTTTGGGGACAATGGTTTTCCGCAGATAAGGGGGCCTCTACGAACAAAGGAACAGATGGAGATGTATGAATGGAGACCTTCATTTTTCTCTTATTTAACAATAGGCTCAAGAAGAACAATTCTGTTTTAGAGTAGGCCTCTACCATTTCTTGCCAACATAGGGGACTTCTGATAAAGCTAACTATAGAGAGACATGTTTCATACAGGAACAAACCTAAACTTTAGCAATTCAAGTGACAAGGCTTTTTTGCACACTTCTCCCATTTCTACTGCTTGT
>CM053596.1:170043451-170100750 GCA_028646575.1 Pseudocheirus occidentalis
TTTTTTTTTTACTTTTCCTTCCTACATACAATAAACTATGTGATCATAACATGCTAAGCCTCTAAATTTTTGAATGTTGCAGGAAATGGTTTGACACAGTGGAATCCAGTTAGGGTGAGGGCAATGAACTAGGTAGCCAGATTTTGTATTTTAATATTTTGAGTAAAATTGTATTTCATCCCTTAGTTTAGCTTTAGTCCTGGCCAGTGAGGGCTCAATACAAGTTATTTAGTGTTACTGCCTTCTCGGAAGCTTAGTAGCAGGAGATTAGTTTAGGAATTTTGGGAATTAGTTTTACTCTTCTTGTGACTAGCAGAAATACTACAATCTCTTAGAGCAGAGCTATCCTGTATATGTGCCATGAAGAAACTGATAAGGCTGGCTGATAGTTCAAGTAGAATGCCAACTGGTAGATAGACGTACTTCCTTATATGCTTAAGTAAGTTAATATTTAAGCCAAAAAACCAAAGTGTCTCAGTGTGGGGACCAGCGTCATTGGTTAGACCTGGACAAGTAGGAGAGACAAGAACTCTCCAGTCAGGGCAAAAATAATAGTTGGATGAAGATACAGGTTGATGATTGAGTATGAGATAGTGACATTACCCAACTCAGCCTGACTAGAGCTGAGTGTTCATGTAGAGGAGTAGTGTGAAATGGTTGGCTAGACAGAGTCCCAATTACAGGGGCCTTGGTATAGTAGAGATCATGAGGCCTGAAGTCAGGAAGAATCCGACCTCAGATACATGCTAGTTTTGTGACCGTGGGCAAGTCATTTAACTTCTGTTTATCTCAGTTTCCTCACTTGTAAAATAGATATAATAATAGCACCTACCATCCCAGGGTTGTGATGACCCAAAGAAATAATAGTTGTAAAGCACTTAGCATAGTTCCTGGAACATGGTAAGTGTTGTCATTGTGGGTTATGATATTTGAGAAAGCACCAGTTTTCAAAGAACACATTTGAAAGTTTATTCTTTTTCACAATAGCACATCAGGTGGGCTAACTTTTCTAAGTTCTGAATTCTGTTCTGTCTTAAAATGGGTTGTGAATCATATTCCCAGGCTCTTATTTCAAACCTTACTTGTCAGGCCTATTTAATTCACTGGTTGAAACCCACTCAAAGACAACGGCTTAAGTAGCCTGTGTCATGTGCTCCAGCCAAAGCACAGAAAATATGATTTGTTTCTGCCGTTTTCAATAACTAGAACATTTTGGAAAACTGAAAAAAAAGGGACAAAATAAGGTATTCTAACATTTGCATCCCAATCAAGAAATGTTTTCCCGTATCTGAGCCAAAACAAATTACAGATTTTCTAGGGTATAGGAAGGGATTCTGGAACAGCTAACTGCCAAATGTCAGCATAATATAATCATGCCAAAGTTATTGGCAGGTTGATTTTCACCTGTTGTACCTGAAATCGCCAGAGCTGTAGTGATCTAGGAAACATATTCTGTTTTTGAAGCCAGCGGTTGAAGCTGATGAAGATGATTACATACGTAATTCTTTAAGTACCTCATCATGCCCTTGGTGTCAGTTCTATTCTCCATTGGCACAGTCAGGGGTTAACTCATGCCAGGCTGAGAAGGCGGAGTAGAGGTGCCTTAATGGAGTTTTGACTTGGAATGTATAAGTTCATTTAAATCCGCCCATGGTAGGCATTTGAGTCATGCAACGGATAGAACACTGAACTTGAGTCTTGAAGATGTGAGTTGAAATCCAACTTTAGGCATTTCAGCTGGGTAACCAGCAAGTCAATTAATCTCAATTGTGTTTCCCATAAAATAGGAATAACAGTAACATCTACCTCTCAAGGTTGTTTTGAGGTTAAAATGAGATATTTGTAAAGCTCTTTGCCAGCCTTAAAGTGCCATATAAATGCTAGTTATTATTATTAGTTATGTAGGCTTCATTTTGAACTGAATTTTTACCTCTTCACATATAAAATTCTTCAGGAAAGCTGCTAATAATTAGTAGCTTTGATTGAATCAAATTTCAGAATGAGATCATAGATTTAGAGCTGGAAGGGCCCTCAAGAGACTACAGATATATAAACTTAGACTCAGAGAGGTTAAGGGACTCATTCACAGTCAAACATCCAGGACGTGTCAGAGAGAAGATCTAAATCCAGGTAGGTCTTCCTGACTTTGTGTCCTTTAAGTACTAAACCATATGGATCCTTTCCCCGGTCTATACAATATCTCCACATAATTGTTAGGTCTTTATTTATGTTAGGATTTTTTTTTACTTTGAATTTAGACTTTTGTGTAGAATGTAAAAGAAACTATATAATACTGAACTGCCAGCTCTCATAGGTCTTTTTTCCTCTTTATTTTCACTGTCAGTATCCAAAAATAGGTCATGAGCATCTGCTTGGACACTACAACTGTCTCCTTACAGCTCTTTCTTTTTTTATTCCTTTCCAAGCCATCTCTAGCACCTCTGGGAGATCTATCTTGCATATGAAGAGATATTGTTATATAAGCCTCTGTCAAAAACTACTCAATGGCATATCTGAGTCTGACTCTAGCTAGACTAGAGAATTTACCCTCTGGATATATTGCACACTTCCTGCCTCTATGCTTTTGTTTTTTTTTCTGAACTTGACAAATATAAACTATTCAGTGAACATTTCCTCACAACTGCATGAAAAAGGCTCCAAATCATTAATAGTAAGAAAAATGAAAATCAAAACAACCCTGAGGCTTCACCTCATACCCATACACCTCACTGACAAAAATAACAAAAATGGCAACAGTCAATGTTGGAGGGGTTTTAGAAAGATAACCACACTACTACATTGTTGGTGGAATTGTGAATTGGTACAACCATTTTGGAATTATGCAAATAAGGTGACCAAAATGTCCATATCCTTTGAACCAGAGGCTTCATGACTGGGTTTATATCTTAAGGAAGCACTGATGAGAAGAAAGGCCTCATATAATCTGAAATACTTAATAGCAGTATTTTTTTGTAGTAGCGAAGAATTAGAAACAAAGGAAATGTGTACCATTTGGGGAATGGTTAAACAAATTGTGTTACTTTAAGCAATGGAATTCTACTGTGCTGTGACAAATGGTGAGTGTGATGAATACAAAGAAGTGTGGAAACACCTATATGAATTGATGCAGAGTGAATGAAGTAACAGAGACAAGAAAGCAATATACATAGTCCCTACTACACCAAAGCAAATTAAAAAAAATGACACACCAAAAGAAATAAAAAGAAATATAAATAAATGTAGCAAAATTACAAAGATTAAGGGAGACATGAATGAAAATATATAAGAAGACATCCCAACCTACACCTTTGTGGAGATGGGAGGTCCACAGGTGTTATATGCTGCATGTTTTCACACTTTAAAATATATCAATCAGTTGTTTTAACTTTTTTTTCACTAAAAATACTATTTGTCATATGGATTGGCTCTCAGGGAAGGAGAGGAATACATGGGATACTACAGTGATGTAAGAAATAAAAACTTAAAAATTAGTAAAAGATAAAGTGATTATATGTATATACATGTATATATATATTGTATAATTGTATATGTATATATATGTGTGTGTATATACACATATATATACATATACACACATGCACACACATATATGTATCAACAATATATTTATATATTTATATATATATGTATATATATGTATATGTATATATATATATTGCTGATGATATCCATGAAACCACAGATCCATTGTGTGGAGCTTTTTCTTCTTTTTATATAAATTTAATTAAAATTTCAAAGCTAATCCAACCTCAGACACTTAATAGTAGCTATGTGACCTTGGACAAGTCACTTAACCCCAACTGCTCTGTCTACGCCCCTCCAAAAAGCAAAACAAAAAAAAAATTTCAAAGCTTTCTTGCCTGTTTGTGTTTCTTTGGGCCTTCCTTTTGTTTTCATTTTTTTAAAGAAGGTACCACCCAAATTTCTCCTCTTCTTCCCACTTACCCTCTCCCCAGTTGAAAAGAAAAACAAAACTCTTATAATGAATATGTATAATTAAGGAAACAGATTCCTACATTATTCATGTCCAAAAAGATATGTCTCACTCTTGATCCTGAGTGTATCACCTCTCTGTCAAGAAGCAGGTAGCATGTTCACCATTAGTACGCTAAGTCATGGTTGGTCATTACAGTGACTAGAGTTCTTAAATCTTTTAAAGGTTTTTTTTTTCTTATTAATTTTTAAAATATTGCCTTCATGCTTTGGTTCACACTATTCTCTACTCTTACAACATTCTCTCAACAGTGTTCCATCTCTCCTTTCATTCCTATCATATTTTAAAGACCAACTCAAATCCCTTGCTCTGGCATTTTCTCATTTGTAAATGACATTTTCTCTCTTCTAACTTAAAATAAAAATTAGGGTGCATCTCTCTAATGAACTTATTGTACAATAATTTATATTATAGTTATTTAAATCTGTGGCATAGCCCCCTACCATTCTGCAAGCTCCATTGAATCAGAGATTATATCATCAAAGAATCACAGAATTGAGTTAGAAGTAACTTTACCACACCTTTGTCAAAAGTTTCCTCTTCCCTCTTTTCACATTAGTCAGACATCCTCCTCTTTCTCTTCTCACATGAGGAAGTTGTTATCCTCCTTGCTAGAGAAAACTGCTCAAAGTTTACCTTTGCTCTTATCTCTTCCCATCTTCTCTGGTGGATTGCCCCCATTCTCATCCTCACCCTTTTTCTAATCCTCAATTTCACCCCATCTACCAGCTCCTTTCTGGCTATCTACAACACTTCCATCATGTTCCCATCTTTAAAGAAAATCAGACTTTTACTTGGTCCAACTATCCATACCATCATTCTGTATTTCTCTATCTCTTAGCTGAGTCTCTTGAGAAAGCTGTCTACAATAAGTGCCTCTACTTCCTTGCTTCTTATATGCTTTTAAAAACTCCCTAAATACTGGCTTCCAACTTCATTATTTAATTGTAACTGATTTTTTTGAAAGTTATCCGTGATCTCTTGGGCAGCTAGGTGGCACAGTGAACAGTGTTGTGCCTTGAGTATGGAAAAATTATCTTTCTGAGTGCAAGTCTGACCTCAGACACTTACTAGCTGTGTGACCCTGGGCAAGTCACTTAACCTTATTTGCTTCAGTTTCCTTGTCTGTAAAATGGGCTGGAGAAGGAAATGGCAAACCATTCCAGTATCTTTACCAGAAAACCCCATCTCTCCTCATGACAACTCCTTGTTTCCAGGGCTTCCTTCAAGATTCAACTCAACTCCTTCTGCAGAAGGTCTTTGTTACAAGTCTCATCTCTCTGAGACTACATTTCATTTTCACTTTACATGTCTTTTATGTACCCAGTTATTTATATAATTTCTGTCCCATTCATATGTCTTTTTTGAGAGAAGGGACTGTGGGTTTTTTTCTTTTTTGTTGTTTCTTTGTTTTACCAGGTCTTAGCACACTGACCGGCACATAGTTGTCTCTATAAATACTAACCACATTCAAAAAGGAATCCCCACTATAACACAGCAAGTAATGCCCATCTAGTCTTTGATTATAACAGTATATATTAAAGGTGTCCAATAGGGGGAGCGGTAGCCTATTCCATGTAGAGACAAGATTGATTGTTAGAAGAAATCCCCTAACATCAAGCCTAAATCTGTCTCTTTGCTAAATTCCAAATCATACTTCTGATAGTGTTCTCTTGACCTAAGCAGAACAGATTAATGCCTTTCTTGCATGTCTTTTGAAGACATGTATGGTTTCTTCCTGGGACTTTTATTCTGCTTCTCCATTCTCGGTTCCTCCAACCAGCCCTCATATGACATGGACTCAAAGTCATGAACTACAGTAGTTGCTTCCTCATGATTCTTTCCAGTTTATCACTGATCTTGTGTGTTCATTGTGTGTTCATCTGTGGCACCGAGATGTGACCAACATAGCTTGGAAATAGTCCAACCAGGGCAGAGTAGAGGAGGACTATCACTTCATCTCTGGAAGTTCTACCTCTCTTAAAGTAGTCCAAGATCCTATTAGCTTTTGTGAAGGTCACATCACCTTACTGGCTCTTACTGAATGTGCAGTCTGCTAAAACCCTCAGATCTTCTTCAGTTGAATCACAATGTAACCATGTCTCTCCACCTTCCTGTGCTTTCAAGGTTGATTTTTGAAACATTTTTTAAGACTTTACATTTATCCTTTTTCAATTTTATCTTCTTGGATTTAGCACAATGCTCCAAGCAGGCATCAACTGGTAGTGGTTAACATAATCTTCTTTATAAAGTAGGAAGGTAATAAATATTCTTTGAATCTAGTTGAATGGAATGAGCAGCAAAGTTCCCATTTTTAAAAAAAGCAATAAGAGTCACCTTTTAAAGAACAGGAGACCAATGTTATTTTTTCTCTTTTCTTTGTGTTAGATTTCCTGGCCTCCTGCCTGATATATACTTTTGAACCTGTTGTCATAAAAGGAGCAATTTTTTGGTGAAGACTCTCAGAACAGATGAAGAACAAAGATCTAAATTTTAAGGCAATTAAGTTTTGAAGAATATCAAATCATATAGATAAATAGAGGAGGCAGTGTGGTAGAAAGGAAAGAGCATTGTATTTGGAGTCAAAGGACCCGGAATAAAATTCCACTTTTGTTTTCTACTACTTGTGTGGCCTTGGACAAATTACCCAACTTTCTTGGCTCTCAGTTTCCTTATGTGTGACATAAGGTTATTTGTTTACAATATAATTTACAATATAATTTATTTACAATACAATACAATACAAACACTAAATCTATGAACCTATAATGCTAAGAAAATGATATAGATCAGAATGGTGATTTCAGGGGTTTAGGGAACTCCTAGGTGAGGAAAGTCCCTTTATCAATGCATCTTTTCTATAATTTATAATCCTAAGAAAGCCTAAGGAAACACATAAAGGAAAGAAAAACTTAAACTCGGGGAATGTGGATGGATATTTTATTTGGAGGAGTGGAGTAACCAACTTTGACAGAGACATTTATAAGTTGTTGGAATGAAAAGTCTGACACAACTGCTAAGGTTCCTACTGATCATGGGAAGCTTCACAATCTATTAAAGTAGAAGAATCCAGGGGAAACTACTGTCAGTTCAAGCTTCAATTCATCTGCAGGTTATATAATTATTCTTTTCTTGGCAGCTTGATGTGCTGGAGAGGTTCACAGAATGGAAATGAAATAGAAATGAAAGCATCTGTTTCTCTCCTGGTTTCTCTTAACTTAAAAAAAAAAGTCTTTCAAGAGTCACAGAATAAAACAAGCTATCTCTAAGGGGAGAGGCAGCCACTCAAGGAATATGCAAAGTTTCTACCCTCTCCACCATGATTTTTTAAACTTAGTGGTAGGCATCCAAACACACCATTTCTAAAGACAATCTAACAAGAGATGTTCTCAGAAATCCTATCATAACTTAAACAAAGAAGTAACATATGGATTATCTCACCAATATATTCTGGATATCTAAAAGGCATGAAATCCTTCTCATCCCTATCTTTTTAATACCCAGAAGGATCTTGTTGAGTTGTAAATCATTAATGCCATGTAATGTAAACCAAGCATTAGCTAGGATAGCTGAAGGATTTGTGAATTTGTCAGTGTAGGGAACTCACAATATGGGAATTCCTTCTAACCAAATCTAACTCAACAGTGGGTTAATAGCTACATCCTTGGGATTTTTCAAAGGCACATCAACTTTAAA
This sequence comes from Pseudocheirus occidentalis, assembly GCA_028646575.1. Classification (NCBI taxonomy): domain Eukaryota; kingdom Metazoa; phylum Chordata; class Mammalia; order Diprotodontia; family Pseudocheiridae; genus Pseudocheirus; species Pseudocheirus occidentalis. The sequence continues at coordinate 170,051,163 of CM053596.1, forward strand.
ATGACTTTTCCCTGGTCATACAGCTACAAAATTATCACAGACTAGTTTTGAACCCAGGTCTTTCTTACTCCAAGCCAAAATTCTATCCAACTGACTGAATTGCCTCCTTCCTAGTAATAGCTATAGTAGTGTGTAGAAACTAGGCGTCAACCCTGGAAGTTCCTTATACAGTTATGGTGTTTTATTTTCTGAGTGCTAAGCCTTCATATTCACATAGATACTGTATGTATAGATACATATACAGATGCATCTGAAACATTCCAAATGCACTTAAGTCTATCTTCTAATATATGGACATTTCAACCTTGAGGACAGAGCCAACAATAAAGCAAAGAGATATGTTTCAGCAGGTTCAGAAACTCTTTCTTATACCTTGATCTTGTCATAAAACATCCCATACTATCCTCCATCATCAAATATACTGAAAGGTAAGTAAGTGCAAATCATTATTGAATTCAGCTTCAGTGGTTTGATGAAATACTGTACATTGTCTGTCAGAAGTTTCATTTATTTTCATGGCTTATTTACCACTGTGTGATTATTAGAAATAGGAACTAGACCTGTGAATTAATGGCATGGGAACTCCCAGAGGAGGAAACTCCTTCTATCAATACATCTTTTGTTTAATGTATAACTTTAGAGAGTTTCTGAGAGCAGTGAGAGGGTCAGCGAATTTCTTGGGGTCACCAAAGCCAATGTGGGTCAGATACAGTTAATTAGATACAGTCTAATACTTTTTTTTTTTTTTGCTTTTTGGAGGGCAGTTGGGGTTAAGTGACTTGCCCAAGTCTAATACTTCTTGACTCTGAGGTCCAGTCTTTATCCACTAGGTCATGCTGCCTTACCAGTTAACTAGTAATGAAATCAAATAGATATTAAAGTTGAAATTGAAGTGTTCTCTCCCCATTCACCAACTGAATTTTAATTGCTAAATTAATTAATCTAATTGCTAAATCTATTAGCTTTTTTCAATCCTCATCCTTCTTGACTCCTCTCATTTAATACTACTGACCATCTTCTCCTTCTGGATCTCCCTGATCTCTGGGTCCTCATGACCCTGATCCTCTTTTTTCTCTTCCTGCCTGGATCTTCATCCATACCATGACATTCACTAACTGGGGGGGTATACCTCAATGTTCAGCCTTGAGTTCTTTCTTTTTTTTTCAGTATCACTTGGTGGTCTCATCTATTCTTATTGGTTCAATTATTATCTCTATAAGATGATTACCATTTCAATATAGTCAGTCATAGTCTCTTTTATGAACTTTAAAGTCTCACATTACCTTTTGAAAAACTTGAACTGAATGTCCCATGAGCACCTCAGACTCAATGTCTAGAACAGAACTCATCTTTCTCTACAAATCCTACCCTCTTCCAAACTTCACTATTACTATCAAGGGCACCACTATACTCACTGTCATCCAGGTTCATAATGCTGTCATCCTAGATGCCTCATCATTACTCACACCACATACTCAATTAGTTGCTAAATCTTGCTGTTTTAAACCTTCACAATATCTCTCATTTATGTCCCCATCTTTCACCGTCGTTCAGGCCCTCCTCACTTCTCACATGTAATCTATTGCAATAGTTTACTAATTGGTCTCATTGCCTCAATTATCTCTCTATACTCTCCTCCATATAGCTACTAAAATGATTTTGTTTTTTTAAATCATATTTTATTTTTTTAATAAGTAAAAACCTGAATTCTCAGATCATTTTGGTCACTGTGTATTAGATAGAGAGATACTTAAGGCAGTTAATGAGAAAGCTAGTGCAATAATATAGACAAGAGATGAGGAAGGAAGTGAACCAGTAATGGCTGTGTGAGGAGAAGGAGACTAACCTGATTGGTTACATGGGGTTGAGTGACACTGGGGGCTCTAGATGACATATATATATATATATATTTCTAACTTTGGTCACTGGATAGTGGTATTCTTAGTAGTATTAGTGAAGTTCTGAAGAAGGGTAGGTTTTTGGGGAAAGGGAATTTCCGTTTTGGATATGATAAATTAAAGATGCCTATGGGATACTTCATTTTAAAATGAATAATAGGCAGTTGGTGATTCAGAGCTAGAGCTAAGCAGAGAGACTAAGGATGGATAGATCTGGGATTCATTTGGATAGAAATGATAATTGAACCCATTGCTGATAAGAAAGGGTAGAGAATAAAGCAAAGGGGACCCAGCCTTAATCTTACCCACAGTAAATGTACATGACATGGGCAAAGATTTATAAAACAGGCTGAAAAGGAATGATCAGACAAGAGAAAGAGAGCCGATAAGAGAGTAGTGTTGTAGGAAACCTGAGAGTATCCATAAGGAGAGAGGATGGTCAAAAAATGTTAAATACTTTAGTAAGCTAAAGGATGAGAATTGAGAAAAATCCATTAGATTTGGCAATTAAGAGATCATTGGCAATTGTGGAGAGAGCAGTTTTAGTTTAATGAGGGTAAAAGTCATACAGCAGAGAGTTTTCAAGAGAATGAGATGAGAGAAGGCACCAAATGCAAATGGCTTTTTAAAGTGGTTTACTTAGAGGGGATGGAGAGTATAGAATGCTAACTAGCTGTCATGGAATAATCAAGTGAGAGGGTTTTTTTTTGTTTAAAGAATGGGGGGGAACTTGGTCATGTTTATAGGAGGCATGGAGGAAGTAGAGAGATTCAAGATTAGAGGGAGGATGATAATGAGGGCAATCTGCTAGAAAATACTTTACTGGAGAGGATGGGGTCAAGGGTTATGTAAAGGGTGTGATCTTAGCAATGAGAAGGGTTATTTCTTCATTAGAGAATGGAGTAAAGGAAGAGATAGTGGGGGTTGATGTTAGGGACAGTGTAAGATGAGGAGAAGGGAAGAAGAAATAAGCTTGGCAAATTAACTTTTATTTTTTTTTTAGTAGGGGTAAGGATAAGTGAAGATCTTTAGCTGAGAGAATTGGGTAGGGGGTGTGATGGGAGGCTTGAGAAGAGAATAAGTTTGGAACAGCTATTGTGGTGAGTGGGATAGAAAAACAATTAGGGAGGAGAAGGATTGCCTGGCTGCAGTGAGGACCCAGTTGCAATTAGATAATGTAAATTTGTAGTTGGCCCAATCAACATAATGTTGTGACTTCTACAAGTTCTATTTAGTAGCCTAGAAGTACAAGATGACTAGTGGGAATAATCTCTGGTTGAGGTTGAGCAATATGTGATTAGAGCTAATCAAGGGAGGGATTCAGTAGATATCCAAAAGACTCCTTAGGCCCTGAAGAGCCTCTGCCTGTGTTTTTTTTTTTAATAGGGACTATTCCTGTGAGAGAAGAGATGGCTCAGGATGTAGCCTGTTCTGAGAAGTGGAATACCATAAAGGCCACTTTGATCTGTTCCTTGGGGAATACTGAGGTGTGAAGATACATCAAACAAATATCTTGATTGTGCAGGAAAACCTGGGTAGTCCTCTCCTTACCTGGTAAACTAAGGTTTACACCTCACTTTGTTGTTAGTAAGTAGAAAAGCAGCTGGGTGGTACAGTGGGTAGACTATGAGACCTAGAGTCAGGAAAACCTGAGTTCAAATGCTGATTCATGTACTTACTAGCTATGAGTTGCTTAACCACATTTAGCCTCAGTTTCCTCATCTGTAAAATGGGGATAAGAATAACATCTACTTCACAAGGTTGTTTTGAGGAAACATTGAGATAACATATGCAAAGTGATTTGTAAACCTTGAAATACTATAAGAAGGCTAGCTGTTAATACTATTGTTATTCTTGTTGTCAGAGGGGGCTACTCTATTAGCATTTGGTGATATTTGTACATTTTTTTTTTTGCTTTTTTGGAGGGGGGAAGGCAGGACAGTTGGGGTTAAGTGACTTGTCCAAATCACATGGCTAGTAAATGTTAAGTGTCGAGGATCGGATTTGAACTCAAGCCCTCCTGATTCCAAGGCTGGTGCTCTATTCACTGTGCCATCTACCTGCTTCTATTTGTACATTTCTTAAAATATTTCGAAGACTCCCCAGACTATTCCCAGTTCTATACTGGCACAACTACTGCTAACTTTTAGAGTTCAGAATCGGGGGGGATGAGAATGGAGGGCCTATGCAAAAGGAAAATGAATATGGATTTGTTGTCCTGGAATGAGATGAGGAGATCTGGCAAAGAAGATGAATAGGAGACAATGAGTACTGAAGATTGGCAGTGGTGCCATATGCCTGGCAGAGGGTATGCCTTAAGGGGTAAGAGATAGGAGGGCACAGGTCTAAGATGTGATCTAAGTGAGTGAACAGAAAAGTGACTTAAGGTAAAATTCTAGAGTTCCCAGAGGCAATCTGTCTATTCAAGGGAGGAACAAAAAGGTCCATAGTTAGCAAGAAGAGCATGAAAAAAAGGAAGAGAAAGAGCCACCAGGTGGGTTTTAGAATGAAACACTGGTAGCTTCTGTCATCTAGAAAATGATTATTTTCCATCTAATAAATTAAAATTTTAATTAAATAGAAAACAAACTCTATTCAGAAGCATAACAACAGTTGTTCCTGTTGACATGTTGATAGTAAGCAGTTAGAGCAAAAAAGATAAAATTTACTAGGTGGTACAGTGGATAAAATGCCAGCCCTGGAGTCAGACCCATCTTTCTGAGTTCAAATCTGGCCTTAGACCCTTCCCCAGCTGTGTTACTCTGGGCAAGTCACTTAGCCCTGTTTACCTCAGTTTCCTCATCGGTAAAATGAACTAGAGAAGGAAAACGCAAGCCATTCCAATATTTTTGCCAAGAAAACCCTAAAGGGGGGCACAAAGAGTCAGACATGACTAAAAAGTGAATGAACAACAACAAAATTCCATTCAAAGCAGTATCTATTAGACATCTTTAGGTATCACACTGATTCATTACCTGCATTTATAGAATAAAAACAGCAAATTAGAACTGTCCCTGGTTTGAAGACTGAACTTATCTACTTTTAAAAGGAAACACATTAAAAAACCCTCACCAATCTTTTATAATTTTAAGCACTGTAAATGATAAGATGTTAAGCCTTACATGATAAGATGAAATGAACTTAAAAACAACTTTAAAATGGGAGGAGGTGTAAATTACTTGTCATTTAAATAATTCTATCTCTTAGTTTACATAATTAATTACCTGTATATTATATAGTTAATAATTCTCTTAATATTAACAAATCCAAAGGTTATGTTGACATACATAAAAAAGTAGAAAACAAGATAAATATTAATATAATTCAAATCTAAAATATCTGCCCACTTTGAGAGAAGGGTACTTGTTTAATTTAAAAATTGGAATCTCCTAGAGATAATTAATAAATGTTTATAGAGAGAATGAATGAATGGATGAATAAATGCATGCTCATTTGGGTACTTCAAGTGGAAGCTGTTTACTCTAGTCTGAATTATCTTTATAAAATGACTCAGTTTTCCATTCTCTTTGCATATGTAGACAACAAAGAAAGCTGACCAACCTTTCTTCTTATATACCAAATACAGAATGCTTGAGAGAATATTTGCACAAAAATTTCTGGTTCCCTCAAACCAGTTTGAGGAATTCTATAAATGACAACAAACTAATAGACACAAAAACTAATGTCAAATTAAATTGGAAATGTTCAGGGGAATTTTTAAACTTTCACATTGCATTTCAAATGTAATTTAGAATTTTGTGAACATCACTGTTTGTGGCAGGTCAAGATGATCTGCACTATTACAGCTGAAGATTGTATAATGTTTAAATTGAGTTAGATGACAAAACAGGTTGATGAAGATTCTACCCATATTGTAGTCATTTTGCATTTTCAAATATAGTATTTTCAAAAAAGTGAAGTGAATGAGCATTAGTTTATTTTGTATAACTTTTTTATCATGTCCTGTCTATACTGTCCCTGCAGTCTCTCACATCTGCTCCTCCTCCCTGTTTCCACTGCTGATACCCTAGTTCATATTCTCATTAACACTCTCCTAACTTATTGCAACGATCCAATTATTTTCCCCACTTCCCCTCTATGCTCTCTTCATTTCAGCCTTCCCAGTGCTGCTTAACATTATTCTGACACTCTTGCTGAGCCGCCTTCAATGTCTCTTCCCCCCACTTCCTTTTCTAAGCTCCTTGGCATGACTATTCAATGTCTTTCACAATCTGGCTCCAACCTACCTTTCCAGATTTCCTTCACATTATCGTCTCTCATATCCTCTTAACTCTAGTCAAATTGGACTATTCAGCATCCCTTAAATATACACCATTTCATCCTGTCTCTGCTTTTTCTCCCCCAGTACTATTTTCTTTGTTATAGCTTCTTGGACATACCTCCCACCCTTTTCTGCCTGTTTATGTTCTCTCTTATGATGTAGGAAGTATAGCACAATGTATAGAGTGCTGGACCAGGTAGGAACATAGGTGAGTTATTTAATTTCTTTAAACCTTAGTTTCCTCATCTGTAAAGTATGGATAATAGTAAGTGTGCTAATTACTTCATAAGGTTATTGTGAGACTCGAATTCACTAGTATGTTAGAAATATTTTGAAAGTGGTAAAGCCCTATAGAAATGTCAGTTATTATGATTATCCATTCTTAAGTTCCCAAGTAAAATGCTCTTTCCTCCAAGATGCCTTTGGTGACCTTATGTCTGCCTCTGTCCTCCACTTTTAAGCAATCAGTGATCTCGCACTGGCTCAACTGATCTCAGAGTGCTTTGATGCTCTAGTAGACACTGACCAATCAGTCAGGTAATAGAGGAGAAAAAGTGTTGGTGTCAAGAAGATGAGTTGAAATCCCATGTCAGACACTTACTAGCTGTATGACCCTGGGTGAGTCACTCAACTTCTGTTTCAGTCTCCTCAACTATAAAATGGAGATAATAACAGCATCTAATTACCAGAGTTGTTGTGAGCATCAGACGAGAGAATAATCATAAAGCATTTTGCAAACAAAGTATATTTTCAATGCTAGTTATTATTTATTATTATTATTGCTAATTATTTGTATCATGGCTATTTGGTGAACGTCCTGTCTCCCCTTCTATCCTTGATACTAAAAGCTGTCACTTACATAGCGCTTTAAAGGTTGAAAGCGCTTTATGCAGGTTGTGTCTTTTGATCCTAATAGAAAGCCCCACAAAGTAGATTCTGCAGGCATTATTCCAATTTATGGACAAAAAAAGTGAAGTCTAGAGAGTATTATGCCCATGGTTACATAGGAAGCAAGTGTTACATAGGCTAGAATGAAACCCAGGACTGACTTTTCTAACTCCAGGGTTACTGAATCATGTCCTTTGAGTACATGCAGTGCCAGTCGCATGTCTCATGTGTCTTTGTTTAATCCCCAGGTCCTATCTAGCCCAGTTATTTGCACATAATATCTGCTTAATATATATTTGACTGTTTAATGAATAAATGTTAACAAATAAGAAATGACATTTTTAGCATATGACATTCATCCTCAAAGATGCTTGCTGTAAATACCGTGCTAAGCACATAGTCAGTTTAAATATGTCTGATGATATATTTTTTCTATCTCTGCAGATTTTCTTTGGTTGAAAGCCGAAATTGCCTGTTTTGAGAGAATTATATAAAATAATAACAATAATAAAAATCTATATAAATTTTAAATAGTAAATGATAAGATCTTAAGCCTTAGAGAATATGGTAAAATCAATGCAATGCATCTTAATTTATTAGCAAGCATAGGCAATAAATTATTTGGGGGGAAAATGGACCAAGTAGAATGACAACTTAACAAAGAGGTGGGAAGCTGGTATTATGACAAAAGTCAGGTCAAAACAAAACAAAAGAATACAAAAACAAAACAAAAAATACAAGACAGTGGAAAGCAGTAAACCAGAATATGGTTTAGATCTTCCTTATGCTATTAAAACCTGTCGGGTATTTCCCTGACTAAAGAGAAATGAATAATATGTCACTGACAAAAAAAAATGATTGTTCTCAGCTCTTCTCATCTAAAAATGACTCAAGACACCTGAAAGTAACCTTGAACAGGAGATAAGGCAGGAGATAAAGTATCCCTCTTAAAGAAGATTTTTATTTAAAAATAATTTTTTTTTAATTTTTTGCTTTATTGGAGGCGGGAAGGCAGGGCAATCGGGGTTAAGCGGCTTGCCCAAAGTCACATGGCTATTAAGTGTTAAGTGTCTGAAGTTAAATTTGAACTCAGGTTCTCCTGACTCCAGAGCCAGGGCTCTGTCACTGTGCCACCCAGCTGCCCCCAAAGAAGATTTTTAGTAAGGCTTTGAAAAGTAAGTTTCAATCATGGCTGATGAAATTCAACTAACTACTATTCAATGCTATTCAATATAACTATTGAAAAGGAATACTTTTTCCACTGGAGAATTCCTATTAGAGCTGCCACTTTGGGGAAATACTATTCAACTATAGTCATGCTTATTTACTTTAATCGTACCAAACATTATGAATACATCCGAAGCACAGGTATGTATTCTAATTTCTCTGGGTATGTAAAAGTCATGCATTAATTTCAGTGAAGATGATCAGGGTTTCTTGGTCCAATGATGATAGACCTATCAGAGGTGGAACTATCCTAACCCCATGTGGTACAGTGGATAGTGCATTGGCCCTGGAGTTAGGAAGACCTAAGTTCAAATCCTGTCTTGAACAGTCAGCAGCTGTGTAAGCCTGGGCAAGTAACTTACCCTCTCTCTGCCTCCATTTTCTCATCTGTAATGTGGGAATAACAGCTAGCTCCCAGGGCTGTTGTGAGAATTAAATGACATAATAATTGTAAAGCGCTTTGCGAGCCTTAAAGCATTAAATAAATGCTAGCTATTACTATTACTTAATAGAATTGACTGGTGGAGAGGGTCTCAGGAAGATCACCTGGTCCATTTTTCTTCCTTCAAAGCTGCTATGTGTATAAACCATCCTAAGGAATAGGAATGACTTTTATTTTTTAAAAGTTACATAAAATTAATTTCAGAGTTTCTTAGCTCTGTAAACTCTCGAGAAGTTCTTATTTTTAGCCTTTGTAATGCCATGTAAACTCATTTCCCTGGTCACTCATTACTTTAATACAATTGTAGAAACTTAGTAAAGGGTTTAAAGACATTCTCTACTAATAAGTTTAAAAATCCTCCTGCCCCCTAAACTCTTCTTTAGGTGAAATCCTTGTTACTTTAACTTCCTGGCTTTTTAACTTTGCAGCTTTCAGTTGAATTCTCTCTCCTTTCTCCTGGCTTGCCTCTGACTTTTCGAACTTTGCCACCATGACTCAGTTGCAATCTTTCCTTGGAATTTCTCTCAGTACCTCAGGACTCCTCATCATGATCTATCCATGCTCTCTGTGACCTTGTTTTAAATATCCCTCTGGCATGCTAGCCCCATTCTTCTACTGGAGAATTCTTATTAGAGCTGGCATTTTGGGGAAAGCTTCAGTTACCCTTCATTTCTTTCCCTTCTCTGCTTTTGACTTTCTGTGTTTTGATACTATGAGCCTTCATGAATACCTCCCCCTTCTTCCCATGTTTTTTTGTTCCTTTTTGCAGGTTGTTTCCCTCCATTACAATATAAACTCCTTGGAAGCAGGGATTGGCTTTATTTTTGCTTGTGTCTGTATCCCTGGCACTTAGAAGGGCCTGGTAAATAGTAAGTACTTAATAACTATTTTTTGCCGGCTGTTTGGCTCTGACATATGGCTATGCCCATATGTAGCAATCTAGCTAAGTTCAGCCCCTAGTGAGTCTAGTAGAAAGATGAGCAAGGTACTTTCCTGAAATTCTCTAATAAAAATGATTGTATATACCAGTTATTTGACACTTAACATATGCTACTCTGTATAGCTCTTTATTATTACTACTATTTTTAATGATCTTTCTTCCCAATGAGATTATAAAACTCTTAAGGACAGGGTCCCATTTCTTATACTGCATTATATCCAAAGCCCTTACTCCAGGGCCCTGCACATAACAGCTACTCCATAAATATGGGTTGCTTATAATGGTAATGATTATGAAGATACACTAATTTTGTATTTATATGCTTCAATCTTATTATCTCTTAATTAATAATGCTACTTCATAGCTAATTATTGATTATCCTTTTGTCTATAATTATGTCTTATTGCACTTTGGATTAATTTGTTATCCTACACAAATTACTCATTGATTGATTCATTTCTTCAGTAAACGTTTAGTTATCTATGCAGCAGATTGCGCTAGGCAATAGAGAAGTAGCAGTGATGAATAGACTATGATTCTGAATTTCAAGGATTGTACAATTCGGGAGATAATGTCAGTAAGGGACTTAGGGCTTGTCATGAGTAAGTAATCACCAGCAGGACTGTATATTATACTTGGGGTTTTATGTTTATTGACCCTGCATCCCTTATGTTATGCATTTATTAGGTACCTAGATAATGACATTTTATAATCACAAAAAGATAGGAGAGAGCCTGGAGCTGTGATTTAATTAACATAGAGAATGACCCCAAACAAAGGAGTCTGGCACTTCCTTTTCAAGGTTTGGTCTTGTTACCTGCAACTCTGATAAGCTAAGTGACTTGGCTCAGGATCATATAGTCAAAATATATAGGAGGTGGGACATGACCTCATGTCTTTCTACTTTCAAGGCCAGTTCTACATCAGGAGATGGTCAGTATGCCTGGAAGGGGGGTGCTGGTGTAGTGACATCCTCCCCTTCTGTCCAGGGTTGGGAAACCTGTGACCTCAAGGCCATGTATGGTTCCACCCTTAGGGATCTAGACCTTCTTCTAACCTAGGTTGTTGTCTCAGATCCTCTGCAGAAGGATTTTGAAATGGAGAGGTCAATTCCCAATACATCAATGTTATTTGCTACAAAACTCAAATTTGCAAGTGAGAAAATAAGCTTTTAGACCAAAACTTCTTAAAAATCCATCCTATTATATTCCCTGTAGTAAGACAGATGCATTTTCACCAGATATGAATCATTACTAGGTAACAACTATTTGTTAGGTACTAGAAAACACCAAGAAGTTCTTGTCATATACATTTCAACTATCATGCCCAGGTAAATCCCAGAACCATACACTCCCACTACTTATAATTAACCACACATATAATATAGGGATGTAGAAATATCAGTAAAAGCATCATTTAAAATATAGTTTGTAAAATAATTGTGAAATCTGAATGTAAAAACTGAAAAGATGCTCTATAAGCGGGGATGTGATAGAACCAGGTCTAGATTTGACCCATTGTTAAATATTCTGTGTGAGCCTTAGAATTTAGCAAATGCTACGAATCAGGGACTTATTTATCATCTTGTTGATTATCTGGATTTACTAAAGAGATGGAGAAAATGGTAATCATTCAGATTAAACTTGAAAGTGTATTCTACATACATCCTCTGCCCCCTCCCTCCCTGTCGTCCCACCCCAGCCAGTATTACAGATTTACCAGCACACCTCTGATCATAACACTATAATGCTCCTACACTGTTGGCCAGAAATTAAACAGCCTCAAGAATTCAGGAATTTAAGCAGCTACTCGATTTGCTTTTTGCCTTGCTGTGCCATTCCCCTGGGGATGTTATAGTTGGGGATTCTACCCCCCACTGAGCACCCTTAGCACCATGGAGTGGATAGCAAATTAGCTTTTTCTCCCCATTCTTTCAACTCTTTTTTTTCTCATTTGTTCTTGGTTCTGTATATTAAGGTGAAAAAGAAGGACAACTAAGGATCTTTTTAGCTAGAGGTATATAGATGGATTTTTTTGGTGTGTGCGGCAATTAGAGTTAAATGACTTGCTCAGGGTCACATAGTTATTAAGTGGTATATATGGAATTAAACATCACTGTGTGTGAGCTTCAGCACAGGAGAAAAATAGACTAACAGGATCACAAGTCTAGAGCGGGAAAGTACCTCAGAGTCCATCAAGACTGAAACTCTCATTTTAAAAACCAGAAAATTGAAGCCCAGGCAAATTTTGAAACCAGGTTCTTTTTTATTTCCTTTGTACCAAACCTAACTAGGATCCAGGAAGCAGATTCCAGTTCCTGTTTAGCCACTTGCTAGATGTGAGATTCATGGTTAGCTTCTCAACCTCTTTCAGTCTCACTTTCCTCATATATGAAGTGGGAATAATGATCCTTGCTCTGCCTACCTCACAAGCTTGTTCTGAGGCTCAAATAAGACACATTTGTGAAAGAAACAGTAAATCCCATACAATTGACAGGCAATGATTTTTATTGCACCCTTAAGCTGGGTCACATGAAATCTTGATGAAATGCAAGGGAGGCTTTCTAGAACATGAGCCCCAGGATCAGAGAAGAGAGCAACATAGGTGGGAATATTAAGGGAAGAAAACTGAAATTGAAATCAGAGGATCCAGATTCAAATGATGATTTTGCTACTTACAGCCTATGTGACCTTAGAAAAATCATCTAACTTCACAGGTCTTCAGTTTGATCATTTTAAAGTGAAAGGGTTAGATTAGAGTTAGATAGTCTTTAAATCCCATGAAGGCCTTGCTCCTTCACTAAGGAAATGTTAGCAATTCTAAAAAGGCAAGGACTCAGATAGGGTGCATTCAATGTAGAAATTACTGCTCCATAGGTTTGTTCTTATTTACCGTCTCTACTTTGTATCTACCCTCTAGCACTTTTGCCTTTAAGCTTCCTTCTCTTTTCTCTTATTTTCTGTTCCATTCTTTGCAGTTTGGGAATGCTTGAAATTCATTGTAAATCCTTTTAATAGATCATTTAGATTTTTGAAGAAATGGCAATACTTATGTGATTAAGAAAACAAAAATAATAGCATCATTATTTGAAGACATAATTATTAAGGACATTGAATAAGTAGTAGAATAAATAGTACCATTAGGCTAAAATAATACTCATATATCTATAGCATATACTCTTAGAAATCTTTGTTAAGGGCAAGAAAAGTCTAACAAGAACTGAAAAAAGATGAGTTCTCTCTGATTCACCATTTGACTTCCTTAACATCTTGACCAATTATACCATGTATATTCAGATACTCACAAGTTATATGTGAGCCCTGAGAATGTGGGCTACTGATTGCACATGACTGTGCAGTAGAAATTTAAGAATTAATTAATAGTAGCTAACATTTTCATGGCGATATAATGTTTTCAAAGCACTATTTGAAGACACAAATATCCCTGTGATCTCCTCTACACCTAGTTCAAGTGACTCTATGTAGTTGGGAGTTATAGAACTCTATTTTAAAAGAATATTATATAATTAAAAAAATAAATTATCCAAGACTTTTCCCCAATCATTCTCAATTGATGAAGTCAGGTAGTACCTATAATGTTGCAGATGCTATAGAAAATACATATATATATTTATATATGCATATATATGCTTATCCGTGTATGCGTACATACACATATACACATACACACAATATTCACACACATACACACATACATGCATGTCTGTAATTGAGAGCTGCTGTGGATAATGAATTGAGAGCTGACCTGAAAGTCAGGAACAGTTGGGTTCAAAACCTGTCCCAACATGTAACGACTACGTGTCCTCGGGGGAAGTCATTTATCCTTTCAGTGACTCAGGAAACTCTCTAAGATTACAAGTTGCAAAACTGCTGCCTATATGCATCAATCTATCCACAGAGGAGAGGAAGTTCTCTGACTGGGGTTTTACTACACAAGAAAGCAATTGGTCTGGAACAAAAACCATTGTCTAATTATTTAACTAGGATTTCTGTAGGAATTCATAATATTAAAACAGAGTTCTTTATTAGTAAAACAACAAATATTTGTTGTTGATAAAGGTCACATTAACTACAACAAAACAAAGGAAAACACCTTGCAACAATTCCTATTTTGGCTTAGTTTTATAACCAATAAACTCTCACTACACAGATTCTTTTATTGTGATGTTAAAAGGACCATCCATTATTTTGAGATGAAATAGGAGTATACACAGAGGCATGCATCTACTGCTAATCTTAATTGTGTTAGGGAGAAATATGTTTCACACACAACAAAGCAATGCAACAAAAGAAAGAATAAAAGACTCAATGGGAGTTGATTGTAAAGCTTACCTACCTGGGTAACTTTCTCTGTCACATTGTGTGTTCTATCTTTAACCTTGGGTGCAATAATTGTTTTCTCAGAAGATGGAGGGGATGTGTTCTTTTTTTCAGTTTTAACGTCTGAAAAATTCAAAGTAAGCTGAGGAATCTTGTTGATGGTGCTGTATTTGTTGAGATTTGAATCAGATGTGGATCCCAGTAGACTTGACTTGATATGATTAAAAGGCCCTAAAAAATCAGAAAGCATTTATAGTAGGTGATATTAAGGAACAGAAGAAGAAATGGATTATTCTAAATGATAACACTATTTAGCTATGTCACATACATACCTAATTCATATTATGCCAGAACTTGGGGAATTTGAATGCATTTTAACTCCTAATAATTCATATAAGACTAAATTCAATGACATTACCCAAATGTAGAGCTTTGAGTCACTTTCTGCCAACTTTTATGTTTGTTTCAGGGGCAAGAATTTGGCCCTGGGCCTGGACCTAGATAGTAGATGGCAGTTTAGCTCCTTCATTCATTAAAGGTGGGAATAAAATCAGAAAGATTCAACTGGGTGTTATTGGTCAAATTCTGAATTCAAATGCCCTCCTGAATCTCTCTTATGATCCATACATATCGTGGATATGATTCAAGATTTGCTTATGGGAAAGATATATGAACTATGGAAATTCTAGATGCCCAACATCCTCCAGGCTAGATTCGTATTTCTTTCCTCTTATTATCCCATGACCTTTGTGCCCTGGATGCTTATTTGATATAACTCCTCAGTCGGAGTCTGAGGAGAAGTGATAAGCTGGTTGGACACCTCATGTTTTCAGCTTTGCATAGAGTAGTGGTTCTCAATCTTTCTAATGTTGTGACCCTTTAATACAGTTCCTCATGTGGTGACCCCCAACCATAAAATTATTTTCGTTGCTACTTCATAGCTGTAATTTTGCTACTGTTATGAATCATAATGTAAATATCTGATAGGCAGGATATATTTTCATTGTTACAAATTGAACATAATCCACAGGTTGAGAACCACTGGCACAGATCAAGGCTTCTTGCTCCTGAAAAGAGTATGCCATCTTTTTTTCTTTCTTTTCTTTTTTTGCTTTTTGGAGGGCAATTGGGGTTAAGTGACTTGCCCAAGGTCACACAGCTAGTAAGTGTTAAGTGTCTGAGGCCAAATTTGAACTCAGGTCCTCCTGACTCCAGTGCTGGTACTCTATTCACTGCACCATCTGGCCACCCTTGAGTATTACATTTTTCACGGAATGGGCTAGCTCAAAGTGGCCAAGAGCTAATGAGATAGATTGACTACTGACAAGGTAGAGGTTGGGGTGTGTGTGTAATAATTGGTGTTCCTTTAGAGGAGAAATCTAGTTTTTGCATAGAATTTATCTTTTCTTCCTTTTTTTGTTATGGCTTTATCCTGATTTAAAACTGCAACTCCTTGAGGATTCATACATCTGAGAAAACTAGATAGATGATAGTGCCATCCATAGTTTCTTATCTTGGGGATAAGATTTTGTAATCATGTGGGATTTGTCTGAGGTGAGTGCCATATATACCTTCTCTCAACCCTCTCCTGCATTGAGACAAGTTGTTAGAGAACCTTGGCCGACTTCTTTCCTCCTCTCCAGTGTGGCTACATATATTTTCTTCTGCCATGGAACCTACCACTCTTCTGCTTACCCAGGATGTCGTGGATGGAGTTTGCTGATGGGAAAGGCAGGCTCTCCATGACCATTGTTATTTTTTTCTCTAATAGCAAATTTCCAGGAAGGATTATTCAAGAATATTGCCCTACTGGTATTTAGGAATAAGTATCATTCATTATAGAATTTCACAATGAAACTATAACACATATATTTGATGATAATTCTGAAGCTGCATATCTTGCTTTATATTACTAGCTATTTCTTTAAGAACTATGCCAGAACTTGGGGAATTTGAATGCATTTTAACTCCTAATAAGTAATTGTATAAATAATTCTTTGATTTCTAATAGTCATTTGCAGATTAGATATTTTAGACCACAACAATCAATTCTATATAGATGTAATGTTAAAAAATGAAATCAGCCTATAAATTACAAGCCTATATCAATTATGAGTTTATAACAAAACTCAGAGGAAATCACAAGGTATTTAACTATGAGATATTTAAGAAATTTTAACAGGATAGTTGTTTATTAAACTAAAACAATGTGTTTCTTCTTAGTTGCAACTCTTCACTTACCGAATTTCATTCATGGTGACAGCCAGTTCTGTCACTATGATGTATTCTAATGCAATATCCTGGCCTATATTGCCTAGAATGTCCTAATTTGCATATAGATTCTGACTCTCGTTTCCATTCATGTGACAAGGATTGTAATAAGAGGAGAAAATGGCCCCAAATTAATCTAGTCTTATGACAGGCTTCAGACAGTAATCTCATTCTTATGGTCTTTAGAGAAGTTCCCACTACATATTACCAATTTATTTCCATTAGATGTTATAAGAACAGTAAATATATTTTTATTTGTAGCATTCTAAGGCTAAATTTGAGAAGAGTGACAACTTCCATCACAATCCAAGTTGTGACATTTGTGACTTTCACAACATTTTTTTTTCTCTTTGTAGCGAATAACTTCTAGTCCCCTCAAATTTCCAGTCCACAACAAAAGAAAAATTTCAGCTACTGATAAGGATTTTGACTAGGCTTTATGGGATGGTGCATGGTCTGTGAAAATGTTCTCTTTTCCCTAAACAGCTTGAAATTCTTTGATGGGATGTCTATAGCTGTTGTTGTCACCCTGACTGTCTAGCACCCACTCCTGAAAGGGTTCTTATACATATAAATCAGCATAGTGCTATATAGATTTGTCTCATATGTGATGGTTAAAAAGGAGCATGACACTGTTAATCTTTTCACTTTGTTCCTATAACTGATCCTAGTTCCCTAATCACCATAATAGAAATGGTTATGATAAAAAAATGAAAAATGTTAAGTTTTGTTCTTTTTTTTTCTGTTTCCCAGACATAGATTAGAACATAATAAGCTTCACTTTTATTGCTAACAGTGGTTTGGCCTATCTTATTTATGGAAGATGTCTTTTCCTCAGTAGTAAATTCTATTTGTTATGGCAGATTTTTATTCTTACCATCTTGCATACCGATTACTGATTATAGTCACCTAAAATTTAATTTGTTCATCCAAAGTTATAGCAGGGATTCTTTGACTTTTTTTGAGCACGTCATAGATCTCTTTGGTAGTCTGGGGAAGCCAACATTCTCCTAAGAATATTTGTTTTTAAATAATTGAAGGAAATGCTAAGAGATTAGTGAAGATAAAGGCATATATTTTTCTAATACAATAGTTTTCAATCTTCTTAATGCCACGACCCTTTAATACTTGTCTGTGGGCATATCTGCATGTGGGCGGACCCGCCTGGAGACAGAGGAGCAGTGTCTCAGTTCCTAAGACCATCAGAAATATGTGTTTTTCGATGGTCTTAGGCAACCCCTGTGAAAGGGTCATTCAACCCCCAAAGGGGTCACAACCCATAGATTGAGAACCACTGTAATCTAATCCATGGACCCCCAAAATCTATCCACGGAACCCAAGTTCAAAAATTCAAATATAGGAGATGGAATTTAATATTACTAAAATATTAAGAGATGAAATCTATTTTCTGTACTTAGCTCAGGTAAAGAATTCTTGAGTTAAAGGGATTTAGGGAACCAAGCATTAAGCAAAGACTTTCCTATAAACCAAAATTTCATTTAATCCTTTACACTGTAGATCATTATACTTTCTTAAAAATTAATTTTGCATTCAAATGTTTATATTACAAAGTTTTACATTATATTACATTATGTTACAAAATCTACAAGAGGAAATGAGCTGGTTTAGACCATAGTTAACCTTAAAAACTTTTTCAAAAACATTAATGAGAGTATTTGTCCTACTTGAGTCTGGGTGATTTTATAACCCTCATTTCAAATCTGAGAAATCTGAAGCAGAGGTCATGGGACCACAAAGCAATTGGATTAAAAAAGCTTGAAATCAGAAATCAGAGCTTCCTATTTCCTAATTCTGTTTTCAGAAGTGACTTCGTTGAGCAATGAAAAGCAAAAGGCAAGCTAATTGAAAGTAATCAAGACCTAAGAGGACTAGGAAGACAATAAAAGAAAGGAGAGTAACCTGAGAAGCCAAGGGGATGAATTTAAATAAAATGAACTCTTACCAACACAGGGCAATGATAAGATAAGTTCGTACTTAGAATACAAAGGAATATGGGAGAATCTGGTATTCTTTAGAGAGATAATAACCAGTTCAAAAGATCCAATTGCCCAGAATTTTGGGAAATGTTGGAAAACAAGAAACAATAAAAAAAATCCAGTAACTGCATAGAGGCTTGAAATATGGTACATATTTCTGATGAAGTATAAAACTAGGTCAGGTTCAAGCATTTGAATACAAAGACCTATGATACACTTAGAGAAACCAGATCTAAAGGTCTAGAAAAAAACCCCCATCAAACTAAAAGGACATTAAAGTTAAGGTTATTTAACTGCAATGCTAAAATATTACTTAAATTCACCAGGCATTGAAGGAAGATTAAAAATAATGTCCCCATTGTATAAGAAAGGAAACATAGCTGAGGACAAAACCAAAACAAAACAAGATTAGTTTTTCCTCAAGAAATAAGCTGTAATCAGAATCAAAGCCTGTGCATGGTGATGGCATAGAAATAAATCAAGCTAGAACAAGTGTTCAGATCAGCAAGTTTAAGGTACCTCTTAGGAACACTTTCTGAAGTTATCATAGCATTCTTTAGCTGGGCAGCCTTAGTATTCAAAAAAATGCAAACAGGCCCTTTCTGAAAAAAAAAAAAAGATCATGGAAAAAGAATACCTCTTAAGCATCATATAGCAATCAGGCTAACACTTAGAAAGAGCCTGGAAGAAACAAGTTGCACATTTCTGATGGAATCTTATTCTATGTATGTAGTATTTAATAGATGGTATAAGCATATAAGAGAACTAAGAGCCTCTGTCATCAGAGAATCAGTTTGCAACTACTTAGCAGCCTTTGTGAAAATGTCTAAATCAACCTCTTTCTACTTGAGTATACTATTCTTAGTTTGAAAAAGTGAAAGTTTTTTTAGTCTTTTTTTTGGAAGGGGGGCAGGCAGGACATTTGGGGTTAAGTGACTTGCCCAAGGTCATACAGCTAGTTAAGTATCAAGTGTCTGAGGCTGGATTTGAACTCAGGTACTCCTGACTCTAGGGCTGGTGTTCTATTCACTGTGTCACCTGGCTGCCCCAGAAAAGGTGAAAGTTTTAATAATTCATGAATAGGGCCTTTGTTTTTGTTCCATATTAGAGACTTAGACAAGTTTGGGAAATGGCTATTCCATTGTTGGACACTGCACAACAATTAGGAATGATGTCTTCAAAGGGTTGCAGTGGTTCAGTGATAAGAACTCTCAGATCATGTATTATGTCAGTGATTCAGATAATGAATAGACAACATGGGCATTGACGAGACAGGTATGTAGAAGAAACTGAATAATTCAAATGGATTACAATTTGAGTTGCCTATGACATGCTACATAAATGGTTATACTATTATATTATATTCAAAATTAATTAAGTAATCCTTCCATTTGTTTTGATAATGATGAAGCCTTTCTTTATAGACTATGGCCAGTTATTTTGAAGAAATGATAGCACCAAACATTTAAGTTTATTAAAAGGAATGAATGGATCTTATGAGGAAAGATTAAGTTGGAATGATTTAACTTTAGAAACCAAGGTTGAACACTGATTTAATAATGGTCTTTAAGTTAAAGTGTTATTACATTAAATGGTAGTGTCCGGCTAGTGTTTGAGTAACTCTGAGGAGACACTAAGAGGAAAGGAAATTAAATTCCAGAAAGAAGGATTTAGATGAGTTTTGTGGGTCAGAAGATGCTCTAATGAGTTGCTAAAGAAGGCAATGCAATAACTTTCTTTGGATTGCTCTAATAAGAGAATATAAACCAACCTATACATGGCATCACATATATAATGAACCTGAAATTCTTCCAAGCTCTTGCCTGATTATATCTCAGTAAATAAGGTTTCTTTAGGATGCCAGGTATTTAAGTAATTTAGTCACACTTTTGGGTTTTATTAATGTATCAATATCAAAACTGATATGAGGTAGTGAGATGGTACAGAAGGTTATAATGCTGGATATTGAGTCAGGAAGACTTGAGTTGTATGACTCTAGCTGTGTGACTCTAGGCAAGTCACTGAACATTTGTTTGCCTTGGTTTTCTTACATGTCAAATGGGGATAATAATAGCACCTACTTCCCATGGTTGTTAGGGGAAAAAATGGGTTGATATTTGTAAATTGCTTTGTAGTCTTTAAAGCCCTCTGAAAATGTTAGGTATTATTAGCTCTCTTTTAAAATTATTATTAGAACTTGTTTTCAATTATATAATGCCTCTAATTCCATTTTTGGGAAATCAGAAAAATATTTTACAAATATTTTTGCGATTGACAATCATAGCTAGCTACTTCTAGCTGTTATGGAAAAATTGGATAACCACTCAAAACCTACCGTAGCAGTTGTCAGCACTAGTGCTATGATGATTCTTCTCCAATAAATATTGGATATAATGAGAACGTGTATTCATATTTTAGCTTTCAATTAACTTTTGACATTCAAGATAAAAGTTTATAAAAATAAAGTATTTTATAAAGTAAACAAAAAATCTCTTACATGATACAGAGAAAGAAAGCCAAAAGCTGTATGTGTAATTGCCCATTTTATTTACAATAGGGAATGAAATTAAATGGCACTGAAGAAAACTTGAAGAGCAAAATGAATTAGTAGGAAAGCAGAAACATTATGTTAGAGGTCTGTGGATATTAACTATCCGAACTATTCTTGAAACAATAATGAGCTCATGTTGATTTTTATTGAGGAGAAACAAGTGGTTGCAAAATTACCCATGAGCTTATTGTTAATTAATAAAATGTGAAGGAGATGCTTGTTTTAAATATAGCCCAAACTAGCAAGCTCTAAAAGTTAGCACTATCTGCCTATATAATGTTGGTTGCAGGGTAATGCCTGAATCATTGTCACCAAAAGCCCTTATCACCATAAGTGACACTAATTGGCCTCCTTGTTGACAGTCACAGTGGATAGGCTGAGGACTGAATTTACCATAAAGACTGAAACACCATCCCACCATTACTATCAGTTCAAGTCCTAAGGTCTTTGGAAAAAAATCAGAGGGGAAACTGCCATGTTTTCCATTTGTTCAAAATTAGCCTTCTTTGTGGCAAGGTCTTCTGTCTGCAGTGCTGTTGATCCAAAATCTTCACCAGCACTGAATATATAGGAGTGAAAAATAAACAAAAGTACACAGTGCACAGAACACCACTGATACTCACAAGTAGCCAAAATAGTGACTTTCCAGCACACCAGGGATGGCTGCTTTATAGAGTCTGCACATGCGACACACATGCACCAAATGAGGAATTCTTATTACAATACTCACAATATTTAGCTGCATGCATGGCCTCACAGAGAATATGACAAAACAGTTTTCAATCTGACATTAAATAATGTTTTTATCTTTTGTGACACCTTGTGTCTGATGGGATATGATAGAAAGTGGACAAAACAAACTTTAAATTTTTAATCAAATCCAAATTCACTAGAAGGTATGGCAGAGTAGCCTTTTCCTTATTGTTGTTCCAGTTAATATCAGTGATTTGAGACTAATTTTGGATGCAATTAAAAACTATTTAAAGGTGGTATTGAATATCAAGAAATGAATGTCATGCATGCACATTTTACTACTACAGTAAACTTAAAACCATACCCCCTGCCATCCAGGAACGTGAAACTAGTTTTAAGGAGACAAAAGAGGAATAAATGAAGATACTACCATGGAGCTCTGTTCCCACCATTTATGTCTACTCAGCTGTTCTGTATATGAAACAGATCTACTCGCCTCCTTCCCAGTGGAATTAGTTTAACTCTTTCAGTTGTGCCATTGTCAATTTGTCCTCATACTTCTTCCAGTAAGTACTGGCTTACAGTGACTTAGTGGAGTACATTATAATGTCTCTAGTAAAATCAAGCCAAACTCCAAACTACTTCAATAACATGCCCGGCCCTATAGAGGTCAGCATGAGAATGGAATATTATACAGGTCATAAGACAGGCAAGGTAACATGCCAAATAACATGGCACTTTAAGCATCAGATAACAAAATCTATACTTGTACATTACCTTTGACATGGCGACCATTGTCTGTATTCAGCATTGTAAGAATAAAGAAAAGGAGAGAAAGATAAAAAGGAGACTAAAAACTGCATTTTGTTCTCAGAATTACCATTGTAAAACATATCAAAGAAACAGAATGCAATAGATTAGATTGTGCCATCAATTGGAATTAGCACAATTTTTTATTCTTTAAACATGCAAAAAGGTAACTAATTTAAATTAAATTCATCTGATATTGCAAAGGTTCCATTTTAGAGAACACTAAAAAGTCATCTGACTTTATTTTTTCAATGATGTCCAATTATGCTAATACGGATGATGACTTCCTCAAATGACAATAATTTCAGTGCAAAAATATTAATCCAGTTATGTGCTAAATTCCAATGTTTCCTGAAGCAGCACCTAAAAGATATGTGGGAAGAAAGATTATATAATATTATATACCTCAAACTAATTTTCATTTTTGGTAGTTGTACTTTCTTATTAAGAGTGCATTGAAAACATTTGTTAAGTGTGGGTATATTTATTTCACTTCATATTTGCATCCAGTCATACTGAATTATTCATCTTTTAAAGAAACTGAGTACTTCCAACACACCTTAGTAAACAGGCTTATGTCAAGTGTTTAATGGATATTGTGTTAATAGTAAGAACATATAAAATATTAGGCTATCTCAAAATGTTTATTAAATATATTTTACAAAAGTCCATTGTGATTGCTTATTATACCTAATATCTTAATATTAAATTCCCACTGTGTTCTAGGTGCTAAATTCAGTGTAGCAAGACAACATAAATATGAACGATTTCAGACTGCTTTCAAACAGGGAAATCTTCCATTTATATTGTAGCATTTATTTCACCTGTGTCATAAAATGAGACTTGAAATAATTAGTTATTTCAGCATTAGCCAAATATATCCAAGATTTTCAAAAAATGATCAACATTTTGGCAAGATCTCTATTGCTATTAAGCATGTGTAAAACCTTGAGATATATTCTGATTGTTTCAACTCACAAAATTGAAACAATTTCAGCAGCAAATGTTCAGTCTATTGAATGTAGAACTAAACTTGTCCTTGGACTCCAATATACAAATGGAATTGAGCTATAATTGCCAACTCTTTTTCTTCTCTTGTTGGACCACAAATTTCAGATATGTAGGACAATTAACAGAAAGTGAGTGTATGGGTTATACAGGAGGACCACTTCCATTTGAACTGTGTCCACCCAAGCTGCTCATATTTTTATATTATATTTATATTTCCATTCTGAAGCTACTTTCAATTATTGGAAAATCACTTAGTCTTTTCCCCAAATCATGTCATCACTCCAAAAGGAGTGAAAAGATGAAAGCACCTAATATGGGTAAAGAAGTTTTCTTGTTTGACAAAAAATCAGTTATCACAATTAAAAAATAACAAGGAGATTTAACATTTTCTTCAAATTATATTAAAAGGATAAAACATTGATCCACAAAAAGTGTCAGTTCTATTTCCCTTTAGAAATGAACCAGATTCTACAAGATTTCAAAGAACATAGTCCTATCAGGTCTAGTCAATCTTATTTTAATCTACTTGGGAGTAGCTACAAATGCTCAATAGTACAAGAACAGAACAGAATATCTATTTTGATCATTCCATCACTACAGGCGTGATGACACAAGAATGACTCTTGCAAGTAAAAGATATAGCTTTGGGGAGTGATTGGGAAGTTCTGGAAGAGGGAAAGGAAAGGAAGGTATGAATGGATTGGGGAAAATCTTGGCGTTGAGATTCTGTTAGGTTTGCCATTCTGTTTTCAAATAATGGTAATTACCTGCTTATGCAGAGAGACATATTAAATATTAAATCAGTTATTAAATAGATAGGTTTGAGTTATATCAATAACTTAGTGTTAATGGAGACCCCTAAGACCCAATCAAAGATTAGGCTTCAATCAAATCATCTTTTTTTAAAGTCTGTCACTATGTTGTGCATTGCAGTTTTCTCAAAATGTTTCTGACACTAGGATTCTAGACAATGAATTTGACTACCTGAATGTTTTTGTTTATTTTAGTCACTTAATTTACTAACATGGTAAACTGATTATGCAGACTCTGGCTCTGTGATTGACCTGTAAATGTTTACTGTGGTTAAGCTTCCATTCTGTGCATTGCCCATGATCTCTGCTTCCTCTTTCACTATTCTGCAGCATAGGTGAGTAGTTTCAATGTCATTGCTGCAGGTATGGCTATACCTTTTCTGCAAATTCTGCCATCCCTCGATTCCTGTGATGTTGGGATTTTCTTCTACTTTTATCCTTTGACAGAGGTTCCTGTCTCCTCTGACTTTTCCATTTTCCCCAGCCTTTTCAATGTTCTACAATAGTTAAGGCCAGATTTATTATAATTCTTCTGTTCTTCTACCTTTACTCCTTGAGGGTGGGGCTGGGGGAGGCTAATCTATTTAAATGATTTTAATAAAGATTTCAAGGGTTGTTTTACAAATGATTTTCAAATGGACACTCCATTACTCCAGCTTTTCATTTTTTTCTCCAAGATTAGATCTCTAATTTCTTGTTCTTTTTGATTTAAATATCTCACTAAAACTCCAGATGTAACATGTCAAAAATGATGCAATGATCAATTTTCTTCCCTGACCAACATACCTTTCTAATTTCCTCATTACAGGTAACATCACTACCCTAAGTAGTTTCCCCTTCCACCAAAGTCAGACTTGATTTTGAAATTGGAGTCATTTTGGAATCCTCTTTGTCTTCTTCCCCCATCTCTAATTTATCACTAGATTTCATTTATTCCTTATAAACTGAACAGCTCCATTTCCCCTTACTTTTCTAATCATTCTTACACAGGCTCTACCACTCCATTCCTTGATTGCTTTAATACCCTGCTAGATGATCAAACCACCTATAATCATTTGGAAACAGAGCTGTTAGGATAATTTATCATCTCTATTCTTTTCAATGTCATTCCCTTGCTCAAACAAATCTAAGTTCATGAGCCTAGTATTTTTGACTCTTGACTATTCTAAATTAGTGAGGAATTTGAATTTTAAATGATTTTCACCAGAAAACAGTTTGAATTTCCCTAATTATATCACTAAAGTAATTATCAGAATCAGCTGTATTGATGTTTTCACTAGAGGTATTATGTGGCCTTCTTTAATTAATATAGAAGAATCTTGTTTTTCCTAGTGTAGTAGGTGACTATGTAAATGGACAATGATAAAATTAATTTTTAGCAGTTTTTAAAATGTGGACTTAAGTTGGGCGAAACTGAACTATGTATTTTACTTGTTTGTTAATTTTTAAAAATTAATTAGTGCAGGTTCTGTCTCCAAAAGAATTATCACAAATTCTAAATTTGTTGAATTGGGATTAATTAGGTTGGAAGCCATTAATTTTCTGTTGTTGTTATTGTTGTTATTTGCTATTATGAATTTGTATGTTTTCTGACTTTCCAATTAGATTATAAGCTACTTGGGGGGAGGATAAGCTTGGTCTTATATTTTTATATCCCCCTAAAGTAATTAATACAGTATTCTGAACCTTAGGAAATATTTTTGTCTGTTCCACATGAACTCTTTTGAAAAAGTAAGACTGTACCAATAATTAAACAAATATTCATTTCGAAAATGACTGCCTTTTATCCTACTATGAAATGTAGTATGAATTTTATGGCAGAAGAGTCAAAGGGATTAACATATTTAGGTCATTATGTTATTACAAACCCAGACCTTTCTAATTTGATCAAAATATATTAATTGCTTATTCATTGCAAGGTGCTGTGTTAGATTCCAGAAATATAAAAATGAAAAACAACTCAGTTCCTATCATTAAGGAGATTATAATTTAATATGTGAAATATAGCATATATACTATAGACAGAATATAGACTAGGAAAGTACAAAAGGAGAGTTTAAAATAAAGTGCTCTAGGAACATCTGAGGAGGAAGAGATCATTTTTACCCGGGGTCTGCAAGGTTAGTTATAAGAAGTTTTGTGCAGAGGAGGCACCCAAAAAGAACCTTGACCAAAGAAATGAATTTTTAATAGGGAATGCATTCTAGGTATAAAAGGTGACTTTTATTCATGGAAACAGGAGGAACAAAATTAGGCTTATTTTCAGCCATTTGATTAGTTCACTGGACTTCTTTGTAATTACTATAGAAATAGTTGTTTAATAGAACACCTCTAATCATAGTTCTCTAATTATAATCATCTGAGCACTTTCTTTCCACCCAGTTCATACAGTGATTTGCTAAGTGTAATAAAAGTGAATTATATTGTGCATCATAGTGTTTATCACCTAAGAGTGTCTCATAATCCACATGAATTAATTAACACCATATGGGGTAGGTAGAAGATGCTTGTAGTGTTGGAGAAATAAAAACACAGAAAAGTCAGGTCACCATTTGGAGTCACAGTAGGAAGTGGTTATAGTTATGAAAGTCAACCTTAAAACTTTCAAAACTCTCTACCTTTTGTCAGAGTTTTCCCTCCTAGCATAAGGGTTCAACTTAAAATCGACCACAACAAGGAAATGATCTCAGGATATATCAAAATAAACTCAAATTTTTTTCAACATACCTTCACTTGCATGTCGGTCCCTAAATACATTCTTGGGATGGATACTGAATCCTTCTATATCATGCACTGAAGATGCCCTTCGTATACTACAAATACTTTCCTTTGATCTGGAATGGGTCAATTGGGAGCTTGATTGCAGCATGTCAGGGTAGAGTCTGTCCCATTGCCGTTTGGGAGAGGAATGATCAAGTGGCCCTGATATATTAACCAAGGGAGAACATTTGCTGGGTTGTATTAATGCTTTTGTGTCATCTGCTTCAGAGGGGCTACAACTTTCTTTTGTAGGGGATTTAAAGTGCTTCATGGCCACTGAGTCATCACTGTGCTTGGAGGAGTCAATCACCACAACATCTGGATCTTCTTGTGGTAAAGATTGCTTTCGGTAGGTCAGGAGTCTTAGACCAGGCAACTTGAAACCAAAAAGTCTGCCTACAGGTAAATGCAAAAAGAAAAGAATATAACAGAGAAAAAAATACATTGTAAGTTTTTTTCATTTTTAAGTTAATTTATTTATTTTTAGTTTTCAACATTCACATCCATAAGTTTAAAATTTTCTTTCTCTCTCCTTCTCCTTCCCCAAGATGGTATGCAATCTAATATAGGATCAATATATACATTCCAAATGTATATGTACATTAAACATCAAATAGTCCTATTTTCACATTAGTCATGTTGTATAGAAGAATTATAATGAATAGGAGAAACCATGAGGAAAAAAAAAAAGAAAATAGTCTGCTTTGCTCTCCTTTCAGACTCCATAGTTCTTTTTCTGGATGTGGATACATTTTTTCATCATGAGTCCTTTGGAACTGTTTTAGGTTCTTGCATTGCTGAGAAAAGCTGTCTATCAAAATCAGTCATGACACACTGTGGATGTTACTTTGTACAATAATGGTGCTACTCATTTCACTCAACATCAGTTCATACACATCTTTTCAGGTTTTTCTGAAGTCTGCCTGCTCATCAATTCTTATAGCACAATAGTATTCCATTACATTCATATACCACAACTTGTTCAGTCATTCCCCAGCTCATGGGCATCCCCTTGATTTCCAGTTCTTGGCAACCACAGAAAAGACCTGCTATAAATATTTTTGTACATGTGGGTCCTTTTCCCATTTTTATGATCTCTTTGAGATATAGCCCTAGAAGTGGCATTGCACATTTTTGGGTATGCACATTTTTGTAGCACTTTGGACAAAGTTCCAAATTGCTCTCCAGAATGGTTGGATCAGCTCACAACTCCACCAACAATGAATTAGTGTTCCACCTTTCCCACATCTTCTCCAACATTTATATTTTCCTGTTTTGTTATGTTAGCCAATCTGATAGGTGTGATGTGGTACCTCAGAGTTGCTTTGATTTGTATCTGTCTAATCAATAGCAATTTATAGAATTTTTTCATATGAATATAGATAGCTTTAATTTCTTTCTCTGAAAACTGGTAAGTTGTTTTTTAAAACAAAATATTTCTTCTGTGTGTGTGTTTTAGCAAAAATCAGCAACTGAGAATTGTTCATGTATGTTCATATCAACAAGATGAGTTATAAATTAGTGGGCTGCTAGGTGACTCAGAGGATTGAGTGCAGGGTCTAGAGTCAGAAAGACTCATCTTTCTGAGTTCAAATGAGTTCTCAGATACCAGCTGTGGGACCTTGTTCAAGTCACTTAACCCTGTTTGCCTCAGTTTCCTTGTTTATCAAAGGACCTAGAGAAGGAAATGGCAAACCACTTTAGCATCTTTGCTAAGAAAACTCCATATAGGGTCACAAAGAGACATGACTGAAAAACAACTGAACAAAATAAATCAATAACTGACCCATCCATATCTACAACAAGAAGTACTGCTGAGGTATTCCATAAGAATAACAAGAAGTATAATTATTCCATGTAAAAGATAAAAGAGTGCATGTTTTTAAATATCAAGGTGGCCTAGTCACAAGAAAGTAAACTGTATTTAATATATTAAAATATGCTATATTATTTAAATTGAAAACACACACCAATTTTATTGCTATAGGTGACATATTCACTACAGGCTTTAATGAACTAGGTGGAGATAGGAGACAGAGGGGAGAGGAGAGTACTAGAAAAAATACAAATAAAGGGACAGATAGTGGAATGAACTAGAATAGTGAAGAAATAGGAGATGAACCTGATAGAAGTAGTGAGGATGTTGGTTACTAGCAAGAGATTTGACTGGATGCAGAAAGGGTTCATCTAGTGCATTGGGCCACTCTCCCTGCCAGTACTTTTGGAGTTCTGAAAAGGTTTTGTAATTTATTATTTAATTAGGGAAGGAAGTAGTGTGGCCTATTTTTCCACCTGTGGAGAGGACATTGTACTTAATATCTTTAGTTTTTCTTTGAAGTTTGAAAAGATCATACTAAAAATGTATCTCAGAGTATGTGACATAAATAAAGAGTACAAGAAAGAAATCAGTAGCTGACAGAGTGCAGAACATGGAGAGATTAGAGAAAGCAGCCAAGTCAATATTTGATGGTGTCCCTAAATAATACAGAATTCCTAGTTCATGGTTTCTAACCTTTTTCAGTATGGTGGTCTATTTTTAATTAATTAATTAATCTTTTATTATTAGGGTTGGAGCTTGACTCAGGATAGTTGCTGGTAGTTTAGGCTTAATATAGGAATAAGATGAGAAACTCATGTGTCAACAGTTAACAAAAAGCTTACATAACCATACCAGGAGAAGGATATTCAACAAAGATGGGCATTGAGGACCCCTGAGTGGAGGTCCTTTGACTAAATTTCCCAATGTGTTCCCCCAGTCAAGCATCACAGAGATTGCCCTGAGTTCCTCATGACTTGGTTGCACTCAGGTGACCAGGAAGCCATGTCCAAAG
The DNA here is from genome assembly GCA_028646575.1 of Pseudocheirus occidentalis. Lineage (NCBI taxonomy): Eukaryota > Metazoa > Chordata > Mammalia > Diprotodontia > Pseudocheiridae > Pseudocheirus > Pseudocheirus occidentalis. The sequence goes on from CM053596.1 coordinate 170,080,916, forward strand.
CCTGGTTGTTCCCTGAGTTGCCTGAAGCAAGCCAGTCCTAACAATGCCACTCTTTGCTTTTTGTGGGTAGGATTTGTATAATGATCACTGAATGTCGTATTGGCACCAATGCGGCAGAGCCAATTAGCTTGGGATTAAAGTGATGGGTTATAGGAGGGTTGCTTTATGCCTCTATGCATTCCAGTGCCCAGTTTTCTCCACTAGGCTACCATGGTGCTGGGAGCCACTCTGCTGTCTGTTGCAGCTGGGCTTATATCTCTGTCTACTGCCCACTGATGTCTGCTGTTACCAGGATCTACATTTGTGCTTATTGTCTCCTGGCTAGCAGGCTGTGGCCTACATCTTATTCTGCTGCCCTGAGCTAGCACCACTGGGGCCGAGTCTGTTCTCCATGCCTGAATTGTAATCTACTAACCATGAATCAGAAGGAGCACTTGGAGCTTCCTGTGGCTGTTTTGTATTCAGGTGACTAGGAACTGATATAAATAGACTGAGCCTTCAGACCTCTGAGCCAGCCAAATCTTAAGGATGGTCTCAATACCTTTTAAGGAAAGAAGAAAGAGTTGTCTTAACTTTTACAGGGGCAGGAGTTAGGATATTGTTCCAATCACATCCCTACTGATAGTATGTTAAGGTGTAATCAGGAAAATTCCTGATGAATGTTTCAATAAATCTGATGAGATTATAGGTTGAAGACCTTTTCTGGAATAAGTGTTTCTCATGGAGATAGACATGTACCTTAGTCCTTTATCAAAGAAAAAACTGGGGCTGTCTCTAAGAGGAAGGGAGGGTAGACCACAGTTTGAGGAGCTAACCCCTCTGTGATCTATATGATTTGACCCTTTTTGGTATCTGCTGAACTTTCTATTTGACTTCCAGATAAGGTAGTGGATGGGATTTCTCCTACTCACCTCTCTCTCACCACCAAAAAAAGGCAACTTGTAAGAGAAGCACATGAAAAGTGGCATATGCTTTCCCACATTAATCTTGGAAGGAGAGTTTCTGAGCCTGGGAGTCCTGGATCTGAGCACAGGTAAGAAATTAGTGATATTGAGAATGGATGTTTTCAGCATTAGGGGTTACCTCATGGGTGATTTTTCAGTTCCTGAGTGAGACTTCCTGAGTTTAAGAGTTAGGTTCCAAATTCTTAGAGGGAAAAGATTTCTTCACTAGAGTGTTTTTTGGGTAAAAAGATGAATGCCACAAAAGAATCATTATTTAGTTGGAGGACTGAAGCCATGCCACAGGGTGGGTCAAGAAGACTGGATCTTATGAAACTAGCTATTGTGAGTTGCTCAGATGATCCAGGTCTGAGGTGAATGGTGAATATCTTTTCAGCAGTACCCCAAAGTGTCTCTTTCAGAAAGAAGCTATTGAAATTAATGGGCCATTTGAGGATTCTATGTTCCATGCATTTGTTCAGGAACATCTACATAATTGCAGTTATGTATTTTCTGTAGTGGGCAAAATAATAGCTATTCCTTCACTCATTTGTAAAATTAAAGGATTGGACTAGAAGGTATCTAAGGTCTGTTATAACTCTAAAAGTATGTTTTTATGGTTCTGTGAACCTTCAATAACCATATTTTATATACTAAGTGCCTGTATAGAAGTTGGAGAGCTTATAATTAAATTTTTTTTTTTTGGAAAACATAGGTATGCTTAAGCTTTGTTTTAGTGATTTTTCTCTTTAAAGCCAGATGGGGACATTAACCCCCAATATTTTGAGACCCCTAAAGGTCAAGACCCAAGGATCCAATGCTGGATCTCCAGTGACTCTGGGAGATAGGTGTCAGTCATAATTTATTAGCATCTATTGATTGAGGAAACTAATGACAGAAGCATATTATAAATGAATACTTTAAAATAAATTTTTATTTTGTTAATTACAACAGGGCCAATATGAAGTGTATCACGGTCTAGTGGACACTAAGTACTGTCCTTAGAGTCAGGAAGACCTGGTTTAAGTCATACTTCTGAGATATACTAGCTACAATGTCCATGGATATATTATCAGGAATTTCTGACAACTCTCTAAGATAGGAATTAAAAAACTGGGGCCATGAGCTTGTTTTAAAAATATTTTTAAAAATATATTTCAATATAATTGGTTTTCTTTTTAATCCTATATATTTTTATGTCTTTGCAAAAATTTTTCTGAGAAGGAGTTGTGATGGCAAGCAAAGAAGTACTTACTGACTTGTTTTAGCTACTTAAATATTTAGCACTCTGTTTGAGTCCAGGTATCTTTGATCTTTGCCCAGATTATATCAAGCCTTTGCTAAGAGACAGAACCTGTGAATCCCACAGTGGGAGGAACTTGCTGATGCAACAGGAAGGGGAAAAACAGGGAAGGACTTATGACCATATATAAGGAGAAGCCCAAGCTGGAAAAAAGCAGAATTGAGAGAGGGAACTTTGTAGTGTCCAGGCACTCTGTTTCTCTGTTCTGTTTGTGTTGATTTTGTTTGTGATACTTTGTACAGAAGCCCCAGGACCTTACTGGAAGCCATGAAAGAGGATTTTCTTGTTGTCTGTTTACAGAAGTCCTGGAGGAGGGTTTCGGAGACCCTGGGATGATACTGACAATTTGTGTTGAGTTCTCAGACTTTGTTTGTGGGTCTGTGTTGATTTCACAGGCAGAAAGTGAATTGATGATGGTGCCTGCAATGTGCATGAATATTGTTTTGGCTCTGTTAAGCTTTGTCTTCCCAGAATCAGAAACTGTGAAGGACTGGAGGTGGACTGGACACTGACCTTCAATATGGAACAAGAACTGGACGAGGAGCTGGACGAGGAGCTGAACAAGGATCTGAGAGTTGCCTACCTTTGAATCATGGAATCTGAGAGCCAGCCTTGAGTCAAGACGAAAAGACCTCTCTTTGGGTATTTAGTGCTGACTGAGAGATTAAGACAATGTGACCTAGGGGTGGAGGATTTTGACCTTTGTACTTTGTGTCCCTTAAAGAGGCATGATCCTTAAGGATGTCCGAGTTAAGAACTTACTGAATGATATATTTTGTTTAAAACTATGTGGCCACTTTGGTGAAAACTACTGTGGCCACTTCAGTGATAAGTTGTTATAACATTGTGAATGCTGTACTTTGGTTTCTGTGAATGTTTTGCTTTAATTTACTTGCTGAATAAATAGAGAGTTCACTTATTGTAATCAGAACTTTAAAGCTGCTCACGGCAGCAGTCCTCTAGAAAGCTGCCTGTGCTTGGCTTTACAAGGGTCCATAGACTTCCCTAGACTGCCAAGGGAGCCACAAAAAGGTGAAGAAACCCTGGACTAGACCATTTCTTTTGTCCCTTGAATATCTGAATTTATGATCCTAAGGTTTCCACTTTCCTAGCCAACATTCTAGTCCAGTTCTTCTTCACCTCAAGTCTGAATTGCTACAAAAGCTGTGATAAATAAACTTCCCACCTTCCTCCTTTTCCACTAACTTAGAAGATAATTGCCAGAAAAATATTCATCAAACTCCATTTTAGTTATTTTGATCAACTTTGATAAAATCAAAACTTTTCAGTGCAGCATTTAGGGCATTTCTTTCTTGTGTTAACTATATTGATTCAACTTTGTCTATTGTCACATTCTAGAATGATCTTGTTACTACTCCAGTCAGACCTGGTTGGTCCCACTTCTATGTGTATGTTTTCTCACACTATTCCTTCTTTAAATGGAACTATTATCTTCTTCCGAGAAAATCATATTCCTTTCTTTAAGACCTAGTTAAGACTCAGCTCTTCTGGTAACTTTTTCTTTGCAGTCCTTCAACACTTGGATATATACTACTTGGGTTACATTGCTGTGCTACATCCTTCTTATTTCATTTACTCATGATTTCCCCAATTCTATTATTATTGCGTGAGGGAGAAGTTACATCTTCTGTGTTTTTTTTATTTCAAATGCTCTATAGAATTTAATCCTATGTTGTTATGTAGTCAATGGAATCTCTGTAAGCATTTGTTGAATTCGTTCCAATTTGCTGCAAGTCCACGGAACTCAATACGTGCTCAATTTACATTAGAAAGGAAAACAGACCTTGTCACCGCTCTAATACATTTACTTTGGGAAAATTACCTTCCAGGAATGTGAAATATTGGGGGTAAATTGTCCCAAAGTTAGGAATGAACACATTTACTAGTATGCAATATATATGTCAATATAGCTTGTCCAAATGTATAGATGTGGCTTGTGTGTGGCCTGGATAGATAGGATCTGACACTGGCCTGCATCTTCATTGAGGAGGGTAGCCAAGGGCAGTGTTTATACTGCCTGCATACTAGCTGGGACAGGCAGCCCAAGTTGTACAGAGAGGCCAGATTCTGTTTACTTTAGTCTCCTACAGGGTACTAGGGTGGGCTTATATCTATCTGCCCTCTTCGTATGTTTCTGCTCTAGTGGTTCAGGTCTGAATTCAGAAGGAATTTGGAAGGAAAGTTCCTTCTGAATTCAGAAGGGAAGCCACTTTCCTTGTTACTCCTAAGGACCAAGATGATTCTTAGCTTCTACTTGTCAGCTTACCTGTTTCCTACAAAATACTGGTTACATAAAAGACTATCAAAAATAGACACTATCAAGTAAACCCATTTATCCAAATAAAAATACCAAATAGAAACTAGAGAAGTCTTACTTAACAATATGACAGAAATTATACAGAGGAAACAAATACTTTGGCTGGGGGCAAGAAAATATCTCAAGTTCAAAGCAAAAGAAAGGGTCCAATCTTGCCTGAGGAGGTCCATTCTAGCAGTTTCTAGGGAGGTAAGCTAGAAATCAAAGACGTGTTGATGCGACTGTTGACTCTCCTGAGGAGTCTCTGGAATATGTTTCTTTCAAAAACAAAGCAAAACAAAACAAAAACTGTGGGCCCAACTTGGTAAATCCTTTAAGTGCTGGACTTTAAGTAACACAGCATTGCATCCTGCTCAGCAGTTTCTTTTCCAATTAGGAGTCATATATCCCTTCATACTGTTGGGAAGCTAGGTGGTACAATGGATAGAGTGTTGGACTTGGAGACTGTTACTAGCTATGTGACCCTGGGTAAGTCATTTAACCTTGTTTGCCTCAGTTTTCTCACTTGTAAAAGAAGCTGGAGAATGAAATGGCAAACCATTCTAGTATCTCTATCAAGAAAACCCCAAATGGGATTGTGAAGAGTTGAACATGACTGAAAATGACTGGACAACATCCATTCATGTCCAGCATGCAGCACAGAGATGACTTTCTCCTACCTTGCTTGGGTAGGAGCCTGGTTACACAAAAATCCATTGTTCCTTGAGAAATGGGGATCAAATGGGTCTAGTAATATCTATATCACAGATGATATATCTGTTCTAACCTGAATTGTTACTCCATTATAATTTCTTTCTTTTTTTCCCTCTGAGAGGGGACATTATTCCTGCTCTGATTGAAGATAAGGCTTTGGAGTGTTTTGAAACAGTGCATTTTCAGTGAATTTCCTGTACAATAGGCAATTTGGAATAATAACTTTGTTAAATAGGCTATTTTATTTTTCTAATCAAATGCTACACTTTCATCAACATTTTTATTTGTGATCTTAACAGCTAATTTCTGGGCATAGTTGAAGTAGAATGTACTTATTTAAAAAAAAAAAAGATGTCAAAAGACCCCACCCCCACACAATCAAGTGTATTCACTAATAAGTCACAGATAAACACGATAGACAATAAAGACAATAGCTGGAGATACCCATTTCCAATTTGTATGAACAAGACTAAATAGTAATACATCATGGCAGCTATTTAGGAAAGTGCTCTTACATATTTCTCCTAACAAATTACATCTACTTGAGTCAATTGCCCACAGTTAAAACTTAGTGAACTGCAACAAAATCATTTGATAAGTTGTTTTTCTTAAATGCATATGAAATTGAGTTCTAAAGCAGTTTATACATCATTTCAGCAAACTTATTACTACATGTCCATGGTCAGATGCCTACTATTATTCATTTGTCATCAATTACATTATACCCCTTTTAAAAGGCATTCTTAAGATTTCCTTGAATTAACTGCTATCTGAGGCTTTTAGCCTGCTCCCCTAATTTAGTCATATTTATGATGTTACAGATGGGCTTTTCTGCATCACTGAGCTAATATGACTGTTAGATGGCATTACTGATTTAGCTGTCTAGCTTCAGTTCATCTGGAAAGAATACACACTGTGAATTTTGGTCATTGCTAGCACTTTCAGGCATGACACAGAAAACATAGATGAATATTATCTTATTCCTTTAAAGTTAAAAGGTAAGAAATAGTAATGAGGTAAGTTCTTTTATCTTAGAATGCTTTTTATGAGGGTGGAACTATCTATGTTTGGATCTCTATGATGAGCAGAGTTTTTATTGAAATGTTTAATTTAAGAAAAGAAGAAAACAAACATTTATTAGCATCTACTATGTCATAGGTACTGTGATAAACACTTTAGAAATATTATCTCTTTTGACCCTTATAACCATCCTAAGAGTTAGGTTTTATGATTAATTGCATTTTATATTTGAGGAAATTGAGACAAACAGAATAAATGGGCTTGTCCAGGTTCATATAACTAGTTAGTGTTTGAAGCTGGATTTGAACTCAGATTTTTCTCCCTCCAGGCCCAATTCTCTATCCATTGTTCATATCCATTCTCTAGCACTGAGTCTGTTGTTCACTTGGCTGACATTTTTGTGACCCCATTTGGGGTTTTCATGGCAAAGATACTAGAGTGGTTTGCCATTTCCTTCTCCAGGCAGTTTTACAGAGGAAGAAACTGAGGCAAACAGGATTAAGTGATATTCCCAGGCTCACAAAACTAGTAAGTATCTGAGGCCAGATTCAAACTTAGGAAGATGAGTCTTCTTGACTCTGGCATGGAGCTGTAGCCACTCTGTCACCACTGAATCTGTAAGGACAGCAGAAATAGAAATTGGGTATTACATATTTCCACCTTTTTCATGTAAAATAGCAAAAGCCACTTGGCAGTCAACATTATTTTTTCATTCATCCTCTTTTGCTCACATAAGGTATGAGGGTAGTATGACAAATTCTTTGTAAATCATGCACCATCGCTAGTATTTCCTCAAGGTATGAAACACTTAACAACTTTCATCTTTGTATAGCCTGGCCTAGGCCAATTCTACCCTTTTCTTATTCTACCCTCATAAGATTATAGGATCATTGGTGTATGTAAGGAACCTTTGAGCACTCTAAGTAAAATCTCCTTATTTTACAGAGGAATCTGAGGCCAAGACACATTAAGTGACTTGTTCATTGTGGTATGTAGCAGAATCCTCTTTTCCTTTGGGTCTTAAGAATCCTTTCCATCTAATTTATTTTTTGTAGGGGCAAACAATAAAATCCCCAGTCTATACAAGAAAAGCTAGGGCACAAGGAAGATCATATATTCACAAATTTATAGATTTGTTTGTAGATAAAATTTTATAAATATATATGTAAATTTATATACACAAATTTATAGAAATAATTTATTTCCCATCTAGTCTAACAATCCTTCATTTTACAGATGAGGAAACTTAGGCCTAGAAATATTGAGGGCCACATGGGTACCAGTTGACAGGGCTGAGATTTGAGCCATGTTCCTTCGACGCTAAAACCAATGCTCTTTTCACCATACCAGCATGAAGTCATATAGCAAATTAATGATGAAGTCAGAAGCAGACCTAAACTTTCTTCAATTTTAAGCCAATGCTTTTGTTTCTACGTGCTGCTGCTGTTGCTTGGCTCAGCAATAAAGCACTGACCCTCATATTATGATGTCACATTGTCTAGTAAATGTACAATCCAAGAGTCTGTGACTATATTTCTGGTGCTCATTAAAATTTAAATAATCACAAGAGCATTTTCTTCCCTACCTGCTATGGTAATAGGGCTTTAGAGAATGGCTTTGCTAACCACTTGCCCAAATTATATGACCTCAGCTGACTGCACTGTTCTGATTTTAATAGATAGTTTTCTAAAGCCCTCGATTTCATAGGCTGCATAAAAACGATCTTTTCCATATTCTTAAATAGTCTTTCTACCTAGTTTACAGTGGGAAAGTTTCATGATCAGATCTCTGGATAAACAAAACCAAACAAAAATAAAAAACAAGCCCCCAAAACATGTTCCCATGATACATTTTAATTGAATCTGTATTATTGATGTTTTCTTCCTATTTTCTGATGGCTCATGGTTGCCTTATAAAGATTGATGATGATAATTATAGCTAACATTTTTGTAATGCTTACTATGTATCAGGTATGGTACTAGACATCTTACAAATATTATTTCTTTAGATCTGCACAACAACCCTGAGAGGAAGGTACTATTATTATCTTCATTTTACAAAAGAGGAAACTGAGGCAAATAGGTTTAAGAGACTTGCCAAGTGTCATACAGTTAGTAAGTGTCTGATGTCACATTTGAACTCAGGGTATTGTAATAAATAACATATTTATTATATCTAGACAATATAATAATAAATAACAAAATAATACTAATAAATAATAAACCAAGGCATGATTTGTAGTTTTGCTTATTCCCAAGGGGTAGATACTCCCACTCAAAATCTAGCCATCTGCTTGAGAGAGCACTTCAAGCTGGCTCCAGCACAACTCTGCATTTGTATTTGTCAGAGCTTTGCTGCTCATTTCTAAGCAAGGGAGCCTAGAGGTATGACTTAGCTAGGCCTCAGTTGGGATTCTGTTCTGTAACATCCAAGTGGAATGAGTACCAACTTGAGAGTCAGAAGACCTGGGTTCTAATTTTGGCTACATTGCTAACTATTGGTGTGCCTTTGGATAAACTATAATAATCTGTGATTATGATTGTATGGTTGCAAGATTAGGTTATCTATGGAAGACTATGGTTAATTTACATCAAGTTCACAGATATTGGAAAAAAAAACCCATTGATCAAGAAACATTGATTAAACACCTAATGTGTTCCAGTGCGCTAAGCACTTTGTTAATGACAGGATAATTGTCTATTTTTTTCTCTCATTCTGTTGATTGCATTAATCTTTAAAACATATATATTGTCAAGGTCTTTGGAGCAGGAATGGTATATGGGTACCTATGGCTATGATTGAACTCAGCTACTCAAATCGTTACAAAGAATTGTTCCCTCTCCCCTCCTCACTCCACCTGCTTCCTTCTCCCGCCATGGATGCCATAAGAGTAACATAACTTGGGCTTTGCTTAACAAGGAGAAAGGAAAAAGGTTTTTTTCTCCTTCAAACGTAGGATTTCCAGAAACATATGGATTAATGTATGTTAATATGTATTGACAAGCACTTTGTACTGCAATTTACTTATTAAAACTGTCATTATGGGAAAAGCATATTATGGAATTTTAGAGATGAGAAGGATGTCAGAGGCCAACCATGTCCCCTCCCCCTATCGCCCCCAAAGAATTCCGTGTATAAAATATTTAACAAATGATTATCCAGTCTATACTTGAAGACCTCTAATTAGATCTTCGGCCTACTACTTTTCAAAGTAGCCCGTTTACACTTTTGTATAGTTAAAACACTTAGCATAATTCTTGGTACAAAGTTAGAACTTATTGAGTTGCTGGTATAGTAGATAAAGTGCTGGCTTTGGAATTAGGAAGCCCTGAGTTAAAATCCCACCTAAGACATTTATTAGCAATGTGATATTAGGAAAGTCATTTAACCATATTTGGCCAGTTTCCTCACATAGAAAATTGGGTATAGCACCTACATAATAAGATTGTTGCATAAGACAAATAAGTTAATGCATGGTGAAGTACTTTGTAAATCTCGAAGTGTTATGTGTTACCTATTATTATTATAAACAAATAAAGGTAAGAATAATATCTCTATTTCCTGATGACTCAAGGTTACCATATAAAGATTGATGATGATGATGATGATGATGATGATGATGATGACTACAGCTAACATTTTTGTAATGCTTGCTATGTGTCAGGCAAGGTGCTAGGCATCTTACAAATATTATTTCATTAGATCCTCACAAGAATCCTGAGAGGTGATATTATTATCTTCATTTTACAAAAGAAGAAACTGAGGCAAATAAGTTCAAGTGACTTGCCCAGTGTCACACAGCTAGTAAGTGTTCGAAGTCAGATTTAAACTCGTGTCTTCCTGACTCTAGGAGCAGCGATCTATCCATTGTACCATCTAGTAGCCTCTAGCTGGTGATCACTGGGCTTATGATTTTAGTTTGTGTTCTACAGGAATATTTTCTGTTGTGCTACCTATTTAGCCATGTAAGTGCTGATTCCTAGACTCAGGTCTTTAAACTTCTCTATCCAACTTCTTGGTAGACACTGACCAAGAGCTCAGAGAAAAGTTGTCAGTTTTTTTCTCATAACTCTGTCCTGCAACCAGACACCAAAATAAATCTTTTGAATACTTATCTACTTGTCTACCTATCTTTCTGCATCATCTTGTGAATATAGAGGATTGTATGTTGATTGTCCCATTAACTGGTGTTCAGAGCAATGGGGAACTTGTACTTTCTTCTTTGAGCGGTGGTGTGAAATTATGGTTGGAGATCCAATTCTTTTTATACATTTCGTTACTCAGTATCCTGGGGTTCATGGTGACCCTGAAGACAACTCTACCCAGAACTGTGCTCATAAATATTTAAAAATTTGATGCCCCCCCCACCAAAAATGTATGCATTATCATACACTTTTGAGTTTAATCTGAATTATTGACATTTTTCTCTATTACTTTTTGAAGTCTAAGCAATTAAAACAACAATGAATCAAACCCTCATTTGTAGTGTTTGCTGAATTCCAAAAACATTCACATTAAAAATTGAACAACCTGCTTGTGAGAGCCCCATTCAAGCCATCTCTAACATACTCCTGCCTCCAATCTTCTTTTTCCCCTCTCCTCCTCTATGCAAAATTCTATTTGTAAGTACATTTTGACTCTTCTTGTTTCTTTTAAGCTTAGTGAATTCTCTCGAATTTCAGATGACCACCTACCTGTGATTAACCCACAAATGTATATCTAAAATATTCATGCAGAAGAATTAAGGGCAAGTAATAAAAGTCAAATTACAATAAAAATGAAAAGATATAATTCCTGCCATGAATGTCTTCCTTTCTTGAGGATAATATATGGTATTTCTCTTCCTGAAAAGTATCATGACTCCTATGTCTATGTCAAATTCAATCTTTCACAAAAACAAAATATGACGATGGTAAACATTAATTACATGACAAAACCTTTAATTAAATCTCATCTAAATAATAGATTGTTTCTAAAGTAATGTCCTCTGGGTGGTTAAAAACTCTTCATTAGTACTGCAGCTCTTCATCTTTGAATTAAAGAAAAACTTTCAGCTCCAGTGGAGAACACTAAAAATATTATGAACGTCCTTTCTATTTATCTTTTGTACAGAAAGTTCCCTTTAAAAAAAATCTGCATAGACTTCTACATTTGACTTAATAATATAGATAATTCTGGTGAAAAATGTCTTTTAGAAATATTCAGAAAATTGAGCTTATTAATAACAATAACATTGTTATTATCAATACTAGTTTTTAGCCAGATAATTGCCTCAATCTCAACTATACTTAGCATTGAGAGGCTAGGCTTTAGTTGCAACTTTTAGAATGATCAACACATTAAATACTTACTGTGTATTGGACACTGTGCTAGGCCCTAGGGATACAAAGGGAAAAATGACCTCAAGGAACTTATATTCTATCAGGGAGACAGTATGTATACATTTAAGTGTATTCAAAACATTTGTGAAGAATTACAAGGTAATTCTTTGGGTGGAGAGTCAATAGTGGCTGGGGAGGAATGAGGAAAGGCCTGAGTTAGAAGGAGACATTTAAAACGAGCTTTGAAGGATAGTAGCTAGGGATTTTTTGCAACAGATAATAATTATTTTAGCAAACAAAAAATGGAAATTCTCTGGATTCAGCGAAAGGGTAATTATGGATAGTAACATTAATTGCTTTTAGAGAATGAATGGTAACACTACCAGATGATGGCACTTTAATTTATATCTGGTTACTGTATAGCTTAAGCAAAAACTATATTTCTGGAAATGTCTGTAAGAATTAGAAATTAGAGTATATAGAGTTTTTAATGCTATATAATGGGTTTTTTTTTTGCTTTTTTTGGAGGGCAGTTGGGGTTAAGTGACTTGCCCAAGGTCACAATGGCTAGTTTTTGTGTTAAGTGTCCGAGACCAGATTTGAACTTAGGTTCTCCTGACTCCAGGGCTAGTGCTCTATTCACTGCACCACCTAACCACCCCAATGCTACATAATGTTTAATTATTGCCTTATATTTTTCACAACTCTAGTCCAGTGTCTCTGCTTGAATCGTTTGCCTCTGGTCTGGAGAGAGAGAGAGAGAGAAAGGAAGGAAGGGAGGGAGAGGGAGAGAGGGAAAGGAGGGAGGGAGGAAGGGAGAAGTAGAGAGAAAGGGAGAAGGACAAGGAGAAGGAGAGGGAGAGGGAGAGGGAGAGTATGTGTGTGTGTCTGGCAGAGCAATTTCTGATGATGCTATATGAGCCCTGCAATGTGTGATTGAGCTAGGGTGATTTATTAGTGTGACTTGAATGTTGTCCTCTTCCTGCCTACAGGAAGTCAATATGTCACTCTGTCAATTATGTGGTAATTTTATAGCAATTAGCTGAGTATAATATCTGAAATGGCCACCAGGAGGCTCCTTACTTGAGCTACCCAACTCAGGACTTGTCTGTTCCTCTAGGAGACACTTTGGAAGGATAGTCTTTTCCTAAGCATCTGTAGTATTTCTTCAAACCACCAGAGAGTGCTAAACATGCAAATCTTTAGGTTTTGACCTCTTTGGGGTAAGCCTGTGAACCCAAACTCCTGCTTGGTCTAGTCTTCATTTAATCTGGGGCATACATTCATACACACACACAGCATACACATATTAATGCATGTAGAAATATGTATACATATATGCACACATATTTCTGTGTATACACACACACACACACACACACACACACACACACACACACACACACACCCCAAACTAATTCATGGACCTTAGGTTAAGAACCCCTGACCTAGGGGATGGCATAGGATACTGCTAAAAAAACTAAAATAGTATATCTGTTATCTCTACCTGGTACTTTCTTAGGTCAATTTCCTTGTGATTCAGAGGCTTAGCCTATTCTGATAACATAGTTTATTGTCCACACAATAAAAACAAAAAGAAACCTAGACCAGGCTCATGTATGGCGTCATTTACCTCCACTCATTTTCTAGCCCTTCTACTGTTTCTCTTTCAGATCTTTAGGTTGAGATGAACTGGTATCTCTACCACATATACCTACAGAAATAAATTAATGGAAGTGTATAAAGTCCAAATTTCAGACTCTTGGATTAATAAAGGAAATAATAAAGGAAAGCAGAGCAGACAATGAGGGACTTCCATGTCTTGTCTCAGGAACATAAAGACTAAATGAGGAAAAACAACTACTGGGAGTTCACAAGATGAATGGGATTCATTATAACTGACAATCTCAGCAGCTCCAGATTTCTTTTTTCTTTGTGGCACCTGGTCATTGACTTTGCTCTAGGATAGAAGCTCCACTAGCTGGGCTAACTTTCCCCTGGGTTTACCCTGTTCTTATGGTACCATGGCTTCTGGGCAATGATGATAATGCTGTCAGAATCTCTCCATGTGGTCCCGGATTTCCCTGGCCTCTTCTGTCTCTCTTCTTTCCGCAGATACCAAATGGGAAAGGCAGAGGAAGACATGAAATGAAAAGAAGGGAGAGCAATACACAAAACAGACCCCTTTTCTTTCCCTAGACCTCAGATAATGGGGAAAGGACTAATCTTTGGCTTCTAAGATATAAACGCTCAAAAATAGAGTAATCTGCTTGAGCAGTCATCAAAAATTGCTCTGATGGCCTATCCATGAATCAGGTTCAGAGGAAGCAGATCACTGAATTACATTACCTTCCATCAAATAACAAAACATTTGACTCTTAGTCAATTTGAAAGGTATGAATAAATAGTGAGGGGGATTAGATCTATGATTACATTGGTAGAAGAACATCCTGGAAAGTATTTTCTTTACCAGTGCAGGTTAGCACCTTCTCTGAAATTTGAAGTTTTAGAGATCTATCTAGAATACCAAGAAATAAAGTGACTTGTCCAGGGTCATATAGTTGTTACATGTCAAAAGTGGGACTTAAACCCATATTATCCTCCCTTCAAGGCCACATCTTTATTTTTTATGCCACACTCCCTCTATTAACCAATCCATTCAATGGGATCTTGTTTGTACTTCTGTTGTGAAAAAAGTAACAAACTTAGGGCATCTGGGTGGCACAGTAGATAGAATGCCAGGCCTGGAGTCAAGAAGACTCATCTTCCTGAGTTCAAATCTGGCCTCAGACACTTACTTGTTCTGTGAACCTGGGCAAGTCACTTAACCTGTTTGCTTCAGTTTCCTTAACTGTGAAGGGGAAAAAATAGTACCTCCCTTCCAGAGTTGTTGTGAGGATCAAATGAACTATTTGTCAAGAACTTAATACAGTGACTGACACATAGCAGGTTTTATATAGATGCTAATAATAATTATGATTATTCTTAATGTAAAATTTTTCTTTTTTTCCTGAAAACTAAGCCAGTTATGGAAACTATACTCCAGTGTTAAAAATATAAGCAGTGGGGGCGGCTAGGTGGCCCACAGTGAATAGAGCACCAGCCCTGGAGTCAGCAGTACCTGAGTTCAAATCCGGCTTCAGACACTTAACACAAAAAACTAGCCGTGTGACCTTGGGCAAGTCACTTAACCCCAACTGCCCCCCCCCAAACCAAAACAAACCAAACCAAAACAAAAAAATATATAAGCAGTGTCTACTTCCCATTCTTGTGAAGTCAGGCACTCATAATGTTGATAAAATCAGTTTAAACAAATAATTGGCTTTCATTAAGAAGAGGGGTATAATTATGACCCAATTAATTTGTTAATAGCTGCCCTCTACTTGGGGGTATAAACTCAAGTTGAGTCTTTGGGGGTAGCCCAAAGAGAAACGCAAGGAAAATATGCTCATATGTGATACCTTTGCTTCTATTTATGTTTATATTCAGGGCAAATTTTTGTCTTTTGGTTTGATCAGACCTTCTGCCTTGACCAAATAATAACCTATTTAGGTATTTATTAGTTTGTTCCTCTGGTGGAAGATACAAGTTAAAGCCTATTTGTAAGATTGCAAAACCACTTCTCTTTATTTATCAAGACAGAAGTTCTTAAAGTCAGCAATTAACTTTATGATTACAAATACAAATAAAAGTATATTTTCCCTTTAAATTTTTAATGAACAAATATCTATTTCATTTCCCTCCCATACCTTTCTCCCCATTGAAATAAAGAAAAAACAAAACTCTTTTTATGAATATGTATATTCAAGCAAAATAAATTCTTGCATTGGCTATGTTAAAAAAATATTCTTTAGCCTTCAACCTGAGTCTAGTACTTCTCTCTTAGGAGGTGTGCAGCATGCTTTATCATGACTCTTCTATAATCATGGTTTGTTTTTACAATGTTGCTGTCATTGTATAAGTCACTCTCCTAGTTTACATCAGTTCATACAAATCATCCCAGGTCTCTCTAAAATCATCCCCTTTCATCATTTCTTATAGCACAATAGTATTCTATTACAATTACATACCATAACTTGTTTAGTCATTCCCCAGTGGATGGACACCCACTTCGTTTCTAGCTATTTGCTAGAACAAAAAATGGCTACATTTTACAAATATTTTGTTCATATTTATATTTTCCCTTTAATTTTGATCTTTTTGGAATATAGACCTAGTAATGGTATCACTAGGTCAAAAGGTATGCAGTGTAGTAAATGTTGGGGTATCTCACATTGCTTTCCAGAATGCTTGGACCAATTCACAGCTCAACCAACTGAGCCATGATGTACTTGTTTCCTATAGCCCTTCCAACATGTCATTTTTCTTTTTAGTCATCTTTGCCAATTTGATGATGATGATGATGATAGTGAGAGGTATAGGTAGTGTTCACATATTATAGTGCATTAATGTTTGCAATGTGCTTTTCAAATATTTTCTCATTTGATTCTAATGAAAATCCTGGAAGCTAGGTACTGTAATTATTCTCACACAGCTACTATGTGTCTGAGGCTGAATTAAACTCAGGCTTTCTTGAGTCCAGGTCCAGGCTCCATCTAGTATATCACCCATCTGTCTTTGATGGGTGTGAGGTAGATCCTCAGAGTTACTTTAATCTGAATCTTTATAATTGTTAGAGAAGTGTGAGACCCCTATACCATGGGGGGTTTGGCTATTACACACTATTTCTGGCTCCCACCTCCTGTAGCTCATCTATGGTGTTACATCATGGGGGCATTTGATGAAGTGAAGTCCCACTTTTATTGCCCTATGCCGTTATATTATGATATTATAATCTTTTTTTTCCCAGACAAAACTATACCCCAGTGCTTCATTGTGATAGAGATATAGCTCTGGGTTTTCAAAAGCTATGCCACTGGAATACAAGCTCTTGCAAGTTCTATAAAGTAGGGAAAGGAAGTATAGTTTGTGTTTCTATTGTCTGAAAGCCAATCTTGCTAAGTTCATAAAGGGTGATAATTAATTATTAAGTGACATATTCTTATGGTATACAAATTTATGAAGATCATCTACTTAACAATGTTTGCCTTGATGGTAATTGAATCTTTACCCAAAGAGTCATGGAACCTTGAATCAAGAATCAAGGCATCATTCACATCATTTCGTCCCACCATCTTGTTTTATGGCTAAAAAACAAAACAAAACAACAACAAAAACAAAACCCCAGAAGTTATTACTTGCCCAAGGTCATGAAGATAATTAGGTGGCAGAGCTAAGATTCCCATCATCTGAGGCCCTAAACCCAGTATCTTCCCAGGACATCAAGCTGAAGAATAATAATAACTTCACATGCTTTAAGGTATAAGACCTTTCTTTGCTACAGCCCCGGGAAGTTTATTGAATCAGTATTATTAGAAATATTTCAGAGATGAAGAAGAAGTTGAGACCCGTGTCTTGTGACCTGTTCATGTTCAGAGCTGAAATCTGAATCCAGATTTCCTGACTCTAAAGCCAATGCTTTTCTCATTACATCATAATAAAAAAAATAAAACAAAATACCTACACGTAGACTGCAGATAGAAGAATTGCTAGCATTTTGTTATTTTGATAACATTTTGTTATATTTTAATGACATATTTTAATAGGTGTTTGTATTTGGGTTGAAAACCAGTCTGGCATGGTGGCCAGGGAGCTGGCCCTGAAGTCAAGGTGGCCTGGGATCAAGTTCTCTCTCTGACACATACTGGTCAGCTTGGGGTAAAGTCACTAGGCCTTTCAGTGAATGCCATCAGCAACTTTATTAAACTATCAATTGTGTTTCTCCTTTGAGATTTCTACATAGGAATGAGATTACAGGTAATCAGTAAACAAACAACAAATTTCTGTGCATTCATTCAATGTATATTATTTAAAATAGTCAGTAAAAATCTTTAATATTCATGACATAGCAGAAAACATTGATCCTGGAATCAGACAGCCCTGGATCAGATTCCATATCTGATATCTGGTAAGTACTTATTTAATCTTAAATAAGTCACTTAATGTTCTCGGTATTCAGTTTCCTTATCTGGAAAAACCAGGGGTTTGGACTAGAGGGAATCTGTGGTCCTCTCCAGCAATAGGTCTATGATTCTATTTGAATAGTGAAAATACATTACAGAAATAAATGAATTAATAAAATAAATAAAACTATAATTAAAAAAAGAACTTCAATAATAAAGTTTTAATAGACAAAACAACATGGTGTAGAAACAAGATAGTACTGGAGGTGACCAAGCATAATTTGTCTCCCTTTTATTTTTCCACTTGATATGAAATAAAGATGAAAGGAAAGAGCTATCAACCATTTCTCTAGCATGACAGGGTAGTCAAGGGAAATTTTGAATAAATGTAAGCCTGCATCATATTATGATTGAAGGATGTAATCAAAGGCAATACATTGGTTGTAAATAATAGGGCTTTTATATAATGCTCTGGAAAATGTTATCTCCACATTTGTACTCACTTCCAGCTACTCCTTTACAAAATGTGTTTCCCTGATCAGAATGACAGCTGAAGTACAGGGAAACCTCTTTTGTTCACACACTAAAGAAAGGAATCTTTATCAAATCCGCAGCCACCTAGGCAAAAGATTTTATATTTTTAGCGCTGTTAATTATAACAGAAATACACAGAAACCATGCTTTCTATCCTGGGAGACTGCTGTGTAGATAATGCCCCATTCAGAGGTTGAGGTTCCAAGTTCCCATGTCATACTAGGTCTGAAATTAGTACTTTGCTGACTAGGAGGCATTTTTCCAAATCTTGATGGACTGGGCAAGAAGACTGTTCCACGGGGAGGAGACAGAGATTTTAAAAGAAGAAAACCTCTCTTCCTGACAGCACATACTGTGCCAAACCAGTAGTTGGCATTACCAGGGCTTTCCTCTGGGGAATCTCACCAAAATGACTGAATTTGACTGGGAAGTATATTACAGTAAAGGAAGGGAAAACAACAAACGAGTTAAGGGAGCAAGCTTGGGTTTCAGCACATTCCTCTTTGGTGACTTAATAATTCATTTTCCAAACAATGTTACATGGAGGGTTGATGAGTTAGAGAATGTGATAGACATTAGCCCCAAGTGTGGCATTGTTTAGATGCAAAACAGTCAAAATATTGGAAACCAAGCACATTAATAAAAGTGGCCCAATATTGCTTTAATAAGCTATTAAACTGTCACTTAGCTATAGCTAAGTAAATGCCTTAGACTAAAATATTTCCAACTATTGAAGGTTTGATTTCATGGCCTTGCATTTAATCTCAAAAGAGAGCCTTTTGGGACCAGAGCTGCTTTTCATATTTGCAATTTCAGTTTAGATATTTTCATAGATTATGCCACTCTCTCTCTCTCTCCCCCCATCTCTCTGTCTCTGTCTCTGTCTCCCCCTCCCTCTCTTCTCCCTTCCCCCTTTCCCCTAACTTATTGAAATGCAAATGTTGGTTTACTGAAACTAAGCAAAGAACTTTGCATCTGGCTGCAGAAATCTGGGTTCAAATGCCAGGGCTGCCTCTTACAACCTGCTTGATGTTGGGCAGTTTAGGCAGTCTCTAAGACTCCTTTGCACCCTAAATCCCCTGATCCTATGAACTGGGAATTGGGAAAATGAATATCAAGTGCAGTTTCCTTTGCAAGGAAGGTGGTATCTTTGTGATCATTTATCAAAGCTCATTCCTCTTTCGGTTACACTCTGGACCTTCTCTGATATGCTCCAGAAACCTCATCTTCCTAGAAACTCACTCCAGCCCTGGAATTAATACTTTGGAAGTACCCTCTTTGTGAGGGGTCTTTTGCTGTGCTTGGATGAACTTTCTTTGAAGGAGAATACCCATACAAGCCGCGTCTTCTTCTCTAAGCTTTATTCCATATTTCCTCAAGGCAATGACTTGTCTTTATACTTGTGTTTGCATTCCCAGAGTTTAGCACAATTCATGATCCATAGAAAGCATTTACTAATGGCCTGTTGTCTGAATGTCAAAAACCTATAGAACTGAGGTATTTCCAACTGTGGGCAGCCTGGTAGCCCAGTGAATATCATTGCTGGGCCTGCAGTCAGGAAGACTCATCTTTCTGAGTTCAAATCTAGCCTCAGACACTTGCTAGCTGTGTGCTCTTGGGCAAGTTGCTTAACCTTGTTTGCCTCAGTTTCTTTCTGGAAAATGAGCTGGAGAAGGAAATGGC
>CM053596.1:170100850-170111878 GCA_028646575.1 Pseudocheirus occidentalis
AAAGAGTTATTTTTGCCATGTTTTGCCGAAATATTACTCTAATCCTTCACTGTAGCATGTGGAAGAGACCTTATGTACTTTGAAAATTATCTTATTTTTATTGAAAAATTTTGTATATCACATTTATTTTGAATATATTCCTCTTCTTCCTCTTTGTTACCTCTTGCAACAAATATTAACAGTAGCAACAAAAGATTTACAAAAAAAATCAGTTCAACAAAACTAGACAACACATAACATGTTTGACAGTATAAGACAATGGTCTACATCTATATTTCCCCACCTCTGGAATGATTTTCTCAGTTCTCCTTTGGGTTCCAGTTTTGGACTGACTCTTGAAGGCTGTTTCAATGGAGTAAAAGTGTTGGCAGGTCCTCTAAAGTCAGAAAGCTTTGGAGTACGCAGCCCAGCACCTTCTTTCCTCCTTTTTCATCTCCTTCCTTTTATTTGTTGTCTTTCCCATTTGCATGTAAGCTTCTTGAGGGGTTTTCTTATTGCTTGCATTTGTGTTTCCAGTCTTTAGCACAGTGCCTGGCACATAGTACATACTTAATAAATTCTAATTGACTATGAACAGTTTGGACATTACATGAAAATTGATCCATTTTGCTAAATTTTAGAGGGGTGCATTTCCAAGAAGGTGGTCAGGAGGTGATGGATTGTTTTGGCCATAGTAATTAATCCTGACAATACGCTGGTATAACTAGCAGGATCTAACTACATAACTAGAAGGTATAACTACACTGATGAAATTCCAAATCTTTGAGGTTCTTCTCTCTGCATCCCAATCCACTGTAAAGCTTCTTGATAGCAGGCACTGTTTCGTTTTTATCTTTGTACTCCAGTACTTAGCTGGTACTACATTTTGTTTTTTTAACAAGGTAGATATTTGATAAATGTTAATTGAATTTAGAGAAGCATCTGTCCACATGGGATGTAGTATCTGCCTTTGATCTAAATAGAAATGCTATAGTAGAGTTTTAGACCTGACTGATCTCATTTGGCTATTTTAGGATGGGGACAATGCTTAGACCTTCCATTTCATTGGTATACGGAGCTCCCTTGACAAATTCAGGACCAGGGTACTTCTCTGCATAGTATACAGTCTTAGGGTGGTTCCTAGAGGATTTAAAGGTTTAGTGATTTAAACAGGCACATTCATTCAGGGAGTTTCAGAGGTGAGACTTGAACTCAAGTTGAGGTCAACTCTACATCCACAAGGCCATCCTGCATTTCATCTGAAAATTTTATTCTCAATAAAATTACCTTAAAAATGACCACATCTCTAGTTCAGCTTGTGTTGTACAGACATGAATAAAGTAGATTTGCAAACTGAAAGAAAATCCCGTTACTTAGAGTAGAATGTTAAGTATAGAAGCAGTCATGTCGTAGAGCAGGGGCTCTAAAACTCTGTATGCCATGGACCCCTTTGGTGAAGCCCATGGATTCCTTCTCAGAAGAATATTTGTTTTTTGTTTTTTCAAATCGCAATAGACAGAAATGCTAAAATTCATTTAAAGATTTGTGAAAATAAAGATGTGTTGTTTTTCCTCTTCCAGGTTTATGGGTACCCACTTTGGTTGGTTGTTCTCAGTCATGTCTGACTCTTTATATAACCCCATTTGGGATTTTCTTGGCAAAGATACTTGAGTGTTTTTTAATTTCCTTCTTCATCTCCTTTTACCAATGAGGAGACTGAGGCAAACAGAGTTAAATGACTTGCCTAGAATTTACACAGGTATTGTATCTGAAACAGATTTGAACTCAGATCTTCCTGCCTCCACATCCAGGGCTCTATTCACTGAGCCATCTAGCTGCCCACTTTTAAGAACCCCTGATCTAGTGGTTTCATAAGAAATGGTGTTCATTCATAAATAAAAACATAATCTGAAGTTTTACCAGAGATGACAAAGAATGGAATGGCAGGGAAACAATGCTAACATTAAGACTATTTTTCCCCTTGTACTTACGGTTTACAGGTTTTATTGGTAATATTGGGTTGAACCTCTCTGGGGAGGCAGCATTCTCCTCATCTGTCACATATTCAAAATTGATAATGAACATCATAGCCACTCCTTCTTGGTTTTTCACTGGAATTATGTGAGTGTTACAAATGAAGGTTGACCCTAAGGAGAAGAAATGACAAATTTTAAGCCTCTAAATATGCACAACTTCAAGGTCACAAGAAATCTCCATGAATTTTTCCCTTGGGATAATTACCCCAAACAAAAATATTGTATACTATATGCAATTTTCCATTAATCTGAACTTCATTTTATAGAACATTGTACAAATGTATATCTGAAAAACATAGATTTAAAAAATATTGTGTAGACAAATCTGTCATCATGTCATGTAGGTAGTGAATACCAAACTTCACTTGCCTTTTCTCTTTCTACTAATAATCCATTTTCCCCAGTGACAGAAACTAGCATCCATATAGTGTTTCAAGACTTGAGAAATTCTTTACAAATATCATCTCAATTATCCTCACAACAGTCCTGGGAGGCGGGCACCATTGTTATCATCACTGTTTTACAGAGAAGGAAACAAGCTGAGAGAGATGAAAATGACTTGCCCCAAAGTGTCTGAGGCTGGATTCCAGTTTAGTTCCAGTGTTCAATCTACTATGTCGCCTAACTTACCCTTTTCCCTAAAAACAAAGGGATTTTAAGCTTTTAAAAATGTCTTTTTAACATTTATAAAACCCTATCTTGAAGGTCAAATTTTGAGGAGAAACATTCCAAGATCCAGGATCACCCCAAAATGAAATGGGCTACCTTGGGAAGAAATGAACTCCTCCTGAAGGTGGTGGTGGGGGGTATCTTCAAACAAAGACTGGATGACCATTTGTTGGTTTTGATGTAGAGCAGGGGTTCTCAACCTTCCTAATGCTGAGACCCTTTAATACTCCTATGTGGGTGGATCCGCATGTGGGCAGATCTGCCTAGAGACAGATAGAGGAGTGGTGTCTCGGTTGCTAAGACCATCGGAAATATGTGTTTGCCGATGGTCTTAGGCGGCCCCTGTAACCCCTGTGAAAGGGTCGTTCGACCTGCAAAGGGGTCGAGACCCACAGGTTGAGAACCACTGATGTGGAAGGTATGTTTTCTAGAGGCCTATGGAGGTCCCTTACAACTCTGAAATTCTGTGGTGACTCATTTGGCTTATGTATTTAATCATGTTTGAATTTAGTACCAAATTTATGATCATTATTAAACTTACCTTTATATGTCATCTTAACAGATTATAAAACATGTGAACAATTTGTTCTCTAAGTAGAAGTATCATCACCCCCATTTTGCAGATGAAATGGATCTGAGAGCTCACACAACTACTGAAGGACAAAGCAAAGACTCGACAGATATACTGACAGGTATACTCAGTGGCTCCCTAGCAAACCCACCTTATCCCCTTCACCTGCTGAAAGTTAATAATGAATTTGAAAGTTCTAATTTGCTATCACAATTCTTCCCCAATTATTTTTTTTTCCCCTGGCTCTAATGTAGCCTGCAAAAGTCACATCATGTAAACTATGGGGATTGGGAGACAGGAAAGGAATCCTTTATTAAATTAGAGGGCTATATTAAATTGTTGATTATATTCACTGTTAATTTAAAATAAAGATGCTAATTTGATCTCTTCAATCAACAAGATAACCTTCTGATAGAAGCTTTACACAACAACATAATTGGGAAAACAAAACAATATTTTTATCCTCATTATCTAGTACTGATTTAATTTTCAGCCAGTCCTTTACATACAAATGGGTATTTCTACCACTGACTCAGACCAGTCTACTGAAAGAACCCACCATTAATATCATGGTAATCATTATAGGAAAAGAGGAAAGACATAGGTAATCTTTTGGGTCAAAAAATGGGAGAAGTAGCTTTGAAACACTTGAATACCTTAGGGAATCTGTCTCCTAGGGAAGGAGACAGATTACTATGATTACTGTCCTCATCCCCCAAAAAAGCCTCTTCCCTGAGGTGATAGGGTTTTTTGTCACTTTCCTGTACTGCCTAAAAATTCAAACAATGAAAGATGCTTTTGGGTTAACAAATGCCCTCTTTAAAAAAATGCAGATTGCCTCTAGGAGGGTTATGGTGCTATCCATCATCCATATATTATTATGTATTAGTTTGAACAAATTACATTCCTTCTAACTCTAGCAGAGATCAGTTGTACTAAATGTTTATGGGAGTTCTGACTGAGAGGAAAAGAGAGGTATGTAATGCTCAAGTAAGAGACTTAAAGATAATGTGAGGGTACTTGGATGCTTAAGAACTTGGGGAGAAGGGCACTAGGGGGTGTAAGAGGAGCACAAGAATGATGTGAGAGGACATCAAAGAGAAGTTTGATTTATTTCAGGATTTTTCCTGGGAAGACTAAGCCCACAAGACAGAAGAAACTCTGGCTCCTATTTCCAGGACCCCAAATCACAGAATCTCACTGTCAGAATAAAATTAAAGTAGGCTTTATATAGTTTAACTTGATCCATGGGTAACACCTCACCTTACTTTCTTTTCCTTTCTTCCAACTTACATAATTGGACTGACTATGATGAAGGCCCCTCAAATAAAGCTAACACCATTTTCTTGGGCCTCATGGAGAAAATCATAAGATAATTTAAATGCAGTGCTTTGAAAATATTAAAGTGCACCGTAAATTAGTTATTATAGCCTTTTTTCAGGCATGTTCTAGGACTCTTTGGCCTTGCTAGTTGCCCTGTATCTCTAATACATGGTTGTCATTTTAGTGTAGGAAATCAATGTGTGCTCTGCACAACATAAACTGAGTCAGGTTAGTATTACTGGTTTTATGCTTCATCCCCATTAACAGAGCTGAATTTTGTGAGCTAACTTAGAAACCTAGTCCTCATTTATAACATTGTCTCTATGAGACAATGTGTTCTGCATTACAAGTAACTAGTTTAATAATGAACTTTTGGAAGGCAGCCTTTATATGAGTCAAGGATTGCTGTCAATTGAAATTTACACAGTCACATAGTAGAGCCTCCCAAATTCAAAATGTAGGGTACTTCCTTTATAACTAATTTTATATTTTCTATAAATGTGAATATGGTATTTATGGAAGGCAGTGCTATATGTATTAAAAATGACATGCTACACCTTCAAGTTTTCCAGCTGTATCTTCAATCCACTTAATAAAACAGTTAGCTATGGCACTTGTCATAGTTTCCATGGTAACAAATTGGATGACTTTAGTAAACAGAAAATAAGCAATTTAAGACTGTTCCATTAGAGCTAAAAATAGAAATGCTTCAGGCCAAGCATTGCTACACAGTCTGGTTAGACAGAGGGTCTGAGAAGATGCTTGAAATAGCCATTATGTACTTGACTAATGAACCAAAATATATATATTGATTTTTACCTCCTAAAATGACATTTCTTGGATAATTTAGAAAAGCATTATGAATTCACATGTGTTATTGAGTGGTTTTGATGTTTTCAACATGTGGGGCATACTGCTGACCATAGATGAAAACACTAAATAATAGCATTAAGAGTGCAGGCCTAGACAAAACATCCCTCCCACCATGACAGTTTAAATGGATTTAGAATGAAGAAGATGTAGTAGCTAGAAGTCTCCCCTGCTCCAGATTCTCAAACAGGAAGTTATCACAGAATTTCAGAGTTAAAAACAATTTCAAAGATTATCTACTCCCACCCAAACCTTGCTATAACATTCCCATGACATCATTCACCCTTTGCTGAAAAACCTCAACAGATATGGTACTCACTGCCTCCTCTGATAACCATTCCACTTTTGGAGGGCTCTAATTGTTAAAGGAAGTTTTGCTTACATTGAGCCTAAATCCTGTATATCTAGAACTTTGATTCATCGGTCCTGGTGGCTCTCCTGATCCAAGCAGAATGGATTTCAAACTTTCTCCACAGGATTGCTCTTCAGATACTTGGTGGCAGGCATTTAGTTCCAACTCTATTTATTCTTCTACCCTCCCCCACCTCCCTTGCCAATTCTTTTTTCTGGGCTAAATATAGAGACTTAGCTAACCTATCAAATACAATTTACAATCTTAGAAATTGGAAAAAGTCTATTTAGCAGTACTGAAATCATAGGATCATAGAAACAGAGCTTGAAGAGACTTTAGAGATTGTATAATCTAGAGATGGGGAATATGTGGCCCTCTAGGTCCTCAAGTGCTGTCCTTTGAATCCAAACTTTACAGAACAAATCCCCTTAATAAAAGGATTTATTCTGTAAAACTTGGACTCCATCAAAAAGCCACACACGAGGGCCTAGAAGGCCTCCTATGGTCTTAAGGCTGCATGTTCCCCACTCCTGCAGCTCTTTTTGTTCTATAGATTAGGAAAACAAGGTAAAAAAACTGGTATGGTGAATTGTTCAAGGTCACAAAGCAAACTAGTTAGCAGAACTCAAGCTAGAACCCAGATCTCCCAACTACCACCCTAGTGCACTATCTTGACTGATGAATATTTTATCTGTGAAAAGTTTTCAAGATTGCATACATGAACTAACTGCCTAGCTTGCTGAATAATAGAATTTAATGTAGAATGTTTCTTATTTACCCTTTTTTTGTGTGTAATAAATCCCAAAATAAAGTCATTAGAAAAATTTCAGTGTTTTTAGTTTTTAGATTTATTTTCTGTGACTATCATGTGCTCAGTCTTTGGGAAAGATGAAATATAAAAGAAACATAGGATTCATAGTATGAAATCAAAAGAATTCTAGCTGGGCATTTATTTCCATGACCTCTAATATCAACCCTTTTAAGAGAGGCATAATAGTAAATAGTCTTAAGAGTTTTACTTTTCTAAATCCCAGATGTAAGACATTTAGTTGGGTGGCACTGACCTAACCCTAATCACTTCACCTTGTTGTGAAGAAGGTATTTTATATACCTTCAAGTATTATATAAAATCCCTAGGTCTTTCTCCATGGGGGAAGTCCCAGGGCGGAAACTCTCTCTACTCTTACAGTGCTGATCTAGAAATGTTCCATAACTCATTTTCTTAGCTGCCCAGGGAAGAGCAGCTAAGTGATTTGTTTGTAATTATCCAAGTTTCCTTGTGATCATATAAGATTGTACAAGTGTTATGTGCCAGAGACTGAACTTGAACCTGGGTCTTCCTGACTCCAAGACCAGGTCCTGTATTTGTTATATCACATTGAATTATTTTAAGAGAGTTAAGAAAAAACTTTCTAAAAAAGATATCTAAAAGTACAATGAACTACCTTAAGAGATCTTCAAGCAAAAGTAGGAAAAACAACAAGTAGGAACTTTTAGCTCACAGCTACAGTTGGGATTCTATTCCAAGTATGGGTTGGACTAGAATTTGGGGTTATTTTTAAAAATTGATGACTGTATTTCAATATAATTTGTTCCTTTTGTAATCTCGTATATTTTATTTTATGCATTTAAAAATATTATTCTGAGAAGGGATTTGTGGCACACAGAAAAGGTTAAGAACCCCTGCAGTAGATGACCTGTAAATTCCATTCCAATATTGCAAATTTATGATTCTGGTACTGAAGTCAATGGACTTGCATGACTGGAATGTCACAGCTACATCAACCTAAATGTTTATCTTGGAAGTAAAATTATTAAACAGTGGAAGTACTCAGAATCCTACCAACAGCTGGCAAATTCTATAAAGGGAAAATATATTGATAGGATTAACTAAATCTGTAATAAAGCATAGCGGTTGTTAAAATTAACTCAGGATTCAAATGAAGTTAATGGTGTTTAAATAAGCCTTCGGCAATAACTTATTTACAATAGCATTATCCCATATTTATGGAATTAGACATGTAATTGTATTAATATTAGTGAGACTCAGATTCATTTCCATGTTGTATCTCCCGAATGAAAACTTTCTGAAAAGCCCTCTTATGAATGTTGCCCGTTTTAATCAGATTTGTACATTGTATAATTCTTAACCACAACTAAAAAATAAGCAAAAGAAGATCATCTGAATAATTATGGAAATTATATCTTTTTAGTGAATTGATAAAATATTCTTCTTACATTTAAAAATAGAATTGTAAACTGAAAGACCAGTGCTAATCCAGTGGAACTTTTAGAAAAAGCCTTTTTCTCCCTGTCTAACTCTTCTTCTTGGGGTACAGCAACATGCCTCTGGAGTACCCTGCAGGAAAAAAAGCTCTCCATTTCTCATACTTTGTTGATTGAGGGAATAGGATAAAGATGTTGCTTTCATGTTCCCATCTTCTGCCTCCCACCAATGTTCCTAACCTTTCCTGCATTGGATTATTCTGATCCATCCAGTTCCTAATCCCTAACTCAAACTTCATTGTGTGGTATGAATAATACTAATGTTAATGTTATTACTAATAATAGCCAGTGTTTATATAGTAATTTAAGATTTGCAAAGCACTTTATAAATATTTATTTATAAATATTATCTCATTTTATTCTCATAAATACTCCAGGAGGTAGGTGCTATTACTATTACATTTTATTATTTATTATTACTATTACATTTTGTAACTGAGGAAACTGTGAGAAATGTCAAGTGATTTGCCCAGAGTCATATGGTAAATAAGCATCCATGCCAGGTTTTAAATTTAGGTCTTCCAGATTATCAGTTCAGTTCTATAGTTATTTATATATAACTATTATATATGATATAATAATATAACATACTAGTTATATATAGTTATATAATTATAGATTAACAGTTAACTTCTTTACCTAGTTGCCTCAGTGGTTTTTTTGTTTGTGTGGTTGTGAACATGCAGATAAAATGTTATTATTTTATCATATGTAGCATGTGCACACCCATATATGTATATATACATACATTTCTGTGTTCATTTGTGTATATACATTCATTATACATACATGCAAATATACTATATTCTAATTTTAATACATGACTTCAGTAAACATAGTTACTACATAGTTACTATCTCAATGACCAGCCTGATTCCTTCCTTATTCACTGGGTCAGCAGATAAAAGAAAAATTGGAAATCCAGATCTAGTAGTTTCATGTCTCATATTTGTCAACTAGATCTTTGTCTGCTGCCTTATTGATATTCATTCTATTTCAGGAAAAAAAAAAGGTAGATTTGAAAGTGAGTGAAGATGCCAGTCAATGAGAGCTGCTGAGAACCTACTTTAGGCAGGTAGTTTTAGGTGTTGTGTGTATTTGGAGAGGATGGAAAGAGTATGCAATAAAAATTAAAACTAAAATCCCAGTCAGATCAAGCTACTTATGCCTATAGATAACTAGATTTTTTAAAATTTCATTCGGAATGTCTCTGCCAATGCAGATCATCATGAGCCTCACATCAGGGTCAGTCACTACTCAGTACCCACAGAGAGGTCTTTTCATCTTGACTTGGGGCAGGTTTTCAGTTTCCATGATTTCTCTTTCATGGTCCTAGCTCCTGCCCAAATCTAACCAACTGCCACCTGAGTTCAAAGGCAGAGAGCTCCCAGTTTTTTCCAGTTCTCTGTGCAGTTTCTGCTCTGCATTGAAGCTCACAGTGTCCAGTCCATCTCAAATTCTTCACAGTCTCTGTGAACTTAGAATATTAGATACTTGCCCAGGCTCTGACAGATTAAATGATTTATGCAAAGTTGGATATATACATAATACATACATACATACATACATATACATATATGAATATATATACACACACACATATACATGCACACAAACACACATACTCAGTTGGGTATAGAAATCTATCTTATCCAACAGGGAAATAGGAGGGAAAAGGAATAAGACAAAAGTGTGGGGTTGATAAAAAAGAAGACAGAATAAAGGAGGCAGTGGTCAGAAGCAAAACTAAGTTTTGAGGATGAACAGGATAAAAAGAGATATAAGGATAAAAAGGAGAAAATAGGATGGAGGGAAATACATAGAAATCATAACTGTGAATGTAGGTGGGATGAGTTCATACATAAAATGGGAACAGAATGGATGAGAAACCAGAATCCAACAATATGTTGTTTATAAGAAACAGACTTGAAACAGAAAGACATACATAGAATTAAAGTAAAGGGTTGGAGCAGAATCTAATATACTTAAGCTGAAGTTAAAAAAAAAGACAGGAGTAGCAATTTTGATCTCAGACAAAGCAAAAGGAAAAATAGATCTAATTAAAAGAGATAATAAGGGAAACTACATTTTGATAAAAGGTACTATAGATAATGAAGTAATGTCAGAAATTTTTGCAGCAACTTTCTCTGATGAAAGCCTCTTTTATCAAGTATATAGGAAAGAGGAGTCAAAGTTATACAAATAAGACCATTCCCCAATTGATAAATTGTCAAGAGATGTGTTAATTGATAAATTGTCAAGAGATGTGTTAATTGATAAATTGTCAAGAGACAGTTCTTAGAAGCACAGATAGATAGAGCCTGAACTGGTAGTATGGCAAGTCTCAAAGAGTTCTTATTTATACTTCACTGTTAACTCAGAAGGTGTAAAGCCAAGTATGAGCAGCTTTTGAGATTCTGATTACATAGCATAGTGGACACTCTATTTATTCAATAACAAATCAGAGCAAAACATTCACAGAAAATCAAGGTACAGCATTCAACATGTCACAACTCAACTTATCACTAAAATGGCCATGTAGTTTTCACCAAAGTGGTCACAATAGTTTTAAACAAAGTACAATTATTTAGTAACTCAATCCTTTAGTAACTTAACCACTCAATCATCCTTAAGGAGGCTTCCTTAAGGGACACAAAATACAAAATTCAGAGTACTCCACCCCTGGGTAATCTCAATTGGAGATTAGTTTCCAATCATAAACAAAGTATATTCATTTAGTCAATCACAGAGTCCTTAATTCAATCACAAAGTACAATAGTCAAAGTTCCCCAACCATGGGGTGCAATTAAGGTAAAACTTCAACAGTCACTTTAATCAATCAAACATATATCATTTACCTAGTTCAGGGGAAAAAGTCAGCACCATGAACTTCAGAGAATATGAACAGAAGTTACAACAGAAAATAACACAATTCAGCAGAC
>CM053596.1:170112378-170166376 GCA_028646575.1 Pseudocheirus occidentalis
GTTAACCTATGATTGCCCCATGAGTGGAAGATTGACTATTGTATTGTGAGATGACTGAATGATTGACAAACCTCCTTAGGGATATCAGATGATTATTCTTTTGTTCTTTGTTCTAAATACTGTGACCACTTTGGTGAAAACTATGTGGCCATTCTAATGTTAAGCTGTTGTGAACACTATATTGTGATTTTCTGTGAAAAGATATGATGTTGTGAATATTATATTGTGATTTGTTGTGAATATTTTCCTTTGATTTGTTATGGAATAAATGGAGTGTTCACTATATGCTGTGTGGTTCTGGCCCCAGGGCAGCTCCAACCAGCAGCACCAGAGCAGGCTTCAGGAGAGTGAATCACCAGCAGCTGTGGTTTCCAGACTTCCCAACCCATAAGTGCCAAAAAGAAAGTAAAAGATCAGTATAGAATTCTGTTGGAATTGGGGGGGAGGGTAACGGAAGAGCCAGTCAGGCCTCTGCTGCCCACAGCCACATGGCTGCCTCAGGGGCTTCTAGCCTGCAGATTGTAGGGGGACCAACTGACCATTCAGAGGGTAATCACTCTTACTTTAACCTGCTTGTATCTGAATTGTGGTCATTGGTGGTGGTCCTGGGGTATGTGGCCAGTGAGCCAGAAGTTGTGGGGGCTGTAGAGACAGTGCCCTCTTAATAGCTCCAGCAGCTGCAAAACCCCAGCAATTTGGGACAGAGCTCTCTCAATCCTGGAAGCAGAGTTTTACTGTGGCAAAGAGCTTAAAAGTCAAATAACTGGCTGGCAATATGAGCAAGCACAGGAAGCACAAAAAGACCATAGAATCCTTTTTTTGGGGGGACAGAAAAGATCAAGGCACAGAGCAGGAGGAAGACAGACAAGTCAGAACTCCTGCATCAAAAGCCTCCAAGAAAAATACGAAGTGATTATAGCCCATAAAGGAGCTCAAGAAGGATTTTTAAAATCAAGTAAGAGAAGTGGAGGAAAAATCGGGAAGAAAAATGAGAACAATGCAAGAAAATCATGCAAAGTGAGTTAACAGCCTACTAAAGGAGCCCCAAAAATACATTGAAGAAAATAACAGCTTAAAAAATAGACTAACCTGAATGGGAAAAGAGGCCCCAAAAGCCAGCGAGGAGAATAATGCCTTAAAAAGCTGCATTTGCCAAATGGAAAAAGAATTTCAAGAACTGACTGGAGAGAATAACTCCTTCAAAATTAGATTGGAACAATTGGAAACTAATGGCTTTATGAATAATCAAGATACTATAAAACAGACTCAAACAAATGAAAAATAGAAGGCAATGTGAAATATCTCATTGGAAAAACCATTGGCCTAGAAAATAGATTTAGGAGACATAATTTAAAAATTATTTGACTGCCTGAAAGCCATGAACAAAAAAAGAACATAGACACCATCTTTCAAGAAATTATTAAGCAAAATTACCCTGATATTCCAGAACCAGAGGGCAAAATAGAAATTGAAAGAATTCAGTGATTGCCTCTTGAAAAAGATCCCCAAATGAAAATTCCTATGAATATTATGGCCAAAGTCCAGAGTTACCAGGTAAAGGAGAAAATACTACAAGCAGTCAGGAAGAAACAATTTGAGTATTGTGGAAACACAATCAAGATAACACAAGACCTAGCAGCTTCTCCATTAAGGGATCAAAGGGCTTGGAATATGGTATTCCAGAGGTCAAAGGAGCTAGGATTAAAACCAAGAATCACCTACTCAGCAAAGCTGAGTATAATGCTACAGGGGAAAATATGGTCATTCAATAAAATAGAGTATTTTCAAGCATTCTTGATGAAAAAACCAGAGCTGAACAGAAAATTTGACTTTCAAATACAAGAAGCTAGAGATTCATGAGAAGGTAAACAGGAAAAAGAAATCATAAGGAATTTATTGAAGTTGAACTATTTACATTCCTACATTAAAAAAATAATAATTGTAACTCATAAGATTTTTCTCAATATGATGATAGTTGAAGGGAATACATATGTGTATATATATGTATGTACACACATGTATATATATATGCATAGGAGGGTGCATGTATATATAAATATATATGTGAGTGTGGCCATATGTATGTTCATGTATATATAGAGAGAAGGTACAGGATAAGTTGAATATGAAGAGATGATATCTAAATAATAAAATTGAGGTAAGAGGAATTTATTGGGAGAAGGAGAAAGGGAGAGATAGATTAGGGTAAATTATCTCATATAAAAGAGGAAAGAGAAAACTGTTATAATGGAGGGGAAGAGCATGAAAGTGAAAGGGTATGGCACAACCTTATTCTCATTGAATTTGGCTTAAGGAGGGAATAACATATACATGGTGGGTATCTTATCCTACAGGAAAATAGGGGGTAGGGCATAAGAGGGGGGAGGATAGAATGGAAAGCAGATTGGGGGAGAGGGTAGTTAGAAGCACACACTTTTGAAAATGGATAGGGTCAACATAGAAAATCGAATAAGTGGGGCACAGGATAGGATGGAGGGAAATATAGTTAGTCTTTTACAATATAACTACTATGGAAATGATTTTGGTAACTACACATGTACAACCTATATTGAATTGCTTATCTTTCCAGTGGGTATGGGTGAGGAGGGAAGAAGGGAAAAAATCTGGAACTCAAAGTTAAAAAAATGTTTTAAAATTATTTTTTATATGTAACTGGGAGATAAGATATACAGGCATTGGTGTATAGAAATCCACTGAAAATTAAAGAGGGTTATGGGGGAGGATATAAGAGAGAACAGACTGGGGGGAGGGGTATTCAGTAGGCTTGCTATTTTGGGGGTGGGGGCTAGGGGAAAGATGGGGAGAAAAATTGTAACTCAAGATCTTGTGGAAATAAATACTGAAAACTAAAAATAAATAAATTTGTTTAAAAAATTTAAAAATATTATTATTTTTCAACATTCACTTTTATAAAATTATGAATTCTAAATTTTCCCCTCCTCCTCCTCCTTACCCCCCTCCCCAAGGTGGCATGTGATCTGACGTAGGGTATACATGTTAATCATATCAAACATTTCCACATTAGTCATGTTGTGAAAGAAGAATCAGAACAAAAGAGCAAAGGCATGAGGAAGAAAAAAAAAGAAAATAGTCTGCTTTAATCTACATTCAGACTCCATAGTTCTTTCTCTGGATGTGGATAGCATTTTCCATCATGATTCTTTTTGAATTGTCCCAGATCACTGCATTACTCAGAAGAGCCAAGTCTAAAAAAGTCGGTCGGTCATCACACAATGTTATTGTTTCTGTGTACAAAGTTCTCTTGGCTCAGCTCACTTCACTAAACATCAGTGCATGCAAGTCCTTCCAGGTTTTTCTGAAATTCATCTCCTCACCATTTCTTATGGAACAATAGTATTTCATTATATTCATATACCACAATGTGTTCAATCATTCCCCAATTGGCGGGTATTCCCTCAATTTCTAATTCTTGGCCACCACAGAAAGAACTGCTATAAATATTTTTGTACATTTGAGTCCTTTTCCCTTTTTCATGATCTCTTTGGGATACAGGACTAGTAGTGGTATTGCTGGATTAAAGGGTATGCACAATTCTATATCCCTCTGGGCATAGTTCCAAATTGTATTCCAGAATGGTTGGATCAGTTCATACCTCCACCAACAAAGTATTAGGATTTCAATTTTTCCATATTTCTCCAACATCTATCATCTTCCTTTTCTGTCACATTAACCAATCTCAGAGTTGTTTCAATTTGTATTTCTCTAATCAATAATGATTTAGAGCATTTTTTCATATGATTGTAGATAGCTTTAATGTCTTCATCTGAAAACTGCCTATTCATATCCTTTGATCATTTATCAATAGGGGAAGGACTGCATTCTTGTAAATTTTACTCTGTTCTCCATATGTTTTAGAAATAAGGCCTTTATCAGAGACACTGGCTATAAAAATTGTTCCCTAGCTTTCTGCTTCCCTTCTAATCTTGGTTGCATTGGCTTTGTTTGTGCAAAAACTTTTTGCTTTGATGTAAAATCAAAATTATCCATTTTGCATTTCATAACGTTCTCTCTCTTAATTGGTTATAAATTCTTCCCTTCTTCATAGATCTGACAGGTAAACTATTCCTTGCTTGCTCTCCCAATTTGCTTATAGTTTCACTTTTTATGTTTAAATTGTGTACCCATTTTGACCTTTTCTTGGTATGCAGCAAAAGATATTGATCTATGCCTAGTTTCTGCCTCACTGTTTTTTAGTTTTCCCAACAGTTTTTGTTAAATAGTGAGTTCTTATTCCAGGAACTAGTCTTTGGGTTTATCAAACAGTAGATTACTATAGTCATTGATTATTGTGTCTTGTGTACTTAATCTACTCCACTGATCTACCGCTCTATTTCTTAGTTAGTACCAAGTAGTTTTGATGATTGCTGTTTAATAATACAGTTTTTGATCTGGTATGGGTAGGTCACCTTCCCTTGCATTTCTTTTCATTAATTCCCTCGATAGTCTCCTTTTGTTCTTCCAGATAAATTTTGTTATTTTTTAGTCTATAAAATAATTTATTGGTAGTTTAGTTATAATAATTTAAAGTTCACAAAATAGCTAGTCAAAATTGTCTTTAAGTAGAACTGAGTCTATAAATTTCAAGAGAAGCTACATGCCAGCAGTTTCTTTAAACCACAAAATATTTTAATCCAAAACAAAATTTTGATGATGGAATTGAGTTGAACACACCTGTTTGTAATTTGCCCAAAATGACAGGAAAATGAAAGGAAAAAAATGAAAGGAAAATTGCATTTAAAGAATGTATTTTAAAATAAATTTTAAAAATCTACATTATTTTTGAAAAATAGGCAAAGAACTCAAACAATGATGTCATATTTCTTCAGTGTTCATGTTCAGGTTCCATGTCATCAAAAAGATCAGTTCCCATTGCAGACTGGAGAAAAGATAAGACAATAATCAGACTAACTTTTTTCATTTTTCAGTTTCTAGAATAATATAAAAAGAAATTTCTAGATCCGCTGTAATGAAATAATCATATGACTTTGTTTTAAACTCATTCTGTTCAAATTGATTGAAAATATTCATAGCTGAAAAGTAGAAATAACTTGAGCTTTGAAAAAGAATTGGCTTCTTCAAGCATACTTTAGAATCTAGTTAATGATGTTATATAATGTTCTATACCCAAAGTTGGGGAGATTAATGGGGAAAGAATAGCAACCTTAAAGATATGAAAGCTTGACTGCCATGTTCAATCTCCTTATTGATCAAAGACCTTTATGAGGGATTCACACTTAATATATGGCTTCATAATTTTTTTTCAAATAGTTGAGATCATGCAGGATTGAGAATCTCAGACCCCAGAATTGAGAAGGCCTAGAGAAGTTTTTCTGCTCTGACCATGGGAAAAACCCTACTGACACAGTATTGCTGTATTGCAGAGCTAATTGAAAAGTGAGGGAGACAACGTTATTCCTTCTGTCTAATAGAACAACCTTGAAATATCAACATTTGAGCACCAAACCTACTTAGCAACTGAAGAAAAAACCCAAAAATGAAAAGCAGAGCTCTGAAGAGGCCAGAAGCAACACAGCAATGTGAAAAATGGAGACTTTTACTGAGACGAGAAAGGAAATTCAGTTCCAAAACCCCACTTCTCATTCTACTTCACTGGCACCTCAGGCTCAACTATGTGCTGAACCATGGATGCCACTTTCCTTTCTATACTTCTCTTTCAAATTTCCCCTTTCTGATAATATTTCCATTCTCTTCCTCTTCCCCTCATTCTCTGTGCTCAAAAACTCAGTAATCTTTGACTCATCTTCCACTGTCTCTAAGAAGCTGCCAAGTCTCCTCTGCTTTTGCAATCTCTCTGCCACCTGTCCCCTCATGGCCATTCCCACTCTCACCAGTCTAGTTAAGAACCTCATTTTGTCTCATCTGAATTATTGTAACAGTTTCCTGATCACACTCCCTACCACCATTCCCTCTCCTCTCTGATGTGTTCTAAAGGCCATTACCAGATGGATCTTTCAGAAGAACATTCACTTGTTCAAAAATCTTCACAGAATTAAAAATTGTCAAGAATTTATTAAGAGCGTAGTAAATATCAGAAACTGTGAAGCATATGAAACAAAAATGAAACAGCTCTTGCCTTTGACAAGCTTATAGTTTACACTGGGAAGACAATGCTTACATATCTAAGTATGTGCAAAACTTATTCAAGGTATTCACTCTGTGTGTGCATATATGTGTGTGCATGCTCATACTGTGACCATGTTTAGGTGTGGGTGTATGGATGGTGGTGATTCCCCACTGCAAACTTTCAGTTCAGTTGTTTTTTAAGACATGTCTGACTCTTTGTGACCCCATTTGGGGTGTTCTTGGTAGAGACACCTGAATGGTTTGCCATTTCCTTCTCCAGCTCATTTTACAGATGAGGAAATGGAGGCCAATGGAGTTAGGGGCCTTGCCCAGGGTCACACAGCTTAAGTGTTAGAGGCTGGATGTGAACTCACGAAGATGAGTCTGACTCCAGGCCTGCCACACTATCCCCTGTACTACCTGCCTCATACTGCAAACTTAATAAATACTAATTCTAGCATTCATGGCCCTCCACAATTTTCTTCTTGTCTTGTAGTACTTTCCTTCACTTTCTCTGTTGGATTATTCCCTATTTCCTACTCATCTTCAGTTTTTCTGCATCTGTTCACTATCCCTTGTATTAGGAAATCCCTTTCCTCCTCAGTCTCTGCCTGTTAAAATCCTGGCCTTGTTTCAAGTTCCAGTTATAGCATACCCTCCTCTGTTAAGCTTTCCCTGATGGCCCTGCTTTCCTTTCAACTCTCATAGGCACCAAGATAGCTTTCTTAGGCCCTTACATTGTATTTGTATTATAATTATTTGTATACTAGACTGGTGGTAAATGTTTCTTACTAGAAATTAATTTTTGTCTTCATATCCCCAGCACCTTGCACAGTTTCTTGAACACAGAAGGTGCTGAATAAGTGTATGTTGAACTGAATTTAAAAATGGATATTATTTTAAAGAAATCAGAGAATGATTCTCTTTCCCCATTCACATCCTCTTCCCACAAAACTGACTATTTGTAATTTAAAGGAAAAGAAAGAGTACACGCTTTGCAAATTATAATCCTGTACATTTATATGTTATTCTCACCATTTTTCAAATAATTTTCCTATGTATTACATCATATAAAATAAATATGTAATCATATCTAAGATAAAAATGTATAACTAATTTTCAAAGCAAAACTTACAAATACTTTTTTGAGAGTTGGCCTTTTTTTTTTTGCTTTTTGGAGGGGGAAGGCAGGGCAGTTAGGGTTAAGTGACTTGCCCAAGGTCACATGGCTAGTACATGTTAAGTGTCTGAGTCCGGATTTGAACTCAGGTCCTTCTGACTTCAGGGCTGGTGCTCTATTCACTGTACCACCTAACTGCCCCCATTTTTTTTTCTTGGACTGAAACTAGGCTGAGAACTGCCAATGATGAAACTACTTTTATCAATGCAGACTGTCAATTGGTCTACAATTTCCAGCTTTTGAGAGTTATCTTGGGACACTAAGAGATTAAAGTGACTTAAAACCAGTATATGTCAATGGTGAGACTTGTGATCCTTTGACTCCATGGGAAGGAGAAAAATGGGAAGGGAACAAGTATTTATTAAGTGCCTACTATGTGACCCCTACTGTGCTAAGCACTTTACAAATATATCATTTTATTCTCACAACAACCCTGGTAGTTGCTATCATTACCCCCATTTTACAGCTGAGTAAACTGAGGAAGAGAGAAGTTAGGCAACTTGTCCATGGTGACACAGCTAGGGAGGATCAGAGGCTGGATTTGAACTCAGATCTTCCTGACTTCTTCCCTAGGGCTCTGTCCATTGTGCCACCTAGGCTGACCTGCTATCTACTATATTAGGATGATTTTTGGAGGAAATGTTCTTTGATCATTAAAATTTGTTGTACTTTCTACATTTGCAGTATGTAGACAAGGCTTCTACCTGAATGTTCCAGGTCTGAACATTTATCATTCAGTTTTCGTACAAGTTCAGTAGGCAGGCAGGAAAGACTAGATATTCTGGGAAAACAGCTACAGAACCAGCTACTGCTAGCTAATTTGCTCACTGCCCAGTTTGGTCATTTCATTAAGAAAACTTACTGTGACCCTATTAATCTTTCTTGACCTTGTGTTCTAACTTTGAATGCACACCAGGAAAACTACAGAAATAAATGACTCCAACTCCTCATTTGAACATATGGCTCATGAGTGCTTACAGATTTCACTTAGTTCTATTTCAGACTGAATGTACTTAATAGCAGGAAATGTGAAATTGAAAACTACCTGAATCAAACTTGTGGGTTCTTTTTAAAATTTAAATTGCATTGTTTTAGGTAAATATGGAAAGTACGAAGCTGAAGCCCTCTGAATTAAAATTCCAGAGGTATCCTTTGGTGTACAGGATGGGGGTGGGTAGACAGAGTCTTCTGAAAATGTAATTTGAAGTTGTTAAGGAACTAGGTCTAGAACTGGAAGGGCCAGTAGGGATCAGAAATCACAAATACACCTGTGAAGACTTGCTGTAATATAAAATATTTTGTTCTGATATGTGAAGATGATGATTGTGCTAGTATATGCTAATATTATCTTTTGTTTTTGGGATGGGCTTCTTGTTTTAAATGGACATTCCAACTTTTATATAAGGACTATGATTTCCAGAAATAGTTGAAGAGAGGAAAAAGTCCAGACACAAAATTCAAATATTATGAAGCTATAGGGGATAGTATAAAGTCAAATGACCTTGGTCCAATTCCTAGCACTGTTGCTTACCAGTAATGAGTCAAATAGTTGAGCTAGGTCTCAGTTTCCTCACTTTGTAGAGATGAGAGGATTGTGACAATCCAGTGAATTTACTCAGTCATATAGGAAACAAAGTTTCTGTATATTAGATTGTATTTTCCTCATATACTTTAGAAATATATTTGTGTCAAATAAATCAACCACTCCTTACCCCCAAAACAAAACAAACAAGCCATCAGTCCCAAGAGAAGGAAATCAGGGGCTGGAATGTGAGATATTCCACCTCCTGTCTTTGGTTTAACCTTATGATCATTACTATTCACCCAGAAATTACTTTAGCTTCCTGAATTCTTCTCACTTAGAGATGCATTGTCATTATTAGTACCTCAGAAAAAGGAAATAAAATTGAACCTTGGGAATAGAAAGGGAGTAAGTGAGTCATTGTGGTGCTCAGAGAGCCTCTTGCCCATTCTGGGACTTTGTCAACCTCTATATTTAGTCAAGTACTTTAGAATTGCAAGGGGCCTTAGAGGTTATTTAGTCCAAAACAAAAGAACCAAAACCTAAAGGGTGAAGTGACTTGTCCAAGGACACACAAGGTCCTACTACCTTTTTCATCTACTTACTTAGAAAAGCCATTATTTGAATTCAGATCCTCTATCTCAAAATGTTAGAAATGGAGAGAAAGAATAGTACAATAATTTCTAGTACTTGCTTAAGTCACATCAGAGAAGAGGAGAAAGAGGGGAGCAAGGGGTGAGAGGGAAAAGTGGGGAGAGGGAGAAAAGGAGAGAGGCAGAGAGGGGTAGAGGGAGGGAGGGAGGCAGGGAGGAGAAGGGAGAGGGACAAAGATCAATGATAATTAGTCATGTGTTGCACCAGCACAGTTGAATCAGGACAATCCTGGTCTAGGGTCCCTATTATATTGGTTACTGTGCCTTGCTAGTCTATCTTCTAGGACAATGATCTTTGTGTGACTAGGAAAAGTCCCATATTTTTACTACTGTTAACCTGTCTTATGTCTAGACATGTGCAGTACCAATGAGGCTATAAAAATGTAATGAATTTCTGTCTCTAGGCTAGCAAAAATGTAATCCTGACTACTTTTTTGGACCACTCTATTTCCTGAAGATCATGCCTAGTAGGAGTTCAGAAAGTCATGTTTCTTTTGTTGTCCATATATGTGATTTTATTATTCTTGGGGATTTCCTGTGTGGAGACTCCCTCTGTCAATAATCAGCAACTGCTTCAAAATTTGTAGTCTTAGAGAGTTCTATACAGGCACTAGCAGGTGAAGTGATTTGCTTATAGTCTCACAGATAATAAGCATCCGAGGCTGGATTTAAACCTGTCTTCTTGACTCCAAGGTCCACATAGTCATAAAAATAGTTAATAGTAATGATAGAAGCTAATACTGATTGATATAGTACTTCCTGGTTATATAACACTCTATATGCTTATCCTCATTCATCTGTCCCCCCAAATCACATGAGATAGGTGGAATTATTCTTCTTACAGATGGACAAATTAAGACCCAAAGAGATTAAGTGATTCAATTAAGGTTATAATGCTAGGAAATGGCAGATCTGGCAATTGAAAGAAATCATTTGACTCCAAGGGTCTTTCCAATATTATCCTTAAAAATGGATATAATAACATCATAGATCTTTTAAATTAAGTCATTATAATGTAGGTGTTCTTAACCTTTTTTTGTGTGTCACGAACCATCTTTGGAAGTCCAGTGAAATCTAAAAACCTCTTCTCAAAATAATATTTCCAAATAATATGATTAGGTGGGATTACAAAGAAAGTCAATTATATTAAACATAGTTATTTCATACATGTACATATACTCCTGTTATGAGGATTAAACACCCCAAATTTATACCTATTTTACATTTGTTTACCTGTGTACATGTTATACACTCCCATTAAAATATAATCACAAGCAGGACTG
Organism: Pseudocheirus occidentalis; assembly: GCA_028646575.1. Lineage (NCBI taxonomy): Eukaryota > Metazoa > Chordata > Mammalia > Diprotodontia > Pseudocheiridae > Pseudocheirus > Pseudocheirus occidentalis. Next base: position 170,123,143 of record CM053596.1, read on the forward strand.
TTTTGTTTTTGTGCTTGGCACATAGTAGATTCTTTAAACATGCAGGAAATACTCAGCTGTGATTCATTGTACTTTTTTATTGGGGCCATTTCTGACTTGTTGTTCTGGAGAAATTTCTTCCCACAGGTTTCAACTATCATGATTGGCGACCACCTCTACTACCCTGACCTCCACTTTAAGAAAGCCCCATCCATGCTCCACTGAACTCCATACACTTGAGTCATTTCCTTGGTAGCTACCTTACTGGTGAGCCTATACCCTTTTCTCCTCACCCCCTAATTCCAGTTATGGCTTCTTAACAAATCATGATCAACTCTACCATCTATTTCTTTTTTGGATATTGTATGCCCCCTGTGACCACTCATCATCCATGTAACTTTCTGACCCCTCATTCGGCACTGTCTCCTTTACTGGAATATAAGCTCCTCAAAGGCAGAAAATATCTTTGCTTTTGTATTGGTATATCAGCACTTAGCATAGTGTTTTACAAAGACTCAATACTTTTACATTCACTCAGTAGTTCAAATGAACTGAATACTTTCCCTCCCAAATTATGACTACTCCATTAATTATTTCATCAACATTTATTTGGTAACTTTTCCCACCAACTTAGATCTCAAACTCTGTCCTGCAAAAACACTGTTAAGTGCAACATCTCCCCACCCCACAAATCTGTTAGCTAATGGTCATCCTTTTAGAAATGAGCCTTTCTGAATGTAGATAGGTTAGTTCTTACATAACAGACACAGCCCATCACCGGGCCCCAACTTGAAGCCTTTCCAGCTCTGTAAGCCTTGCCAGGGCTTGTACTCCACTGACAAAGCTTTTGAGAGCCCAAGGTCACCTCTATGCAATAATGAGGCTATAGAAGGATTCTTAAATTGTGGCACTTCATCAATTAAATGATCTAAGAGAAGATATTTACTGACTTCAAGGAGAAATAGGGTCCATGTTCACATTCTTTATCAGCAAAGGTTAAATGTTAGTGTCCGTTTACCACAGAATGAGTTAGCAAATCTAAGTTAACAGACAAGGTAAAGTCGCTGTTTTTAAAAAGCTTTTTGATGTAAAATCTCTTCTCATAGACTCACACAGACTTCTGTGCCTGCTTACTGATTTGATATTAATTTATAAAGAAATAAAAGAGTTAAGAAAAATATATAAAACAAGCAAACTTACTTAGAAAAAGATGTAGAAAATCCTCATTTCCCTCCATTTAGTTCATATTTACTATTTGCTTAATGTTACAAGTGAAATAGGGAAGTATTCTTTATTTTATTTCCTCCTCAGATACCACTCTATATACCCTCATTAGGCACTGAACACCTCTTGGGCATACAGCTGAAAAATATCTTGTTAGATTGAGAAGGAAAGAAAAGGAAAGGAAATGGAGAATTGTTGAATATTGCATTGCCCCTTATGGTGAAGAATGGGCAAATAAAGATATTGAGAGAAAACAGCTTTTTTTTCATCTCTAAGGGTACATATAATTGACACAAACATAATTCAACGTTTACCATGCTCCAGACCAAGACTATGAAATGTTTGGTGAATGAAATGCTGTGCTGATGTTTCCACAATGCAGTCACACAACACTATATATGTGGATATATTAAGTTATTATTTTCTGTGTAGGTTCCTATGTTTTTGGCAGCTAAATGGCTCAGCACATAGCATTCTGGAGTTGAAGTCAGACTATTTTCATTGTTATTATTAGGAATGGTAATTTAGTCCATGATGTATAAGGGTCTCTTGCTTGAAGACATTTTATTAGATTAAGATACTGCCTTTTTAAAAGTTAGTTCATTTGAACAACTGACTTGCTTCTAATACTTGTATAAGTGATGTTGGGTAAATCTTGGCACCCATTTTAGCTGTAGTCACTGTATCTTAATCTATAAAATGAAACAGTTGAATTTGGTGATCTCCAAACTCCTTTCCAGATTTAAATCCTGGGATTCTGTGAGAACTTTTTCTACATGATAAGAATGTAAGCTCACTGAGAGTGGAATTGTGTCATTGTTTGTACTTGTAACATTTAATGTCTAACACAGTGCTGGCACATTGATCTATACACATATGGAGCTCCTGTGTTAATTCCAGTCTTGGTTTGGACTGAGATATGTGGACTCATTGACTTGGATGTTCCTTTGAACATTAAAGATTGCATCCCATCTGTGTGTGCTCATCATGTGTGATTTTTGTCCCACAACTTTGCAACTGAAGGTACAACCAACATGTTGGAAGCCTTCCTCACTTTCTTCTGATTATGTTGAGGATACATTGGAATAGCTTGGCTGCCCACATGTCATTTCTTTTTCCAGCCAACCTATCTTCTCTTCTCACTACCTGATGCCACCTTTAGAAAGGATCCCTTCCTTTACCTTCCCCCATCCCTGCACATCTTGTTTCCACTCTTTGCTCTGTAAACTATAATCAAATTAGAAGCAGTGATGCTTCTGGAGAGAGCTTTCAGTTAACTCCCCATTTGTCTCTACTCTCTATCCCAGTGATTTGCTCAACTAAAATTCCCTTTTCTGGCCACAGCTTCCCATTTATACACATTGTCTCTCCTTGTTTTAATTTAAACTCTCTGAGGGCAAGAAATTTCTTGTTTTTTGCTTTTTTCACTTCTAGCCTTAAGCGCAGTTCTTGACATACAAAGTGCTTAAAAGTGAATATCCATTCACTATTTCTAAACCCACAAAGCTATAATGGAATATAAAACCAAAGGTTTCCATTGATTTCTTAGTTGCAACTATCTCCATACACTGTTTATGACGTGCAATAGCATATAAAAGATCTATGTGTTCACTGGTGTGGGAACTTTCTCCTCCTATATGGATTACAGGCAAGTTCATTCTCTAAGATGGTTAGCTGCTGTGCCCTATAAACTAAACAAACTGATTGGTAATAGCTTCACCATGCAGTTTTGATACTGGTTATAAAAATAATAGTGTGTTCATTTATAATATAGGTCTAAAAGTTATCGGGGTCAATGCTAGTATGGGCAAATTGGGCAAATTGGATTTTAACTTTAAGCTAATTCATCTTTACCAACTATCTACTTTTCAGTTAAAAATGATTATTTTTCACTTCTACAAATACAAGAAATGCTGAAGCACTTAGTCTTTTGTGTATCTGGCTAGGGGGAATGAGTTAAGGAACCATGTTAGTCTTAGGGAGTATGTATCTATCATCCACTCATTCACTTATCCAAAAAATGCTTAGTAAGTGCCACGTAGGGACAAAGCCTCCAAAAATGCTTCATCATGAGATGTAGATGACTTTGGGCTCCCAAAGGTCACATTAGCAGAATTCAAGCTTTGGCAGTTCTACCAAGATGGAAAGGCTTTGAATCTAGTCCCAGAAACCATATGTGTCTACCATCTGAAGTCCAGCCTCGCTAAGAGAGGAGAAATTCATTACCAAAAGTTTGGTAAAATCAGGATATTTTTTGGCCATAGAGATTCATAAAATAATATAAAAATCTAGTACCATGCTTGGTCTTGTTTTGATGATTTTTGCTTCACAGTGACAGTGGTGGAAGCAACAGAAAAGGGGTAGCATAGTTCTAAGAATCACACAGTTGCTCTTATATGTAAAGAATGGTCATACATTCTTGGAAAAATGAATTAAATAGGTCATTTCATTTTGTATCCCAAGGCATCAAAAAACAACATTCACGAGATATTTAGTTATCTCACACTGCAATGCTTAAAAAAAGCAAATAAATTATTATGAAGATAATTACAAGTGAATTACCAATGAGGATGGAGAAATAGAGAAATTCTATAAAATTCCTTACTTCTAGCCTCTTCCTTCCCTAATCTATCCTTTCTAAACTGCATTTTGGTATATAGCAAATATTTAATAAATGATTATTGAATAGCTGCTGAAATAATTTTGGTTAGGCACAATCCTGTTAAGAAGCATAAAGGCAAGGTACCAAACACACTGAGGGGAATTCTTTAAATGAAGGAAAAAAACCTGGATAAGTATTACCTGGGATGAGAAGGTATGCAGGGGTGAATATCTTTATTATTGAAGGGAGTGCCCACATTGATAAGATCCTACATCTATGTCAGTATCATCATGTTAGAAGACCATGTCACTCATAGAAATGAAGAACCTTCAATGGTTCTCTACTATCTCTAGGTTAAAATGCAATATTTTTAGCCTGACACAGCCCTCCACATTATCCTTCCAATCTTTTCTCCCTATATTGGTATTACCTGCTTTGTGATGAGGCTTCCAATTTCCTGTTCATTCTCTCAAGTTGTTAATTCTCTCTCCCTCCTCAAATAACTTTGTATTTACTTTTCCATTTACTTCCAAGACTTTTCCAATATTTCCAATGGAATGGAAGGGGTTTAAGGTATAGCCTGTTTTTGTCCTTTTTTTATCCTTAGCACAAAGAACAGTGACATAGTCCATACTTTAAAAATGTTTGTTGGAATGAGTTGAAGAACCAGACTAATGCCTCCAATTTATGATAACGCATGCCTTGATGCCTGATGACTTCAATGGGATGGTAGATATAGGAAAGAAAAAACAATATGAAAAAATATGGCTCAGATTTTTTAAAAAAATAAGTTTTATAGACTTCATAGAAGCTTCAGGCTAAGAACTTCTTTGAAGAGAGTTGAAACACTGTACAAGGAGAGCACTTAACATCTCTCTTTCACACACATACACACACACACACAAAATTGATACAAAAGTTACTTGTCCTAAACAGAAAGGAAATAATTTGTTAGCAATACAACAGTCATTTCAGACCCAGATTTTTGCATTTAGTAAGATTGCTAATTGATAAGAGCAAATGTCAAAATCAATATCAAATCAGAAAAAAGAATAGAAAGTTCAAGACACTGAGTATTATAGCATCTCCCACTCAGCCTATTTAAATAGGCTATTGGCACTGATTTCTTAGAGAAGTTTAATACCAATAACCTTACCTCCCTCAGTCAGCAAACCCTTGATTTTCTTGCCAAATGGGTTGAGTGAGCAATCCGAGGCAATACTGATTTAGAATACACATATATTTGATGAAACATTGAGAATGATAGAAGATCGTTAAAGATCATAAAGAAGACCTAAAAAAACTGGGAGTTGTCAAGGGGAAAATAAGCTGGCAGAAAATTTAGTGTGAAACCCAGCTGAACCGTGTCATCCTAAACGCGCATGTTGCTGCAAGTGACAAAGGACAATAGATATAAGAATAGATCTGTTCTTGCTGTTGCTATTTTTCAATAATGATTGATATTAATAGATAACAGTGGTGGGACCATGGTTTGGGGCTAGTACCACCTCAGTATCCAATACACTTTGTGAGGAAGAACATAATAATGGCACTTAAGGAAACAAAAGATGGAAGAGTTTGGTCTGACATACTCAGAAGAAATCCATGATGGATCCAGAAAAATTTCAGACACTCAGGGAATGACATCATAATTCTGATGACTACAGTGATCAACCATGGCTTGAAAGGACTGATTGTGAAGCATTCCTCTCTCCTTTCAGCAGAGAGTTGGTAGAGTAGAGGGACAGAAGGAGGCATAAATAGTCAACTTGTAGATTTTCTCTACTTAAAAATGCTTCTTTGTTATAAGAGGGGGAGTGAGGGGTGGGTCTGGAAGTGAAAATGATGCTTAACAAAAATCAGTAAAGTGTTAAAAAAAATCTCAGAGGAGAATATTCTAAAATGATACAAAAGATTACAAATAATACTTTTGCTGTCACCCCCAGAAGAAAATTAAGATGCTATCAAAAACTACAATTTTATATGGATATTTTTAATCTATATAAAATCTTTATGAGAAGAGTCAGTGCAAACATTGATCAACTACATGAGAAGGGAAGAGGAAGTCTTTTTAAAAAGATAATTTGCTTTGCCAATATCTTCATAGTCCTACAACTGAGAGATATAGAGAATATATGATTTCACTTTCTTCATTATGTTGTTGTTTTAAAGGATTTGACTTCATTGAACAAAATGTTGCATTAAACTTTCTTCAAACAAGGTATTTCCAAATATCTGTTAATACATTAGATAATGCAAGATTCTATGATAGAGTGAGAATCGAGCTAACTTTGGGCTATACTCTGCTCAGTGTCAACATCAAATGAGGCACGAAATAAGGAAACAAATTCTTACTTATGTGTTTAAGGTTAATCCAGGATGTAGGGGCAACTAGGTGGCACCGTGGATTAGAGTACTGGCCCTGAAGCCAGGAGGACCTGAGTTTAAATGTGGCGTCATTCATTTCTTAGTCATGTGACCCTGGGCAAGGGTGTCCTGCACAAAGAAGAGAGTGGTGATGGTCTGGAGGGGGGGGCATGGTTTCTTTCTTTTTTTAAGCTTATAAAGCACTTTATATTTTCTCACTTCATCTTTAAAATAACATTGTAAAGCAAGTATAATTATGTATTATTCCCATTTTAAATTGAGGCTGAGAGAGATTGTAATTTGAGTAGGGTCACACAGTCAGTGTTTGAAGCAGCATTTGAACCCAGCTCTTCCTGATTTCAGAACCAGCAGCTCAATCCATAGTGCCACCTAACATGCCATTCCTATGCTATAGGAATATAAAAATGACTGTGAGGCATTTCTTTCTCACATTCAACTAGTGATTCTGTGTGACTCTTAAAGAAAACAGAGGTCAATAATATTCCCTGACTAGGGGCGTCTAGGTGGCACAGTAAGTAGAACACTGGCCCTGGAGTCAGGTAGACCTGAGTTCAAATTTGACCTCAGACACTAAACACACACACACACACACACACACACACACACACACACACAAACTAGCTGTGTGACCTTGGGCAAGTAACTTAAGCCCAATTGCCCTATCTTTTCTCCTCTAAAAAAAAAGCGAATAATACATTAGGGGGTGGCTAGGTAGTGCAGTGAATAGAGCACTGGCCCTGGAGTTCAGGAGGACCTGAGTTCAAATCCAGCTTCAGACACTTGACACAAAAACTAGCCATGTGACCGTGGGCAAGTCACTTAACCCCAATTGCCCTCCAAAAAGCAAAAAAAATTCCCTGACCTCTACTCTCTCATGGAAGTCATAAATGAGATAAGCCTTGATGCTTCTAGGTTTCCACTTAGAGAGGAAGTTAGAATGAGAACATAGAAATTTTAGTAAACTGAATCAACCAACAGTGCTTCTTAGTTTGGTATGATTCAGTTGTAACTTGTATCTGCTTGACTAGAGAATGGGGGAAACGATGCAATTTGTAGAAATTTACACATTTAGGGAAAACAATATTAGCCAAATAATAAATATGTCAGGTAAGCAAAGTTGTTTTAGCCAAGGTCCAGCATTTTTATGGATCATAGCCCTTCACTTACAAGGTCTAATTTCCTGCCTACTATAATTTTACAAGCTCCCTCACCAAAAACCTCATTTGGAGATGCACTCATCTAGAGAGAAGCGATTTAAATCGGTAGAGTACAATAATTTAAAACATTAAAACCGAGTCCCAAGTTCAGAATATAAGCACTAAGGATTAAATGAGAGCAGAGCTGGGAGACGCAGGTTGTCACAGACACTTCTAGAGCAGTAGAGCTACCACAGGGGTGTCATTGTCTCTTACATTTATAAAGGTTTCTAGAAACTAAAGATGTTTCCTAACCAAACATACAGATTTGAAGTCATTTACTCTCTTATTATTCCTTCCAATGTTTATAGTAGTAACATAGCATAATATAATGTAGTAATTTGTTACTGTAGGGTGTATACCATGTACATATATGAACATACACAACATATGCTGCCTTTGCTGACAGGATTAAACAATATAAGATCACAGATCTGAGAAACTGTCTAGTTTGACCTTGACCTTTAAGACTCCGATCTTGTTAAATATATAATAAAGTTTTCATAAGGGTAGGATAGGAAAGCAGGAAAAGGAACAAGTATTTATTAAGGACCTACAATATTCCTGGGACTGCACTAGACACTTTACAAAACTTCTCATTTGTTCATGAGGGAATATGCCCATGAAAATAATAAATTGGAAAGAGTTGCGGTTCATGATTTTGTTGATACATGGAATTCTAGGATAAGGAAACTCCTTCCAAAAATTCCCCAAATCAAGAACAATTAGAGAAATGAAAATTAGAACAACAGTTTCTTCTTCATACTATCAGACTGATAAAGATAATAAAGGAAAAAAATAATTTTTGGAGGATTTCGGTGGGAGAACAGGCACACGAATACATTGTTGGCAGAGATGTGAATTGGTTCAACCATCCTGGAAGACAATTAGGAACGATATCCCCAAAGTCACTAAACTGTACATACCTTTCGACCCAATGCCACTAAATAGGTACATATCCCAAGAAGATCAAGGACAGAGGAAAAAGACTCATCTATACAAAAATATTTGTAGTTGTACTTTTTTAATAGTAGCAAATAATTCAAAACAAGATTGCAATTCATCAGTTGGAGAATAATTGGACAAACTATGGTTTGTTCCTGTGATGGAATGTTATAGAGCCATAAAGAATGATGAATAGGATGGATTCAGAGAAATATGAGATTTGTACCAATTGTTAGTAAAATAAGCAGAATCAATAGAACAATGTGTGTAATAATAAGAAAAATAATATAAAGCAAAATAACTTTGAAAGTTCTCAGAACTCTGATCAAAGCATCAAACAATAGTGAATTCAAAAGAATGATAATGAAACATGCCACCTATGGACAAAGAGGAAATGTGCTTGAGATACAGAAGGAGATATACATGATTTGATACAGCCAGATTGAGTGGCGTTTCTGTTTGTTGTAATGCAGGACTTTTACTCAGTGTGGTGGTATTTCAGAGAGCACCTATTAAACTTTTTTTTAAAATTCATAGAAAACAAAAAAATTCAGCACATAAACAACATTTTTGTTACTAACTTGCCGAAGTAAATACATGTTTACATATACCTTTCTTTAAAAAAAACCCATAACAAAAATTCAGGTTTTTATACAATCTCTTTCTTGTTCTTTTTTGTATATTGAAAGGTTTACATTCGTTAAATTCATAACAAAAAATTAAAAAGAATAAAGGAAAAAGAGTACCTAAAGATAAGGAAGAATAACACTATTTTGGTATACACAATATTCTTATGTATATAATTTTAATCTGAAGTTCATTTGAGGTCATAGTGTGCAACTTTTTCCTCTATCAAATATCTTACTAATATTTCACAGACTTGGAAACTTCTTTGGTGACTCTCTAAATTCCCTCCTAAAATATAACTTTCTCTCAAGTCTAAACTTGGTCATGATGTGGTATTGGAAACCATTTTTATTCATGATGAATAATCCAGCTCAGAGATGGATTAGCAATGGAATATCCCCTTAACCTTCACAGAAAATCTGTTTTCATGTTCTCAATTTGGAATCAAGCTCTCAGCATTCATATTTCATACTTAACAAATAGGGGCCTAGTTATGCCCATCTGCTAGATTGGCTCAGTGCCCTTCCACCATTGTGTGAACACTTTTTCCTAGGAATGAACGGTGACTTTCAACAGGCAGCTCTCTAAAACTATATTTAAGACCCTTAAAAAGTACTCTTCTAACAACAAATTCATTTCCAACAAAATGTATTTTTCTACCTTATAAATTACAAACTTAATTAAATTCTTAGAATAAAAAAAAATCATGTTGTGACTATCAGTAGGACTAAACCAAAATGACATACACCAAATCATTTAAGTTATTTGAATGCAGGTACATATTGAGTATAATTCCTCAGTGATACACACTGTTTTTAATATACAGATGTCAAATAAGAGATATGCCAATAAAAACTGTTTTTATACTTTTAAGTTTTAAAAGCATTGAAAATTTATTTCAATTGTGAATTAAGTTCCAACCACAACGGAAGATTCTTCAAATAAGGTTTAGATTAGAGCACCGCAGTGTGCTAAGACATGTCACTGTCAGTTGTGTTCCACTTCCATTTACTATATATTAGTTTGATTGCTTTTGTTATATCCAGTAGAGACTTAAGTGGTATACTGTTGCTTTCAAGACCTTATTGTGCCTTATCTACAACCTACTATGCCCAAACCATAAACTGTTTGTTGACCTGTTACCCAAAACAAAAGTGCCAAATTCTCTTTCAAAAGTCCCCATCATCTGAAAAATCTTCTGGAAATACCATAAATTAGATAGTACGGAAAGATTGTCCAATGTTGAACTAGTCTTTCCATTGCTATCTATGGAATACTATAATAGGGGCAAGAAAGCTTCAGAGAAAAACAGCTAAGGAGGCTTCAGATCCCAGGAGAACATAGGGAAATCCATATTTTTATTCCAAATCAGAAATCTCTGGTTTTCTATATAATCCTGTCTCTCACTTATGGGGTTTAGAGAGCAAATCTTACTTGGGTTTCGTGAATTGACTATATTTTTGTATAATTCAATTTAATTAAAACCATTTATTAAGTATCTAATGACAAAACACTGTGTAAGAGATAAAAGAGACACGTGCTCATGTGTTTACACGCACACACATATACACGAAGATGAAGAAATTCCTTTCCTCCAGGAGTTTGCAAAATTATAGTAATTTTCCTTCTCTTCCTCACCCTTTTATCCCCAATAATCTATAATTTATTTGGGCATATGCCTTGAATATATTACACATCCAATGACTCTCTGTTGATGGTGATCCATTTCTATAGTCAATTATAAATGCCCCCCTTCTCATAAAGCCTTCCTTCATCCCTTAGTTGGAATTGTTCCTTCCTAGCATGGAACTCCCATAATATTTTGTTTATAATGCTCTCATGAAATACTCAGTTCTACTATATTTTATTTGCTTTTATAAAAACCATCTCCTTTAGTGGATTAGAAGGTCTGGCAAACAGGCACCCTGTTGTAGTTAAATTTATATCCCTTTCAGACACTATCAGAGAGCTTTGCTCATATGTGGTGATGTTGTTTTCATTTGTGTCTGACTCTTCCTGACCATTTTTGGGGTTTTCTTGGCAAAGGTACAGGAATAATTTGCTATTTTTTTCTTCAGCTTATTTTACAGATGGGGAAACTGAGGCAAACAGGGTTAAGTGAGACTTGCCCAAGGTCACACTGCTAGTGTTTCTGAATCCCAATTTAAACACAGGTCCTGCAAACTCTGGGCCTGGCACTCTATCCACTGCACCTAGGTGTCCATAGTTAGGGATCAATAACAGTTCATGTTGTGGCTGAATTTGACTAGAGCATAGTCCAAATATGGCCCAGCCCACAGGTTCAATTTCTTTGCTCAACTCCATGGCTGGTCATACACTACACCCTTAACCTCAGCCATCTGTCTAACAATTATGTCCATTCATCACAAGATGGAACTGAAGGTAAATGCAGATGAGTCAACAGAAGTCCAGCTCCATGACTGGGAGGAAAAAACTCCTAGTTTATACTCTAGGTATGTAATGGAAGATATGTAATGTCAACTTTGACACATAGCACATACCATGAAGCTGGAGTGATGAAAAAGAAAAAGAAGATATGTAGGAAAGCCTCACCAAAGTCAACAAACAATAGTATTCATTAATGAGCTTCAAGATGCTGCTGCTGCTGCCAATGATGAAGATGATGATGAAAGCACCACTTTAGCTAAGAATACTGTTCTAAACTATATTTTCCTATATTACAACAATAGTGCTTTGGAAACTAAATTTTTAATTAGTAATTTAGATCAGCAAAGGGTTAAAAGTTATTCAGAAATTATGAATATTCACATGAAATCATGAGTCATCTTTATTTCAGGACATACAAAAAAGGTGTTAAATTATATTCTTCAAGTTTTTTCCATCTTCAGTTACTCATTTTTTTTTGGAATAAAGCATAACCACATAGCATAACCACAAAGTAAACTTTAATGGAATTTTAGTAAACTCTTTCACTTGGTTTAATATTTTGGGGCTGCATAATCAAAACCTTATTCACCTAGGGATGCATTAAAACTATGGAAAAGCATCAAGCTGCTCAGATATCTAAAAATAAAATTAGAACTGGGGAATATATATCAAAGGGAAAGACTTAACCTTCTTCGGAACAGAACAGAACAGAACAGAACTTAGAACTGAAGTAATTCAGGATACCTTCTTCACTCTTCAGTAAATAACTAGAAATCCTTATACCACTAATGGGAGGGAGGTCAGTACTTCCTGTAGAGTCCACATATTTTTGTTTGGATATTAAACTCCATTGAATGCAAATAAAATTATAACAAACACAAGCCTTGAGGGTCCATTCTGAAAAGCACTGGAGCCATGAAAAACACTTATCTAGTTCAGTGATTGAAATACCTGATATTGCTACCCGCAGAAGCTCTGATCAATTGAAAAGGTGTTATCAATTTTTTAAAAATCATAACTATTCCTCGTGGATACTATATTGTATTTTAAAGGAACATTATCTTAGTGGATCTTCACAACAGATCTCTAAGGCAGGTAGGATGGTTCTTATTATAACTATTTGTGGTTCAGAGGGGTTGTGACTCACAGGACCACAGAATCAATTAACCAAGAGCTAGAAGGGGTCATGTGGTCTAACCCCTTAATTTTACAGGAGAGGAAAGTGAGGTCTAAGACTTGGGCTTTGCCCAAGATCATACAACTTGTAAGGAGCAAAACCTGGGTTTGACCCCAGGATTTTTTAACTTTGACTTGTACTTTTTCCTTTCCCTCCACTCAAGCCAGCAGGAAAGGGACTAGAGATAAGTGGTGGTGATTTATAAAAACAAAACAATGATTTGGATTTTATAACTTCCAAGGGGGCAAAAAGTTCATATAACTGGAAATTTAACCTAAAACAACATATTGGATGGGACAGAAACATTTATAATTAGATTGCTTCATGTTTAATGTTAATGTTTATGAATTACATTTTATTAAAAAAAAAGTGATATTATGAAAATGTCTATCACTTAATAGTAACTGCAGATTCAGTTCCTTTGATTTTGCTGTTTGGTGCATGCGAAAGATCTCTGCCTAACTTTTATTGTATAAGATATCTTCGAATTAAAAGTGTGAAAAATCACTTTGGTTCCTGCTTTTGAAGAGTTTTTCTACATGTTAATAGGCTAAGCAGAATTTTTGCACTTACTATTTTATAGTAATATCACTACATATTTTATTGATAGTCCACTTCTATTTTTAAACTATAATGGAGAAACCCAAAGGGATTTTTATTTCATAGTTCAATAAGGGTGTAAATAACTTGCTTCATATACCCATTAGAAAAAAGAATGCCCTTTGACAGTGGGTTATTATATAAAACGAATGTTATATAAACAGCAAAATTGATTTGCTCCTACATCTTATAACTGTAAATTGTGTCTTTGACATTACTAGTTGTCATTGAGACTACTTATTTCTTTGAGGGGTTTTTCTTGTGATATGAAATCTTTGTTTTTTATTAACTTAAATCATGATATGTATTGAACCTATAGATTATGGCTATATTCTGTATACAGAAACATGAAGTTTTTTTTAAATTTAAACTGCAAAACAAATATTCCAAAGCCTCATAACTGCCTGAAAATCTGGTTAAAACACAAATGCAACCAATTTCAGAGTTACTGTTCAGATTTCAGACTACCCTTTTATCATTCTGGTCTAACTCTTAATTTTATGACTTTGCTGGTTTCTATTGTAATAAACTGATCCTGAAAGTTCTTTTAGCAGAGAATCCCCATGTCTTCATTTTGTCTTCTTTGTAGTTTAAAAAAGCAAACAGGAACAAAATCTCAATCATGTAAGTGCTGCAGTTGACAGAATAGACCACAACTGTTATGTATTATAGTTTTTTAATGCAAATGTATAAATGGGTTTGAAATGTAAGCTATTTAATAGCTTATAATGGCTTTCTTGGAGCTACTGAAGGTCATATTATCTCATTTAAGCATACAGCGCTACAAAATCCTGATGAAAATGAAAGTAACGTAATTTCTGGCCAGATCCATAATTAAGCAAAATAGTACCTGGGGCCAACTCAGTTGGGGTGGGGGACTCAGCATGGCAGTGCAGAGAACAATTTTGTGGGGGAGGACAGGAGGATAGTATAATAGGGAAAGGGGTAGGGTGGTAGGGCGGATCATGTACAGGAGACTCTCAAGGCTGAGAGGGAGTGGTCTGCCCCTAGAAAGTCTTGAGGGTGTAAACTGTATTTATGTCTCTGAGGGACATTGACATAAAGCACAGGGATGATGGCTCCTTTTGGGACAAAGTACTGTCCCGCATTCTTCTGGGAAGGAGACACCCCTACTCTGTCAGTGCTTGGAGCAAAGCCCCATTCCACTTTGCCAATTCTGTCTCTAAGTCATTAACCCTGAAAGGGGTGGTGGTGTTTCAAATACTTTTGAAGATGTGCATAGCTGTTGATCTGTAGTTTGAAATCATAGTTCTAGAGGTTTTAAGGAAAGGGGTTGTTGTCTACCATGTTCAGCAGCTTAATTTGAAAGCTGGAGAAAAAGAGGCCCAGAAAGCTAACTTGCTGAAAGTCAAAGAGCTAGTTCAGGTATTGTCAGATAGGAACTTTAAAAAAAATAAAGTTTCTTTATTCCTTTTTTTTACCTTTTGGAAGGCACTTGGGGTTAATTGACTTAATGGTAATTAATGTAAATTTGAAGACCCCTTTTTGTTATGTCAAATAAGCAGGAACTTAGCCCTTAGTCAAGCTTCTGTAAAAGAGGCAGAGGGTGTGAACTCTCTCTCCTGTTGCTGACATAACAGGAAGGGTTTGGCTGAAACAGGATGCCAATGCTGTGTGTGTATATAAGAAAAGCCCCAGAGAGGCAGAATCAGAATTTTTCTCTTGGCAAGCTCCTGGTGGAGGAAGCAGAATTTTTACCTGACAAAATCCTTGTGGAAGAATCTTGGAGACTGAAGCCAGCTGAGAGGGGGAAAAGGGGAAGGGGAAGGGTGGAAGGAGGAAAGGGAAGAGGGGAAGGGGAGAGGGGGAAGGGAGGGGGAGAGAGAGTTTCTCTTAGCAGCAACTGGAAGACGGGCTTGCTGGACTGAGAACTGAGCTGGAGTTTTCTTGAGACCAGAATCTGGCAAAGACTGAAGTTGCTGCTGAGAAGGCTGCCTGGAGGGTTGAAGTTGTTGCTGTCACCTGGAAGGCTGAGGTTTCTTCTGGGTCCTAGGGCCAGCTGAAATTGCCGGAAGATTGAAGAAGCATGATCAGGATGTTCATACTTTGTTTGTGGCTTGGTTGATCCTTGAATTCCCAGGAATAGAAGTTGTGAAGGTTTTGAGATGTGCTAGACCCTGTGAACTTCATTGTGTACCAGGAACTGCTCAGAGGACTGGTCAAGGAGCTGGGAGCTGTCTGCCTCTGAATCCAGGTGATTGTTTGGTGGATTCAGGTAGGGCTGGGACCATGCAAGGGGATCCAGGGAATCTGAGAGACCACCCTGAGTCAAGACAGAGAAAAGGCCTCTCCTTGGATATAGAATTTGGTGATGAAATTGAAGTTTACTAGAGACCGAGGGGTGGAGGGTTTGTGCAAATTTTCTAATGATTGTATTTAGTGATTAATGATACTTAGTGACTGATTGCTAGATAAGTGACTGATTAAGTTAACCTATGATTGCCCCATGAGTGGAAGACGTGACCATTGTATTTTGAGATGACTGAATGACTAAGGAGGCAAACCTCCTTAGGAATACCAGATAATTGTTCTTTTGTTCTTTGTTCTAAATACTGTAACCACTTTGTTGAAAACTATGTGGCCATTTTAATGATAATCTGCTGTGAACACTATATTGTGTTTTTCTGTGATAAGATTTAATGTTGTGAATGCTATATTATGATTTGTTGTGAATGTTTTCCTTCGATTTGTTCTTGAATAGAATTTGTTCTTGTTCACTATACTGTGTAATCAGAACCTTAAAAGCAGTTCATGGTAGCATTCTTTTGGGAAGCTGCTCATGCATGGCATTACAGTGACTTGCCCAAGGTCACACAGCCAGCAAGTGTTAAGTGTCTGAGGCTGGATTTGAACTTAGGTCCTCCTGACTCCAGGGCTGGTGCTCATGGCACTACCTAGCTACCCCCAAAATTAAATTTCTTGACAATTTGTTTATTGACACTGCAGAACTTTTCTCTCTTTACTATGTGGTTGTGTAGTTTTACAAAATTAAAATATAATTTCCTATCATCAAATAATATAACATTGCTTGGGTTGTAAAGGTGATGATATGATGCTGAGCATTATATATGCTATCTTCTGTATGAGAGTGATTTGCCATTAAAAAGGATCACACATCAAGTTTGTTGTAGTGATGATACATCCATATTTTGGTCCTATATTTCTTTGGAAAAATGATACATGTTTGAGGGAGGGGTTGTTTTAGACAGAGGTATAGCTTATGGCCATGGAATTGGGTAAGTTGGGCGTATGGGAGAATCAAATGGAGAAGATGTATATGTAAATCTTAAAAGGCATTCACATACACAAAAGGAAAACTTTGGTCCAGAAATCTCCAAAATGTATCACAGAAATATTTGACACAGCTTCCTTTCTGTTTTTATAATGAACTCTATGACTAATTTATTCTAGGAAATAGCATATGTGTGTGTATACATACATACATACATTTTTTGAAGCATTTCTTGAAACCTTCTGAATGATCTTCAAGAGAGCTGACTCACTACCAGGAAATAGGATTTTGCCAAGCATAAACAACTCAGAGCACTATCTAATTTGGGTCTGATTTAAAATTGAACCCATCAATATTGGAAGAGGTCTAAACTTGGCAAATGTGCTTGTCTCTAATAACAACATCCATTCTTGTCTTTAGTCAATAGTATGGCTGCACACCAAGTGACTTGCAGATTTTATTGATGGGAGGAGTTCAAAAACTCTAACAGAACTTTGTCCAAAAACTTTTTTCCTGTTTAAAAGTCTGCTTTTAATCTTTGGAGATGGGGTGGGGTCAGGGCAAAAACCTATAATTTATGTTAAGGATCAAAAATTCTTGGTGCAGTTTAAGAAGTGCTTTGACTTTTATTAGTTTTGTGACCTTGGGCAAGTCACCTTGCTTCTTTCTGTTTTAGTTGCTGCATTTGGCAAAGGAAGGGATTAGATTTGATTATAGCTAAAATGTCTTTCTTTCAGTTCAACTGTCCAAATAATAGCACAAATGAATGTGATGATAATTCCATAATAACGTGTTTTTATATAACACCTTGAGATTTGTAAAGAACTATACATATGTTATCTCATTTGACCCTCACAACAATCATGTTCCTTTATTACTCCTATTTTGTAGATGAGGAAACTGAGATAGACAAATGAAATTACTGTTCCAAGGGTCACACAGCTAGTAATTGTCTAATGAGGATTTCCTACCTCCAACTCCAACACTTAGCCACCATGCAATCCAGCTGCCTTGGTGTACTGAGGTGGAGAACTAAGTTTGACTTCCCTGAAAGGAACCACTGAAAGTCTCGGCCATTGGTGGATGATTTAAACTCATGATCCCAAAGAACAATACCATTACTGCACTCCAAAGAAAAAGATACCAAGGGATTTAAGATCTTCCTTCTGCATCTCTTTATAGTAGGGGATTTTCCTTAAATGCAGAAATGATAGTAAGTGGAGGACAAAAAGACCCTTGATTTTTTTTCACTCTCTCAATCCCAAACATATTTTTAAGAAAATTTCCTTTGACATGTAGGACATAAATTAGACAAGAGGATTGTGAAGGTACTTGGATTACAGAAATCAAGGAAAAGGATAAGAAGACAGAAAGATAAGGAAAGGGTGAGGAAAGTGGGAAGCCTGAGGCTATTTCATCTGGCATAATTTACAATCAAATTTTATATTACTGCTGCTGCCCCTTCCACCCCAAACTCTGCCTTCTCTACTCCTCTCAGGTCAAAGCTAATTATTCACAATGTCATTTTAAGTGGAGGGAAGGAGAGTGAAGGTGACACTGATGAAGTCAGAGGAAACTTCCAGACCAGTGAATGAAAGAATGATAAAAATCATTACCAAAAGCTTACTATGTGTCAGGCACAAGGTAAGGCAGTCCCTGCCCTCAAGGAGCTTATACTCTAAATGGGAAGACATCACATAAAGAGGAACTAGAATTGAAGGAGATGTAGTGATGGTGAGGTTAAGTTCTGATCAACATAAAGTGAAAACTCATGTATTAGGGCCAGGATCACAGAGACAGAGTTCAGTGTTGGTAGGAAGTAGGTAGGAGGCTGGGGAGTACAGGCAACATGGTTAAAAAGTGGTGGGAAAAGGCTAAGTTGTCCTGTTGTCTCTATATCTGGTTGCAACCCACTGGCCTTGCCTAATTTCCCACAAATTAATTATAAAGAGGAATAAGTGCTAAAAATTTCCCAAAGGAATGCATTAAATTATATGAAATAATTAGGATGACTCCTATCATATTTACATATTCATTTGCATGAAATTTATGTACGATTCCCATATACCTATTTGGATGTGAGTGTTATTCTTGAGACATTTTGAACATTTTGTGACTTCTGCCTGGAGGCCTTGGCAGTTCTTGAATTTTCTGCTTATATTAAAAGAATTAAAGGAAGGTTTTCAGTGCAGTAAGTATTCTATAGAAGACTTGTCAAAGGACATAGACAAGGAGGGATGGAGAGAGGAGACAAGCATTTATTAAGTACCTACTGTGTGCCGGGTCTGTGCTAAGAGCCTTACAAATATGAGCTCATTTGATCTTCACAACAAACCCATAAAGTCAGTGTTATTATTGAGGCAGAAAGAGGTTAAATGATTTGTCTGGGATCACAGAGGTAGCGTCTGAGGCTGGATTTGAATTCAGAACTTCCTGACTCCAGGTCCAATCCTCTATCCACCTTTCCACTAAGCCAGATAGTCAGGTATTCAATAAACATTTATTAAGTACCTACCGTGTATAAGCCATTGTGCTAAGTGCTCTGAATACAAAGAAAAATAAATAAGACAAAACCTGCTCTCAAGGGGGACACTCTCTAATGGAAAGGACAACATGTAAACAACTGGGTCCAAACAAATTGCATACAGGATAAAGTGGAAGCAATTAATGAAGGGAAGCCACTAGAATTAAGGGCATCAGGAAAGGCTTTTTGTAGAGGGTGAGATTTTAACTGGGGCTTGGAAGAAGCAAGGAAAGCCAGGAGGTGGAGATGAAGAGGGAGAGTATTCCCTAAATGGCGAACAGCCTCTGAAAATGTTTAGCATCAGGAGATGGAATATTTTATGAGAGGAGCAGCAAAGAAGCCAGTGTCAGTGGATTGCAGGGTATGTGAGTGGGGGGAGGGGTGGAGAGTGGAAGGTAGGAGAAGACCAGAGAGATTGGGAGCATGGGAAAGGTTACGGAAGAGTTCTGAATGCCACACAGGATCTTATATTTGATCTTGGCGATGATAGGGACTTCCTTGACAGGGGAGAAGGCAGGGAGTAGGGAAAACACTGTCAGACTTTTGCTTTAGAAAGATTACTTTAGCAGATGAGTGGAAGATGGATCGGAGTGGGGAAAGATTTTTGACAGGCTCTTGCAAAAGTCCAGACATGAGGTATAAGGGCCTGCACCAGGGTGGTAGCAGTGTCACAGGAGATAAAAGGCACATGGAGGAGATATTACAAAGGCAAAATCAACAGGGCTTGGTAACACGTTGAATACAGGGATAAGAGAGAGAGTGAAGAGTAGAGGAAAGCAAAAAGCAGTGAGGTGGTGAGCCTGGATGACTGCGAGGACTGTGGTACTTTTGACAGAAATAGGGAAGCTGGGGAAAAAGAGAAGCTTGGAGCCAAAGATAATGAATTCAGTTTTGGGCACGTTGAGCTTAACATATCTACGGGACATCCAATTTAAGATGTTCAATAGGGTAGTGCTGGATAAATAGATTTGAGAATCTTCAACATAGAGAAGGTAACTGAATTCAGGGAAATGAAGAGATTAACAACCAAGTTCAATAGTTTAGAGAGAGAAGAGAAGAGGGCCCAGCCCAGAGACCCATATGACACCCACACCATTAAGGGTCATGATCTGGGTGAGGATCCAGCAAAGCAGACTGAGAAGAAGAGGTCAGATAGGTAGAACCCAGAGAGAGAGAGAGAAAACGAAACCAAGAGGGAAGAGAGTGTCAAGGACAAGAGGGTGATGGACAATGTCAAAGGCTACAGAGATGCTAAGAACTACGAGAGGATTGAGAAAAGGCATTGCATTTGGCAATGAAGAGATTTGAGGGGGTTGTGGGCAAGGGGCGAGATGCCTTGAACTGAAGAAGCAATTATTAAGTAGCTCTCCAGCGGTCCTAGATCCTCTGCTAGGTGCTGGGAAATAAAGAAAAACAAATCTCATCTCAAGGGCCTTACATTCTTTTGGAGGTGAAACAACATATCACAGAATGCTTGCAAAATAATTTCAGAGATCCATGTAAATATTCCTTTTTATTGACATAACCACTGTCTGACTTGTATTTCTTCTTCCATGATTGCATGAAGCCAGGGAACAGGGTTTATTTAGGGAAGACAGGATGAGAGGCAACAAATGAAAGAATAGGAAGAGAGAGGACAAATTCAGCCTTGGGCAACTTTATGGAGACATCCAGCCCCTCTTCTACAACAGACACATTCTACAACTTTCTCCAGTGCTCTGTAATATTCACCCCATTTCGGAAGCCCAATCTTCTTGTATTAAGTTATCAAAACCTTCTCTCAAGAAAGGCAGGATGACCTAATGGGAAGAGCAGGAGACCTGGAGTCAGGAAGTCCTTGATTCAAATCCCGTCTGAAACTTAGCAGCTGTGTGATTCTGGGAAAGTAACCAAATCTTTCTCAACCTCAATTTCCTCATCTATAAAGTGGGGATAATGATATCAGCTCCCTCCTAGGATTGATGTGAGGATCAAATGAGGTCCTTTATATATATATATATTAAGAGTTTTGTCAACCTTAAAGTACAATATATATACATAATAGCTATTATTGAGACCTTAATAGGAATTTATGCCAATCAAGGTGTTATCTTCGACCCTTCTTCACATTCTCCTCTCATGACCAATCAGCCATGAAATCATAGAATCAAAAGCCTTGTCCTGTGTTAAAGGATTTTCTAGAATCCGTGAATGGAGTAAGGAGTGGTAGGAAGGGGGCCCCTTCCCCTTCTTCTTTTCCTAAAATTGCTTTATATAGGGGGCTGTCTATCCTATCCATAGGTAAGATTGGTCGTGAGTAAGAGCTGTGGGTGACATAATTGGAATAATTCCCTCCTTTGCCAAAATCCTTCCATTTCTCACTTCTTGGGCCCAAGTGTCTGAAGAAAGCAGCATGGTTTAGTGGAGAATTTATTGCCTTGGAATCAGAAGTCTGCCTCTGCCACTTACTGACTCTATGACCTTGAATGAGTTACTTTGCCTCAGGATTATAATAAAAGTCGTGCAGCTCAAAAGCTTGCTATCTTTGTCCCTAAATGAGTGCTTTCCTTCTGACTTCACTCTTTCTTTCTGTGGTGTCATCTTTTACCCAGGTGCTATTTTCTTGGAGGGTTATCTTTAATAGCACTTTCTCTCCCTTTTCACAACTAATCAGAATCAATTTCACCTCCACAATCGCTCTCACACCCACAATAGAGAAGAGATTCTCTAGTCGAGTTGCTACCACCATAGTATAAGCAACTATTTCCACGTGTTTGGACTATTGTATGAGCTTCTAAACAGGTCTTCTCTTTACTTCATCCATCCTTCACACCACTAGCAAATTAATTTTTCTTATGTACTAATCTAGTTGGAGTAGTCTTTTGCTCAAAATTTTCAGTTTCTCCCTATTGTGCAAATCCCAAACTCCTTTGCCTGGCATTCAAGGCCCTGTAAAATTTCGTTTTGTGCTCTCTATTTGACTTTCCCTCATACTAGTAACCTACACATATTATTCAATCCAGAAAAGAAGACAGTTCTTTCCACCCCCAAGCATCTCCAATATATCCACAATTACCCAAGTACCAACAAGGTACTTTGTGACTGCATTAAACATTTTTCACAGTCTAGCCCTATGCTATCTTTCCACATTTTACTTCTCAGTCCAGTTGACTTCCCCTCCCCCCATCTTTCATCTCTGAGTCTTTGCACAGACTCTTTCTGCAAATGGATTTCACCTTTCACCTTTATGCCTTGGAACCCCTATCTCTCTTCAAAGCTCAGCTTGACTCCCCTTGTTCCTTTGCTGTTACTGCTCTCCCTATTCCCCAATTATTTTAATGTTTACTTTCTATACATTGTATGTCTTCATAGTCATACATGTACTATGCTTCCACATCTTCTCTTCTTCCCTCAATAGAAACAAGTTCCTTGAGGACAGGGATTGTTCCGTTTCTATTATTGTATCTCCAGTGACTCACATACAATATATATTTAATAAATGCTTGTTGTTGCAAAACCACATAATTTTTAGTTACTATTATGTGAGGGTCTATTTTAAGCACTTGGCAATTACAGCAATAAGTGAATTCATTAGCTTCCATATCCATTGAGAGATCGGGAAAGCCTGCCCTACTTGCTTAGAACACTCTACTTTTCAAGCCCTTTCACATTTAGGGCCATTTCAAATTTCATAACAAGGTAAGTAGGGCTGAGACTATGATCTCCCTTCGAAAGATGCAAAAGCTGATGCATGGAGGAAATTAATGAATTTCCCCCAGGGTACCTGACAAGTTATAGTCAAGTCTAAAATCTAAGTTCCTCTTTCCACCAGGTCATATCGCCTCCCAAATATCAAGGAGAGATTGGAATGGTGACAAGTAAGGGTTTGATAGATAGAGCAGCTGTAGAATTACCTTGTAGAGGGAATCCAAGGAGGTGGACTGAAGGCCTTAGACCTCCCCTTGGGCAGGGGAGGGAATGTGAGGAAGTACCGGAAGGGAAGGGAGACTTCCCTATTTCATAATTTTATTTACACACAATCTTCACATTGTTTCATAAATGCCTTGGCCTGAGCTTTAGAGAACATTGATTTAAATAAAAAGAGCAGAGCAAAATCCCAAGATATGTGGGTGGCATGTTAACTGTAACATTTGCTAGACTGAAAGTGAGTGTATGTTATGATGAAGGTTTCTCCAGAATGCAAGAATATTAACATTACATATTTATTTTTGTTTTCAAATCTTACACGAGAGTGTCTATCTGTGAGAGAACAGAGGCCCAAAGATATAATCAGTTACGTGTCCTGCCTACTGAAAGCAGCATCAAAATGTACATTTACTAGGCTGTAAAATAATTCTATTTATTAGTGAAATCTTTGTATAGTGTAAAGAAAAATCAGTGCCAGTGGGGTTTTCCTTGTGCTCATTTCCTGGGTCCTTGAGGGCTGGGTAAGTCCTTAAGAGTTCTATAAATAAATTGTATGGAATGCCATTTCATTTCTCATTTGTGTTGGCTCACCAAGTGAGGGGGTAAGGGAAGAAGGGATTTGGCCGTTCCAGGACTGGAAGCTGAAGATCTCTACCCAGGGGGTGAGAAGCTCATTAAAATGATCACCTAGCTCCCCTGCAGAGCAGGCCAACTCCTTTCTTCCCCTGGGGAGGGAAGAGGCAGTTTAAAGATTGGATTAATTTACCCTTGGTGACTATAGAGGGAGATGTAGATTTTCTTGGCTGACATAAGCAGCCTATAGGAAGAAACTCAGTGATCACATTTCTAAGGGGTGGTAGCTTTCTCTGCTTCAACAGGAGAGGGTTGTTTACTTGGAGTTGCTAGGAGCATCTGGCTTGTCCTGGACAGTTTCAGACTACAAAGCCACAGGACTTTTTGACCCTAGCATATGAAAAAGCTAGGGATGGTGTTCATGGATACAGACATAGGATTGAATTATAAAAATCATAAATTTGAAGTAGGGAGGGACCTTAGAGGTCATGTAATCCAACTCCCACCTTCCCCAGAAGATGAGGAAACAGTCTCAGATAGGTCGGCAGGTCAAGTTTATGATGCTCTTCGGAACTAAAACCCAGGACTCTTATTATTAAATGATACTGGGAAGGGAGAAGGGGAAAACCCCAGTTATATCATAGTTAAAAACTACAATTTAATATTTTATCTTTACCTTCATTAAACTCTTTCACTAAACACCAACTGAACCACCTATTTAGGATTAAAAAACTTCCAGAATTGGGGTATCCATGCCACAGATATATCCTTATTCTTTTAGAGAAGGGTCTCTGAACCTAGAATTGCATTACTTGTTTTTTTAACTGTTGTATTTCAATATAATAATATTAAATAATGCTGGTTTCTTTTGTAGTCTTATGCATTTTAATCATAATTGCCTTGGAAAACAAAACAAAAAATGCATTTTAAAATATAATCCTGAGAAGGGGTCCATAGGTTACACCAGACTGCCAAAGAGGTATGAGACACACAAAAGGTTAAAAATCTCTGCTTAGCCAATTGAATGACAACAGGGCTATTTTCTCTGCCTAGGCATGCCGCCTGATCACCCTAGATCTCAGTTTTTATATTCATAGAGTGGGACAACTACCTATCAATCTCACAAAGTTGTTTTAAATTACCAATGAAATGTCTATCAATGTGCTATAAAAAACTATAAATCAGTATATTGATGTATGGGGGATTTTTAGGGTGATGATTCAAAGCATACTGCAAGATGCTTATTATAAAAATACTTGATTCTTTATTATAAAATTACGTAATAGGAAAGAAGAATCTGTTTTACTAATATGAAACCTCAGTATAATTTCCTTTCTGTGGTATGTTTTATAACCTCAGAGGTAAGATGCTAACAGGGACTCCAGTAGCAATCCCTTTCTTCCCCCTCACCTCCCACACTGGTTCTGGGCAGGGCTCCAACTAAACCAGACTAGACATACCATTATCTACTCTGTTGTTGTAAATATTCAGATAATGCAATTCTATAACCTTCATGGGCAATGCATTTGAATGTCTCACTGCTCAGAATTAAAAAAAAAATTCTTCCTAAATTACAAGCCAATCTGGTCTTACCGAATAACCCATTTACTTTTAAATTATCCTATATTTAGAAAAAGTAGAGAACGACTTATCACTAAAAGAAAATAAAGGACTATGTTTACATATTATACATTTTCAGGTATCATATTAATACATTTAATTAGGGCTATACAGAGGTATGAAAATTTCTGGTATATTATAAATCTACGTAAAAAAGCTTATTCAAAATCTTTATAGCATACAAATGAATGGAAATAGAAATTAAATATAAAGATGATTTATGTAGTGTCAGTTATTGTCAGCAATTATGTAGTGTCCGTCTATTGCTTATGACAGCTAAGTTTAAGAGTTAGAAAATAAAAATCTATTACATGTTTTAATAGTAATGTTAAAGCTATTTAATATTGGAAGAGCTATTGCTTTTAAGAGTTGTTTTTCCTGTATTTCCTTTTAACCATTCACATTCTGTCTTGGAGGAATTTTTAGAATTCTTGACCTGGATTCAAGAAGACCAGAGCTCAAATTTAGCCTTAGACATTTACTAGCTGGGTAACTCTGGATAGGTCACTTGATCTCTGTCTGCCTATTTCTTCATCTGTAAACTAGGGGCTAATTTATAGCACCTAGCTCTCAGGGATGCTGTAAGGATAAAATATTTGCAAAATAAAGTCTTAAATATTACATAAAGACTAGTGATTATTATTACCATTATATTTGGATATACTTTACCTGTCTTGATTTCCTTCTGAGTTCTGAGTATAATGCCAGCATGCTCAATAAATATTTTACTTTAGTGCAATTAGCTGTCCAATTAGATGGCAAACTCCTTGAAGGCAATACCATGTTTTGTACTGCTTTTTATTCCTTCACCTCCTTTCTAAGTACATTGTTTTTAGAATAGACAATTGTTTTTAGAATAGACAATTCCTTTGAAGAGATTGCACCTTGAAATGAAATCTGTCTATCCATTGAGGCTGTCTTCAACTCAGTAAATTGTAGGTTAGACATGAGGAACCAATAGAATGTTAGAATGGAGAGGATTCTCTTGGCCACTCCCAAACCTACATTTGGGAACTGAAAGAGGACTAAATGCTTAAAATCTCATCATTTCAGGTTTCTGTCAGGGTTCTTCTGTATGGCAGATAGGAAAAGCAAGTGAAAACTTCTAAAAACACATCATGCTTTTGCAAACGTAATGGCATGCAGAGTCTGCATTGCTATTAATTGGACTGGTGTAACCTTTAAATAGTAGAACCTTTAAACTTTCTAAAAAAACAATGGATAGCTATTTCTGGTTGGATTGCACAAAATATGCAAATGACAGAATAATGCAACAGTTACAACTCTAGCTGTTGGGCCAAAACAGATTCATTGTTCTATGATTTCCATTATTGTGGTATTTGGGACATGTTCTTCTGGAGGTAAAAGCCTGTTCTTTCAATTATTACAACAAGATGCCCCACAGGCCACGTTAGTACTTTCCCATTCATTTACATCTCCTCAACCAGAAATGCTAGAGTTGGTCAATTTGAATACAGTTGTCTGTCTACTCAAATAGACTATAAGCTTCTTTTTCCTCATAGTCTCTCCATAGGATTTTGGATGCACACACACACACATGTTTATATATACATTTAGTTTATACATATATGTGTGTGTGTATACTAAATTTCAATCTTGACTTTCTTGAAATTCAACAGATTTAAATTTAACAAACATTCATTAAGCAACTACTATATAGAAAAATATAATAGGAACCAGGGAAGACAAAAGTCTTAAATAAAGTTTGGTCCCTATCCTCAAGTAGCTTATAGTCTTGTAAGCGATAATTAGTTCTCCAAATCCTCCCAACGTAATGTTACTATTTAATTGGAACATAGATTTAGAGTTAGAAAAAACCTTAGAGGTTATTCAGCCAAAACCCCTCATTTTGCAGATGAAGAAACTAATGAGGAAAGTATAGTAGTATCAGAGGATCCTACTAGATCACCAAGTTGATCCAAAATTTATATTTGTTCTGTTGAATATGTACAGAAAATAACTAGAGGAGCAGAAGTAGGCTAAATATGGTGTCAGCTAAAGAAAATCAAATTATAGTACAATATCTATACAGTAATGTCTTTGGAATGAGTAGGATTGGGCATGATCAAGGTACAAAAAAAGGCAAGATAATCTAGAGAGGTTTCTCAAGACCCTTCTTTCTATGGGAGGGAGGCTGGAGAAATGACACTCCCTTTCTGTCAGCCTATAAGCTGGGAATCTTTCTTGTCATGTGCATAACATTAAAAGGTGTTAGATTCCAATAAGTTGAAACATGGGAAAAGTCCTTTGGCAATAAAGTAGCCTATACAGCAATATTCTCTGAATGTAGAGGAAATGTACTTTGGGGTCTTAAAAAAAATAGGGAATAAAACAAGTATTTTCATAACATAGTACAATAAATAAAATTGCACACAAAACTGCAAATCTACCATGCACAACTTGCTATTCCTTATAAAAACATCTACATTTTTCCCTTCCCCCTCCCCCACCCTAGAAATGGCTACCAGTAGACACAAATAGATGTACACACACACACACACACACACATACATGCACGCATGCACACACAATTATTCTATTTATCAGTTCTTTCTCTGGATGCAGATAGCATCTTTCTTCATATGTCCTTTATAGTTGAGTATTTATAATAGTCAAAATAATTTAATTGCTCAAAGTCACTCTTAAAACAACAGTGCTGTTACTGTATACAATGTTCTCTTGGTTCTGCTCATTTTGTTCTTCATTATTTCATGCAAGTCTCTCCATATTTTCCTAAAATCATTGAGCTCATCATTTCCTATGACACAGTAGAATTCCATCATAATCATAAACCACAAATTGTTCAGCCATTCCCTAGCTGATGGGCATCTCTCTCATTTCCAAGTCTTGTCACCACAAAGAGAGCTGCTATAAAGAGGCTTTTTTTTTTTAATGTGAGCTGCCTGGATCCAGGTATGCCTGAATATCAGGCCTTATGGGGAGGTAACTGCTTATCTGCTCTGATTATTAAGGGCTATCAGGAAGAAGCTCTACCCACAAATTTCAATGTTTAACATTATTCATTCTACATTATGATAATGATAACTCCCTTGTACAGAGAACACTGAGAATCAGAGAGATTATAGGTTATAGTTGAGCCTTAGAGCTGTAAGTCAAACATAGGTCTGTTTGTTAACTTCAAGGTCAATGGTATTTCCTTTATAGCTTTGTCCTTTTGAGGCTGGGAAGGTGTTTTGGTCAGCAGGAGTTCCCTATTAAAATGGAGACACTCAGTGGGAGAGGTCACACCTGAAGTTATCAGCTAACACTTTATCAGTCAACACTTTGTTCCTTTTTGCCTATCTGATTCTGTGATGTGGAGTCTCAGAGCTGCTTTAATATGTAGCTCTCTACTTATGGGTGATTTGGAACATTTTTTTTTATTGCTGTTGAGAGGTTGGATATCTTTCTTAGACAACTGCCTGTTGATATTTTTTTTGACTATTTGTCTATTGAGGAATGGTCTGGTTTTTATAAATTTGAATAAATTCCCTATATCTATATCTATATATCTATATCTATATCTTAGAAATAGGACCTTTATATCAAGGCAAACTTGCTGCTGCTGCTGCTGCAAAAAATCCATTAACCATTTCTTTTCTAATTTTAGTTGGAGAGAAAACATTTTTTTAAACTCATCACTGGTAAAGATAATATTTTAGAGCAAATATATGGATAGAAATAATTTGAAAGTAAAACAACTGAAAAATCAACCTAAAAAAAACTAACTTGAATAAGTAAGAATGAGTAGGACTAATGGAAGAGAGAAAAGAAGGAAGATAAATACTAGGAGAGAGTGGAAATGTATCTTTCAATTTTCACTTCTTTTTCCTATTTTGACTAGTGCCAATCCCAGTCCTCTACTTCCTTACCCTCTTCTCACAGGATAGTAGGCACAGAATAAGAGATTCTGATTTATGCAGAAACTTCTCTCTATAACTCATCTTCTGAAATTAGTTCTATTCTAAGGGGAAGTGGGCTAACCCACACTCATCTTTTCTTTCCTTAACTATTGTTGTACATGTTTCTTTTCCCATAGTTATACACGTTTCTTTTCCCATAGAACATAAGCTTCTTCAGGGAGTAGCTCTTATATTTTTGTCTTTGTAACTCTAGTCCCTACTACAGAGACTGACACATTTATTTGTGGACTAGGAGTAGATAAAATCTTTGTATGCTGATGAGTGCCAAATCTACCTCTCTTCTAGTCTCTAGTGTCATATCTCCAGCTGCCTTTTGGACATATCAAACCGAACTTCCAATAGACATATTAAATCAAATATGTTGTAAATTGAGCTCATTACCTTTCCCCCTGATCCTTTCCTTGTCCAAACTTCCTTATTACTGTCAAGGGGACCACCGTCCTCCCTGTACCCCAAGCTTGCAACCTGGGTGTCATCCTTGACTTCTCACTATCTTTCTCCTCCCGTATTGATTCTGTTGTCAAGGTCTGTTGATTTCATCTTTGCCATATTATAACAAATTACTGAATACAAGCCAGGCATTTTGCTAGGTGCCAAGGATACAAAAATAATCAAACAAAAATCCAGAACAGTTCCTTCCCTCAACAAGTTTACATTCTACTGGGGAAGGAACATTTATACAGATGAGTGGATACAAAGTATCCATATAATATAGTCTCAGAGTTCCCTATCACAAACCGCACTTAAACTGGCAGGTCATTATCCTGTGAGGGAGAATACTACTTCTCCCCTCAGAGTTCATTATTGGGGGTGCTTTCTCTAGTAAAACAGCTCATGAGCTTCCACCAATGGGCCTCACTCATTATTATTTAGTATAAATTGTACAGCCAAACTTATGTGGCTTTTAGAAATGGGTGTTTAACATGATGATACAACACAAGACATCCTTCAAAGCAGGAGCACGTTCTTTCACAAGTATAGATAGTGTAATGGAAAGTAAGCTCACACTTAGAGCATATGTGGAGTGACTCACAGTCCTTGGTTGCTAGACTTTTTCTTCGTTTTGGGGAGGACTTGAAAAATTTAGCTTAAGTGTGGCATAGCTTTCTTCTGGGATCTTTGTAGAGTCCTGAAGCTGTCTTCTCTTAATAGGTTTACTTTGTCCTTGGTTATTTCTGCTAGCCATAGCTGTATGGGAGGGGACACCTTTAGGATGCTGATGAAAAGTCCAAACCCTTCAAGCATCTGAAAATTATCATCTAGTCAAGGGAGGAAAAGCAAGAAATGGAAGCTCTTGTCATCCTCCCCTCCTCCCCCTTCCCTCCAAAATTCTTTCTCAGGAAATTGGTTGGAAAGCAGGTAGCTAGCTCCAGCTAACATTAAAAAAGAAATGAAATTTGACTTCCACACCTGAACTAGTTAGGCACCTGAATTCTAGAATCCAGACTGGTTTGCTCTTTTTAAAAACTTCAGGAGGTATTTCTTTGGCCAATTCCAATATACTCCCCATATTGATTTTTTATTTCATCCAGTGGCTTTTATTTCTTCTAAACTGAGTAAGGACTTTTCCCAACCTGGTTGAAATATCTATTAACTCAACAGTAGTGTTCTCACCTGATAAAGATATTGGGGTTAGAATATTTTGTTAGCTACCTCATTTAAGGGTGAGGGTTGATTGACTGATGGAATCAAGTCTCACACTTATACCTACAAAGCAAATACAAATTAATTTGGTGTGGGAGTAGGGGTGGAGATGTAGGAGTGGGTGGGGGTGGCTCACTTACTACATACTGTAGAAATAAATAAAACTCTGGGCATTTAGAGACACCTTGACAACAGCTGAAGGTTCTAAGATAAAAAGGGAAAGAGAGAAGGTATTCCACGAATGAGGAACAACTGGCAAAAAGGCACTAAGATGGATCTTAGAAACCATCTTGTTCAACAATCCCATTTTGCTGGTAATGAAACTGAGACCCAGGGAGTTTAAGTGATTTGCCCAAATTCACACAGGTGAAAAAGTGGCAAAGCTGTGATTTCAATTCAGATACTCTGATTCCAAATCCAGCTCTTTTAATTGATTATGGGAAGAGCAAGTAGATAAATCTGGCTGCTTTAGGAATATGAATTTAGCAGCAATGTGGACAGTGGATTAAAGGGGTGAAGATTTGAAGCAGAGATGTGGATTAGGAGATTATTGTGAGCTGATAAGGACCTGACTAGGGTGGTAGTCATGTGATTTGTTAAGAGATAGACAAGAGAGACATTTTGGAGATAGAATTAGCAAGAGTTGACAGTTGGTTGGATATGGGGGTGAGGGCAAGTAAGTTGAGGATAAGCATGAGCTTGTGAACCTGGGAAGTTGGAAAAGATGATGGCAAACTAGACAGATATTGAGAAGTTAGGAAAAGGGATGGGTTTCAGTAGGAAGATATGTTTGATTTCGGACCTATTGAGATGTATAGTGGGCAGTTAGTAAGTTGAGACCATAGTTTAGGAGGAAGGTGAGGATGAGCATGCAGATTTGGGAGTCATTTGCATAGAAATGATCATTGAAACTATGTGAACTAATGAGATCATGCAGAGCTATTGGTTGTCCTTTGTTCTGGAAGAGGACCATGACATCAGGGAGGTGATGCCATAACAAGCAAGTGAACTGGGTTTAAATGAGGGAGGGCTGTAAAAAATCACCAGCCTCACTTTCTCCTCTGAAGCCATCTGGGTTCAGTGACAAGATATAGATCAGGATGATCAGAGATGGCCTTGGATGCAATGGGAGCACACAGAATGGAGAGGGCCAAGGACAGCTTTTGAGGCACATCCCATCCCAAGGTATAAACAAATAAAACAAAGGTAATTCAGTTTTCTTGCCCTAACACTCAAAAAGTTGCACATTTGTGAAGAGAATGCATTCATTTAGTACTGGAGGACCTGGGTTCCAATTCTTGATCTGCTACTTACTACATGTGTGACTTTGCACGAGCCATATCTACGGACCTCAGTTTCCAAATCTATAAAATGAAGAGGTTGGACTGGATGATCTCTGAGGATTCTTCCAGCTTTAAATCTATGAGTCTAGGATGGAATTCTTATAGATGAGCTGAGGAGTTAACTAATATCCACGCAGCATTGCCAATCAGCACATAAGACTTTTTGACTTTTTTTGTCAATCTGTCAACTAAACCCCTTTGTAGACTGAGAGTATTTGTCTATCTTTGTGATAAAGGCATAAAGCCATAGAAAGTTCCAGATGGGAGAGAAAAAGTTATTCCTTTCAGTTTTTCTTCTCATTTTCTGGTTGAAGAAACCAAATCAGAAGCAATATTCTCAAGGTCAAGACAGCTAGCTGGCAGCAAAATTAGAACTGACTTCTGCTACTTTCCATCCTTTCCTCAGTGGCTCCACTTCTCTTCCCCACCCCCACCCTAAACCCTGCTCCCCAGCCACCAAGACTCATGTTCTTCCCATGGAAAAGGATGAAATTAGGTGATATTTGCCCTGACAACCCATACCACACACATATAACTTCATTTCTTTTAAATTTAACAAAAAGCAAAAGGCAATTTGTCTTAATTATTCATGATTATCCTGATACTTTTAATTTGCTCTAAAATACAGAGCAATGTAGATGAAAGGTTATAAAAACTAAATGAAAAGTAATTAAGACTGATGAAAATCCAAATGCTCCCATACAGCTCAGTGCTGCCTATCTTTACAATAGTTTGACACATAAATACATTCTGTTAAATATTCTTTCTATAGAGGAGGAGTTAGGAAACATAAGTTCTGGTATTAAAATAATTAAATGCCATAGTTTCCTCATTTGTACAAATAGGCACCTATGTTGTACAGTGGATAAAGCATTGGATTTGAAGTTAGGAAGTCTTGAGTTCAAATTCTGCCTCAGACACTGAGTAGCCCTATGACCCTGGGCAGGTCAATCAACCTGTTTGCCTCAGTTTCCTTATCTATAAAAATGGAGATAATGGAAATGACCTCTCAGGGCTATTGTGAAAATAAAATGAAATAACATTTGTACAGAGTTGTAAAAACTAAAGTGCTATGTGGAAGTTAACTATTATTATTAGGAAGCAAAATCAGATTACCTCTAAGGCGTCTTCTTTTTCCCAAATTCTACAAGTCAGTCAGATTTTGCAAAGCGCCTGTGTCTAGGCACTGATGTCAAATTTCCCACCTTGTATATATTTAGTAGAATTGCTTTCTTTTCTCACTTAGTAGTATTTTCTTACATGGTTTTTGGAGTGGTTTGGTAATAGTAAGGCAATTCTTAACCTATATTGGAAGAAGGATAATTAAGAAACCTTTAGCAAATGCAAAAATTCAAATTTTTGTACGTGGTTTTATTTCTGAAATTTTTAAACACCTCAGATTATTTAAACAGGTTTGTTTGGTTAATAGCTGTAAATTGTAATTAGTCGCTATGTGTTTGGGGGTATTTTTTTTGTATCCTAGAATTGTACAGCTGCCAAAGGTGTGGCAGAAGGCCCTCATTTGACACTACCATCCCCTCAAGCAATCATATCACTTCTCCTTTAAAACTTCTAGAAAAAGGAAAACACAGCTGTTTATTCTCATGGCTCTCCTTGCTCTCCTCTCCCTTAGTTCTCATCCTCTTACAATCTGTCTTCCAACAACATCGATGGTTAATTGAAACAGCTCTATTCAAAGCTACCAATTATAAAACTAAAACAAAAACAAAGTTACCAATTATAAAGTAAATGCTAAAACAGATGACATTTTTTCAGTTCTCATTCCTCTTTACTTCTCTCTCATTTAACTTTGTTAAACACCCCCTCCTGCATACTCTGTCCTCATTGGATTTTAATGGCACTGACCTCTCTTTGGTTCTCTATCTCCCTGTCTTATTGCTTCTTCTCTGTCTCCCTGTGTCTGTCTGTCTCTGTAACTGAGCATATACTACAAGTTTCTACCTTTGGCCTTCTCCTCTCCTGTCTTCTCCTCTCTTTTCTCTTTCAGTGTTCTTATTAGTTCCTATGGGTTTATTATCTCTATGCATATGAACTAAAAAAAAAAGTAATTTCCAACCTTACACTTTCTGGAGTTTTTGTCTATTGGAATGCCTTCTAGAAAATTTGAGGCATCTCAAGCACAACTTGTCTAAAATAGAATTTCTTATCCTCCCCCCCATCTGCTTCATTTTCACTACCAGACTTCCCAATATATATATATATATATATATATATATATATATATATATATATATATGTATATATTTGATAATAGCACTATTCTTCCAGGTATACATGTTAGCAGTCTTGAAATCATCTTTATCTTTCTTCCCTACTATATATCTAAGTCTTTGTTGGGCATACCTTCACATTTCTCACATATTTTTCTTTCTCTATGTGTTTCTTTGTCTCTCTGCTTGGCATTTAAAGTTCTTCGCAAATTACCTACTTTGCCAAGTTTATTTTATGGTACTCTTTCCTCTGTTTCCCCAACATACTTCTTGGTGTAGCCAAAATGGCTTTCTTGCTGTTCTTCACATAACATTCTGTCTTCCATCTTTGTGTCATTCCACTGGCTACTCCCCATGCCTTCCTCCTCTTATCTCTAAAAGTTGAAATTCTATCAATTCTAGCTGAGGTACAACATTTTCCAAAGGAACCTCTGATGCCTTTCAGCTTAAAATGACCTCTTATTCTACCAGTTTTTTGTAGTCCTTTGCTTTGTATTTCTCTTAGCCCTAAGGGACCTGGCTAAATGACAGTTCATATGTAAAAAAGATCTTGTAATTTTAGAGGGTTGTATGCTTAATATAGGCTAACAAAGAGGCAACCAAAAGCACTAATCCATTGTGGTCCATAGCATTGGTGTAAGGAACTCTCAGGGTGGAAAATTCCTCCACTAATACAAATCAACGACTTGTCTATAACTTATAGTCTTACAGAGCTAGCTGCTGTTCATAGTCACATAGAGAGTATGTATCAGAAACAGAACTTGAATGCAGTTCTTCCTGACTCCAAGGACTATCTTCTCTGCCAGAGTGTCTTAATCTTCTTTGTGTCCCAGACTCCTTCAGTAGTGTCTCCTTCCTAGTCTATTTGTGTGAGCACCTTAATATTCTCTCTTTCTTGCTAAATGAACAAGCTGGGAAAGCCACATTTCTTGAGTGATCTCCCCCATATCATGTTTTGGGCAAGA
The DNA here is from genome assembly GCA_028646575.1 of Pseudocheirus occidentalis. Taxonomy (NCBI): domain Eukaryota; kingdom Metazoa; phylum Chordata; class Mammalia; order Diprotodontia; family Pseudocheiridae; genus Pseudocheirus; species Pseudocheirus occidentalis. Next base: position 170,158,293 of record CM053596.1, read on the forward strand.
ACCAAAATAACCATAATGACCAAAAGCATCTTTTCCTAATGGTGGGTTGTTTGAATATCCTCCAATTACCTAGTTGCTTCTCTTTTCTCAATTCTCCAACATGAATCAGGACCAGCTTCTGAATCCTACCAATTGCTCTCTTCTCCCAACATATAGTCCTACTTTATGCAGATAAGAACACCAAACATGTCTGGTTTTAGAGATTTTGTTGCCCCTTCTACCAGGCACCACAGTGGACCTACACTATATCCTCCCTGACTCCCCCTCTGATTATTTTCCCTCAATTAAACTTTCCTGTTTTACTTTGTTTCTCCTATTTTCTGTCTTTTGTTATATGGTCTGTCAACAGTCTTGAAAATATTTCTAACAGTCACTGTTATACTTCTTAAGAGCTGCAATCTTTAAATACTTCCTTAGAGTATTATTCATTCTTAAAATACACAGAATTAAAATCCTAACAAAAGAGAGCAATGAAACATTTTCATGGCCTGAGACTCAACATTTATCTGATAGAGAAATAACTAGGAAAATAATTCCATCTACTTCTATCAGGTTAAAGTCAGATTTCTGAGTTAGTTATTTTGCTGTCACAAAATGAAGTGATAAGACCTGTGATTTTATCGGTATAGGCATCTCCCAATGAAGAAGTCCCTTTGACTCCTTGTCTGCAACTTACAATCTTAGAAAATTGTCTAGAGCCCAGAGAGGTTAAATTACTCTCCCAAAATTACACAGTCAATATGTCAGTTTGTCTAAAAGCCAGGCCTTCCTAGCTCCAAGGCTAACTCTGTATCTACTATGCTACACATTGTGCTTACAAAATGAAAGCAAATCAAAATTATTGCTTGTCCAAAGTAATTTGCACACTAACATAACTAGCAGTAATCAGTAGATGGAAAAAGGGAGGGGGTATGCATTGTTTGAACATTACTTTCACTGGATTTGGAGCAAAGATGGAATAACATACATACTCAGCTGAATAGAGAAATCTATCATACCCTATAGGGAAGTAGGAGGGAAAGGGAATAAAGGGAGATTGATAGAAGGAAAGGCATATTCAGGGAGGTGGTGATCAGAAGGAAAACACTGGTGAGAAGGGAGAGGGTGAAAGGAGAGAGAAAAGTATAAACATGGGAAAACAGGATGGAGAAAATACACAGTAATCATAACAATGAATGTTAATGGTATGAACTTTCCCATAAAATGGAAATGGATAGCAGAGTGGATTAAAAATCATAATTCTACAATATGTTGTTTACAAGAAACACATTTGAAGCAGAGAGACACATAGAAAGAAAAGGTAAAAGGCTGGAGCAGAATATATTACGCTTTAGCTGAAGTTAAAAAAAAGCTAGCATAGCAATTCTCATTTCAAACAAAGCAAAAGCAAAAAATAGATTTAATTAAAAGGGACAAGGAAGGAAACTACATCTTGCTAAAAGGTACCATAGATAGGGAAGTCATATCAGTGCTAAACTTACATGCACCAAGTGCTATAGCATCCAAATTCTTAGAGGAGAAGTTAAGTGAGTTACAGGAAGAAGTATATGGCAAAACTATTCTGGTGGCTACCTTCAGCTTTCTCCTTTCAAAACTATATAAATCTAACCAGAAAATAAACAAGAAAGAAGATAAGAAGGCAAATAGAATTTTAGCAAACTTAGATATGATAAACATCTAGAGAAAACTGAATGTGGATATAAAGGAATATACCTTTTTCTCAGTGGTACACGGCTCTTACACAAGAAATGACCCTGAATGAAGGCATAAAAACCTCATTCAAATGTAGAAAAGAAGAAATATTAAATGCATTCTTTTTAGATCATGATGTAATAAAAATTAAATTAATAGAGGGCTGTAGAAAAATATATTAAAATTAATTGGAAACTAAATAATCTAATCCTAAAGAATGAGTGGATCAAATAACAAATCATAGAAACTATCAATACTTTCATCAAAGAGAATGACAATAATGAGACTACATACCAAAATTTATGGGATTCAGCAATAGCATTTCTTAGGGGAAGTTTTATATCTATAAATGCTTACATCAATAAAATAGAGAAAAAAGCAGATCAATGAATTGGATATGCAATTTAAACATCAGAAAAAAACTAATTAAAATCCCCAATTAAACATCAAATTAGAAATTCTGAAAAATCAAAGGAGATGAATAAAAATTGAAATAAACTATTGAACTAATAAATAAAACAGCTACTTTTATGAAAAAAACCCAATAAAATAGATAAACCTTTGGTTAATTTGATGAAAAAAGAAAGGAGAAAACAAAATTGCCAGTATCAAAAATGAAATGGGTGAATTTACCACAAATAAAGAGGAAATTAAGGCAATAATTAGGAACTATTTTGCCCAACTGAATGTCAATAAGTCTAACAATCTAAGTGAAATTGATGAATATTTACAAAAATATAAGTTACCCAGATTAATAAAAAGGAAATAAAGTAGTTAAATAATCCCACTTTAGAAAATGAAATTGAACAAGCCATCAATGAACTCCCTAAGGAAAAAATTTCCAGGGTCAGATGAATTTACAAGTGAATTCTGCCAATCCTTTAAAGAAATTTAATTCCAATACTATATAAACTATTTGGGAAAGTAGGCAAAAGAATCCTACTAAAATTCATTTTATGACACAAACATGATGCAGATACCTAAATCAGGAAAAGTCAAAACAGAAAGAAAATTATAAAGCAATTTCCCTAATGAATATTGGTGCAAAACATTTTAAATAAAATAATAGAAAAGAGATTACAGCAATTTAGCACCTAGATAATACACTATAACCAGTTGTGATTTATACCAGGAATGTAGGACTGGTTCAATATTAGGAAAACTATCTGCATAATTGACCATATCAATCAACCATATCAACCAACAGAAATCATGTGATTATCTCAATAGATGTAGGAAAAGCTTTTGACAAAACAAAGCACCCAGAGAGAATAAGAATAAATGGAGCTTTCCTTTAAATGATAAGAAGTATCTATCTAAAACCATCTGCAATTATTATCTGTAATGGAGAAAGATAGCAGTCTTCCCAATAAGATCAGGAGTGAAATAAGGATTCCCATTACTACCACTATTCAATATTGTACTAGAAATGTTAGCATTAGCAATAAGAGAAGAAAAGGAAATTGAAGGAATTAGAAGAGGCAATCAGGAAACAAAGCTATCAGTCTTTTCAGATGATATAATGGTATAAGAGAATCCTAGAAAATCAACTAAAAATCTATTTAAATAATCAACAACTTTAGCAAAGTTGCAGGATATAAAATAAGCCCACATAAATCATTAGCATTTCTATATATTATCAACAAAGTCCAGCAGTAAGGGATAGAAAGAGAAATTCCACTTAAAATAACTGTAGACAATATAGAATATTCAATAGTCTACTTACCAAGACAAACCCAGGAACTGTACAAACACAATTATGAAACACTTTTTCGCACAAAATCAGATCTAAATGATTGGAAAAATATCAATTACTCATGGGTAGGCCAAGCCAATATAATAAAAATGACAATTTCACCTAAATTAGTTTACTTATTTAGTGCCATACCAATCAAATTGCCAAATTTTTTTTATAAAACTAGGATAAATAATAAGAAAATTCATCTGGAAGAACAAAAGGTCCAGAATATCAAGGGAATTAATGAAAAACAAAATGCAAAGGAAGGCAGACTTGCTGTACCAGATCTAAAACTATATTATAAAGCAGCAATCATCAGAGCTATTTGGTACTGGCTAAGAAATAGAGTGCTGAATCAGTGGAATAGATTAGGTACACAAGACACATAGTAAATAGCTGTAGTAATCTACTGTTAGATAAACCCAAAGACCCCAATTTCTGGGATAAGAACTCACTATTTGACAAAAACTGCTGAGGAAACTGGAAAATAGTATGACAGAAACTAAGGCATAGACAAACATCTCACACCATATGTGAAAATAAGGTCAAAATGGGCACATGATTTAGACATAGTGATACTACGAGCAAATTAGGAGAGTAAGCAATGGATTAACTGTCAGATCTATGGAGAAGGGAAGAATTTATGCCCAAACAAGAAACAGAGAACATTACGAAATGCAAAATGGCTAATTTTTATTATACTGAATTAAAACATTTTTACATAAACAAAACCAATGCACACAAGATAAGAAGAAAAGCAAAAAGACTGGAAGCACTTTTTATAGCCAATGTTTCTGATAAGGGCTTTGTTTCTCAAATATATAGAGAACTGAGCCAAATGTATGAGAATAAAAGTCAGTCCCCAGTTAATAAATGGTCAAAGGATGTGAACAGGCAGTTTTCAGATAAGGAAATTAAAAATATCAATAGTCATGTGTAAAAATGCTCTAAATCACTATTGATTAGAGAAATGCAAATTGAAATATCTCTGAGCTACCACCTCATATCTATCAGATCGGCAAATATAACAGAAAAATAAAATGAGAAATGTTGGAGAAATGTGGGGAAATTGGAACACTAATGCATTGTTGGAGTTATGAATTGATCCCAACCATTCTGGATGGCAATTTGGAACTCTGCCCCAAGGGCTCTCAAACTGTGCATAGCTTTTGACCCAGCAATACCACTACTAGGTCTGTATCCCAAAGAAATCATAAAAGGGGAAAGGATGTATAAGTATAAAAATATTTATAGCAGTTCTTTTTGTGGTGGCAAAGAATTGGAAATGGAGAGGATGCCCACCAATTGGGGAATGGCTGAACAAGTTGTGGTGTATGAATGTATATTATTCTGCTATAAGAAATGATAAGCTTGTCAATTTCAGAAAAAAAAACCTGTAAAGAGTTATATGAATGGATACTGAATGAAATGAGCATCAGCAGGATAACATTGTATACAGTAACAACACTGTGCAATGATTAAGTATGATTGAGTTAGCTCTTTTCAGCAATACAATGATCTGATTCAGTTCCAAAAGACTCATGATGGAAAATGTTATCCATATCCAGAAGAATAACTATAAAGTCTGAATGCTGATCAAAGCATACCATTATCACTTTTTTTCATGGTTTTTCACACTAATTGCTTATTCACAACATAACCAATGTAGAAACATGTTTACATCATTGTACATGTATAACCTATATCAGATGACATCATCTTGGGAAGGGGGAATGGAAGGCAAGGAGAGAGAAAAAAATTTTAAACTCAAAATTTTTATAAAAAATGAATGTTGAAAACTATCTTTACATGTAATTGGAAAAAAATAAAATACTATTTTCAAAAGTAAAAGAAACCTCCTTTTCCAACTGGATTTATTTCCTGACATAATTAGAACCACAACATAGAAAAAAGACAGTAAAAGAAAGCACCTGCATTGTTTAAAGAGTTTAGACATGTGACATCTACAGGCAAATTTTTCACAATTTGGAATATATCCAATTATAACTCTTAAAATTCTAACAATTTACAGTAATTTGAGGAAGAAAATGAAGTTTAAATTAATCCTTTAAAACAATGACTATAAAATACCATAGAATTCTTTTAATATTCAACTGAACAAGAATCTTGATTTTGCATGGATCTGTACAAAATGAAACAAACTATATTGAGAAAGGAAAGGAAAGAGAAAGGAAAAGGGAAAACAAAGGAAAAATTGGTCCATACTGTATTTTTGGAATGATTTAAAGGTTTCCCACTGTATTCAGGGCCATCCCCAGTCATGCTGATTTATATTTTGCCACTGGACCCAGATGGTTCTGGAGGAGAAAGCAAGGCTGGTGATTTTGCACAGTCCTTCCCTCATTTAAATCCAATTTACTTGCAAATCATGACATCACTTCTGTGATGTCATGGTCCACATGGAGAATGAAAGACAAACAACAACAATAAAGACACAGACACCCAGGTAAACTTGTTATAATCTAGATTGATACATGCTCACTGAGATATCTGAGATAATAGCTCACATTAATTTATTCCTTTATTTCCTCATTTCTGTATGTTGGTAGGTACTTTTTTTATTTATAGCAAATCTGCGGTTTCATCAATTTAGGGAATTCCTAATGAGAAACTTTCTTTACCTATTACCACCTTTATTACAAATTATAGCCTTAGAGGATCATCCTGGGGGCATTGAGAGATTAAGTGACTTGTCCAGGGTACATAACCAATTCATACCAAGGATGAGACTTGAACCCAAGCCTTTTCAACTCCAAGGCCAGCTCTTCATCCACTGGACCAGGTTACCTTTTCATCTGACATTTATATATTACTTTAAGGTTTGCCATACATTTTCCCACAACTCTGTGTGGCAGCCAGGGTAACTGTTTTCATGCTAATAGTACACATGAAGAAAATGGTTTATCTGTCCAACTTCTTCCTTCATTTTTATGAAAGCCTAAGTACTGACTCCCTGTAAAATCCTCTTTGCATTCATTCCTATGAATTTTAAACTACAAAGTACAGGTGAATTAAGTCAGAAAAGAATTTCTTGAGCATCTTAAATAATTATTTTTAAAGGTTATTATAATCTAAAGTGGTTTTTCACAAGTCACTTTCTTCTTTAGACATTCACATTTTCAGAGAGATTGGTTCATATTTTGACCCTTTGGTACAGAGTTTTCTATGAGTTGTTTAGGAAAATCTCATTAATGTTTTAAAAAAGAATCCTAGAAATGCTTAGTAAACTAATGCTTTTACTAATGTGAAGATGCTGCAGTTGAATCTGTTAGTTGGGGATTGAATGGAAAAGAAGATTAGATGGGGAATCCAAAGGCTTCTATCCTGAATTTACTATTTATTACCTTGGATATTTCACTTTACCACTCTGAATTCCAATTTCTTCATCTGCAAAATAAATAGGTTGGACTTCAAAGATTTCTTTCAACTTTGACATCCTAAGTAAAATTACTATCATTTGTTGAATTAGGAATTTGGGCTTTGGAATCAAACAATATTGAAAAGAAGTACTTTTCACATAATTTTATTTCAAATACAGACATAAGGAATGTGGATCACATAGAAAGCAAAGCACAGGCTTTTCCCCCCTTTTGTTTGTTTTTGTCATATAAGTTTCTATATGGATGAATTATCTGAAAATTCTTGTAAATTGTGAAATGAGGGTAACATATGATTTTGAACTCTCACAAGTCTGTATGAGGTATGTCTCTATTCCAAATGTATGTATCTTAACCCTGACCAAAAGTCAGTCTAGAACTCTAGTTGGCCTAGTTTTAAGTCATAGTACATTAACTACATCTAGAGTCCCATCTCTATCATGTAGAAGAAACAAACATAGGGTTCATCCTATCTTGAAAGTGTTCTAAATCTGATGCTAAAATGTATTTATATGCAATGGTTTTAATTTCGTTTTAAAATTTGTGTACATAATTGACAACCAGTCCCATGTAGCCTTCATTTTTTCTAATGTAATTTGTACATTTAATTTTCTTCTTATTTATTGGGCTTTTTAAACTTCATGTTTAACAGTCGTCAGGTGTGTTAGTTAGAAAAACTGGTATCTGCTTCTTCAAACGCAGCATCCTATAATTGCTTTCAGTAGGCAGATAATTTTACTGCACAGATCTCATTCTGCTATGAATAGGATTTGCAGCTGAGATTTCTGATTCAGGTAAGCCTTTGGAAGAGAAGGCATAATAAAGTTTCACTTTTTTTCTTCCCCTCAGACCTCTATAAAGGGCAGGCTAAATACTTTGCCAAAACATTATTACTTGTTTTGAAGGAACTGCTATGATGCAAAAGGGTGGGGTGCGGAGGGGGTATATAAAGCAAAATACCCATTTCCAGGTATGCTTTTTTTAAAAAATCAGTTTCATTTGGAAGTGTTTGTTCTTACAGTATTTTGGAATGATTTTTGAGATGAAATAACAGTAGAAGAAAACAGTTTATTTTTGGAGGAGATTAAACACTCCTGATGGTTGTTTCTCTCTCTCTCTCTCTCTCTCTCTCTCTCTCTCTCTCTCTCTCTCTCTCTCTCTCTCTCTCTCTCTCTCCCCCTCTCCTTCTCCCTTTCCCTCTCCCTCTCCCCTCTCTCTGTCTCTGTCTGTCTTTCTCTCCCCCCCTCCAGTTTTTT
>CM053596.1:170166476-170182539 GCA_028646575.1 Pseudocheirus occidentalis
TGTTTTTTTTCTTCTTATTTTCCCCGGCTGTGTCAAGGAAAGCCATTCACAAATATAACAGCAAATAACAAAGCTGTGCACTTGTTGCACAGTCCTGGCTGGCTATCTCTGTGCAGCAGTCAGAATAGTGGTTTGAATATGGTTAGATATCATCATTCATTTGCATTGCCTAGCCTTTTGTTGTCTGCAAAATGCCAAAATCATCCAGCTTTGTTTTGTGGTTTTTCACACCCTAAGGACACATGAGGATACAGCAACATAACACAGCCAAGACACATGGAAGGGCTGCCACTTACGCTGAAAAGAGCATTTCCCAAGGAACAGTCTTGCATCTGTAATTGCTGCCAGCATGGGAAACCAGTCATACTATTGAATAGCAACAACGGTTGCACTGGCAATCTGTCCCCTCTTCCTCCCACTGCTGTAGCACTGAGTAAGCTATTAAAAGACCAAGAGACAGAGGCAATTTAAACTAGGGAACATTCAATAGGTACCATATGTATAAGAGGCAAGAGTGCTGACAACTCAATTCCTAACCATCAATCCTCTGAATCAAGCCCAAATTCTGACCCTAAGGAAGAAGTCTGGGATAAGAGAGAAGAAAAATGAGGAGAAGAAAATTTGAAAAGAAGAGACAGAAAACAGTATTGGAAATCAGCTGTTGCTTTGGTGAAGTATTATGTAGCTTATGATTTGATGTAGAATCTAAAATATTTGATAAAAAGATTCAATGTGAAAGAAATTTAGCTCTAAACATACCTAAATACACAAACACACACAAATATACATTAAGAGATTTTTCTGGCATTTTTATAAACATAGTGAAACAGGCCAATGGAAAAGTCAGTCAGTCAGTAAGCAGTTATTAGATGCTTTCCATGTGTTATGCACTGCAAATACAGAGAAGAGCAAAAAAATAAGGCTCTGGTCCTCAAGAAGTTCACAATCTAATGTGTGACAACAGGTCAATAACTATATGCATATAGTGTAAAAGAAAGGAAATCTCAGAGCAAGGATGCTGGATGACTGGGAAAGGCTTCCTGCAGAAGGCAGGATATGAGGTCAGTCTTGAACAAAGCAATGAAAATTATGAGTTAGAGCTGAGGAGAGAGAGCATTCCAGGCAGGGGAGGCAGCTGGTGTACATGTATGGAGCTGGGAGCTAGGGTGTTGTATGTATTGGTAAAACTGTCAGTGTTGGAACACACCAGAACCAGAATCAGAATAAAAGGTTTAGGAACTAACTAGAGTTTATTGAATTGTTAAGCAAGGGAGTCTCATCCACAAGAGTGGACACTCTTCAAGGAACACAGGGATGGGGATCATATAGGTTTTGATTAGGCAGGAAGTAAATAGGGTATGAGCAGCTAGGTGGCAACACAGTAGACCTGAAGTTGAGAAGACTCATCTAAGTTCAGATATTTATTAGCTGTGTGACCTTGGGTAAATCATTTATCCCTGTTTGCCTCAGTTTCCTCATTTATAAGATGAACTGGAGAAAGAAATGGCAAACCATTCTAGTATCTTTGCCAAGAAAAACTCAAATGAGATCATGAAGAGTCACACACACCTGAATAATGACAAATAGGCTGCAGGACACCTCTCGATTGAACATGATTTGTTTCTAGGGGCTTGTGGATAAGATGAGTTAACTGTTTAACTCAAACCTGCCCTAATAAGGTATAAGTACTCTGGATACTTGCTCTTTCAGCAATAAGGAGGTTGAAAGCAAGGTAAGGGCCGCAGTACAAAAAGGATCAGAGACAAAAGAGAGGGATCGCAACAATGAGATTGCTTTCCTTTTCTTGGCTATCCACATGCATGAAGAACATGAGGGAGGCCAGTGTGACTAAACCATAGAGTATACAGAGGGGAGAAGAGTGTATGTCAGAGGTCTGAGAAGGAGGTGAAGGACTTTAAAAGTCAAATAGAAGACTCGAGATTTGATCCTGGAGTTTATAGAGAAATTGGCATTTGTTGGGGCTGGGGGAGGGGGGAGCTGGGGTGGGGGAGAAATTGTTAAACCTACACTTCTGGAAAAATCATGTTTTGCTACTGAGTGAAAAGTGGATTAGAGTAAAGAGAGTCTTGGGGGAGGTGTGTATAGATCAATTAGAAGGCTATTATGATGGTCCTGCAAAGAGGTCATGTGGGATTATACTAGGGTGGTGTCTGTGTTAGTGGTATGCATACAGGACAGATGTTGTGAAGGTAGAAATGAGATGATTCAACAACAGAGTGGATATAAGTGATGAGTGAGAATAAGGAGGTAAAGATGACTCAAAGGATGCGAGTGTAGGTGACTGGAAATAATGTGCCCTCCACAATCATGGGAAATTTGGGAAGCTGGGACAGTTTTGGCAGAAAGATAACAAGGCATCTCTTAGACATGTCAAGTTAGATATGCCAAAGTTGGGATAACCAACTTAGGATTTATAAAAGGCTTTTCTTGTTGTAGGACTAGAGTTAAGGAAAGGGATTAGGATTGGATAAATAGATTTTAGAATCATCTGTAAAGAGATAATTGAATTCATAGTAGTTGATGAGATCAAATGAGATAATATAAACCAGGAAAAGAGACTGGGGTCCAGGGCAAAGGTTTGGAGGACATCCACAGTTAATGAATGGTCCTGATCTGAATGAAGATCTAGCAGAGAATATTGAGAAAGACCAGTCAGACAGGTAGAGGGAGAAACAGGAGAAAACAATGTTACTACAACCTAGAGAAGAGAGAGTATCAAAGAGAGGAGGATAATTAACAGTATCAAAGATTGTAGAGAGCTCAAGAGCAAGATAAGGTATGAGAAAAGACCATGAGATTTGTCAACTAAGGGATCATGGGTAACTCTGAAGAGGACAGTTGCAGTGAGTGATAAGGCTGGATGCTAGATGATAGGGGGTATAGAAATAAATAAGAGAATTGAGGCACCTAGTATCAGGAACTTTCTCAAGGACTTTAGACCAGGATAGAATAGGAGAAAGAGGGCAGAAAATATTATACACCATGGCTTTTAATGGAATCAAATAGTTTGCAGTGCAAAGACCCACCTCTTCAAGAAAAAAATATTTCTTTGGTTATTCTTTATGGTAGCAAATCTTAGCATAATATAATCTCTGAGGAAGCAGAGTTGTGGGTAACTGAAAGGGGTGTGAGGATATTCATGGTGGGGTACATATGTGCTGCAGCATATTTCCAGTGATGACCTTTGTTCTCAAGAAGTGGAGTAAGGATAGGCACAACTCCACAGGGCCACTGCCATCTGCTGCCTTCTCTCCTACTCATATGCTGCTGAATGAAGATGGAAAATACACACACACACACACTTTGAATGGGTATGCTATAAATTTGTATTTGTTGTTTTTTGGTAGTCTCTGTCATGCCTGATTCTTCATTCTTGGCAAAGATACTGGAGTGGTTTGCTATTTCTTTCTCTTCAGCTCATTTTACTGAAGAGGAACTGATGCAGGGTTAAATGACTTGCCCAGGGTCATACGGGTAGTGAATGTTTGAAGCTAGATTTGAACTCAGGTCTTTCTGACTCTAGGCCTGGTGCTCTATCTACTGCACTGCCTTGCTGCTCCTATTTTGTACTGCATAATCTGAATTTGGACCCCACCACAAGGCAATTATTTTAGATTTCCCTAATCACTTACACAGAGGCTTTTCTAAATTTTTTCATCCCTCCTCAAACCTCTCATAGTTCCTTTCTCCCAACCCTTTTGAGTGAAAACCTTGCCTCATACTTTAATGAAAAAATTGAGATCATTTCACTCAAATCTCCCTCTTCTCCCCCAGTCCTCATTTCACATTATTCAGATGCCTTATTCCACTGTCTCCTCCTTCACTCCTCTTTTCACATGCAGAGATAAACCTTCTTCTTGCTGAGACTAGCCCCTCTACATGTACAAGTGATCTCATTCCATCGCATCTTCTCCAATTACTCCCTTTATCATCCCTATTCTGTGCCTCATCTTTAATTGTTCCCTGTCTACTGACTGCTTCCTTACTATCTACAAATATGTCCACATCTTCCTCATTCTCAAAAAAAGGCCCTCACTTGATCCTTCCAGCCCTACTAACTATTGTCTTATAGCAATCCTCCCTTTTGTATCTACAACAGGTGTCCCCACTTCTTTTTTTCATTCTCTTCTTAACTCTTTGTAGTCTGACTTCTGACTTCATCATTCAACTGAAAATCTGCTCTCCAAAGGTACCAATGATCCTTTAATTGACAGAATTAATGGCTTTTTCTCACTGCTCATTCTGCTGACCTCTGTGAAGTCTTAAACCCTGGCAATTATCCTCTTAGTCCTTAATACTCTCTTTTATCTAAGTTGTGGTGACACTGTTTCTGCTCTTCCCCCGCCCCTCCCAGTTTTCCTTCCACCTATCTGACTGTTTCAATTCTTGTCTCCTTTGCCGGATCTTCATTTACTCATGCCTGCTAAAAGCAGAAGTCTGCCAAGGTTCTGTCCTGAGCCTTATTCTTTTCCCATGAGACTTAAATGAAGACTCTCGCTAATTATCATCAAAATATCCATCAAAGTATAAAATTGGTTGCTACTCCTGGTGTTAGGATGACTCTGGATTGTCTAAGCTAGAAAAGGGTCCAAGTATAGTCCAGGCAGAAGATTGTGTGCTCAAGAACCAACCCAGCTTAGTACAGAGATGCTTGTCACAAGTGGGTTGACTTCTAAGGTGATGAATTCTCTAGTCATGACAATCCATGAGTATGAATAGATTGGAGGGAGGACAAGTTGAGGGAATATATATATATATGTATGTATATATGTTGATGAAGTCATGGAACCACTGACATATCAAAGAAGTCTTCTGGATAATCAATGAGTACTTCTTTGAGGGACTGAGCTGCTACATATAGCTGCCACTGTGGCAGCCAAACCACCATTAGGAGCCACGTTTAGCAAGCTATAGTGTCAAAAAGTGTTCATAGTGGATCATCATGTTTGATTTTGATATGCAAACTTCAGCGATGGAGATAACACTTTCTATACCATGGGAAATTGTGAATACCTGCCTATGCCCTGAAGCACTGAAAATGTAGTCAGAGCTTTCCTCTCCTCCCACCCCAAAACCCTCATTACTCAAACAGCTAGAAGTCTTTCTCCTAGATACTGAAATTTAGGACACATCTTTGACTGCCTTTTTTTTGCCTCTCAGCTGAATTAGCTTAGGCAGCTTTTTCTTCCTGCTAGTATCCATTCCTCTTCTCTTATATTCTTCTCCTTCCTCCATGGCAGTATTTTAATACAATTATAGAAACATATGGTGCACATCCAGTTAATAATTTTCAGAGGAATTTGCTTAAATATCAAAGATACAAACTAGTAAAAAAAATTTTTTGGTTAATCTATTCTCAAAGTAACTGGGGAATTCCTTTAGAGATCTGGTGGATCAGACTCTACTTTTAGTATTTCTTTCTAATAAAATGACCCTGTAAAAGTCAATGGGGAGTGGGGAGGGGTGCAACTGTATCCCTTTCTTTTGATTTATTTTTTAATAGTTAAGAATAGTGTGCTAGGGTGGTGAGATGATTAAAGTCTTCCACAGCTGGAGCTTCGACCAAAAGGTTACTTAATTCAGAGCTGTACTGAGTTCAGTGATCTATTCCTAGACTCTTAATAGACAAAGGATTCACCCACAGTCTGCAATCAGCACTAGAATTATATTAAGCTGACGCATGGGTAACACTACCCTGGGTGGCTATGGAACTAAAACTGATCAGTACGTGCCACAGGGTTCTGTGCCTCAGTTGAAAGTCAGCCCAGAGAACATTGTCCCTAGTCCTGCCTGTGAAGAATGAAAGGAAGAAGACACATGAGGTCTTCCATAGCCTCTCCCTGTCTCCTGTTTCTGTAATCCAGGATGCTTATGGAAACAGGAATCTTGGCAAAGGGGAGTGGGCAGGCTCAGAAAAGTAACGGGGGCAACAGGTGTCAGGAGTTAGGTGATCTGGCCAAGCTTGGATAAAGCCTGATAAAACCACACAATTTGGCACTCATGAATGCATTTAGTCTATGACTAACTAAAGTCAACTCCGTTTACTTAGCAGAGGTTTCAATTCCAGTTTATTCCATGGTATATTCTTTCTGTCATAATTTTTTTTTACATTACAACTCCTGTTATTGAATATGCTGGTAGATAGAGTTTTGCTTTGCCAGCTCATTTTACTTCTGTTGAACTGTCTGAAGTTTACAAATAGAAATGTTTCTCCTTCTCTCATATCAAAATATTGATGTGTTTTTGACGTCTCATATTTTTTTAATATTCCCTTATGACATCCAAAGGAAAATTTATTCTGTTAACTTCATAAAAGTAATGAGATAGATTCATTAACTTGTGTCTTCTTCTGGGTCTGGGTGAGTGATAATTACACATCTGTCCAGCAAAGTAAATTGTTTAATTCTGCAATATATCATATTTTTAGGTAATGTAAGTGAGGAATTTGGTATTCAAGAACTTGCTTTGTGAATCAAATGTATTCTGAGCCCTTCCAACTCTCAAATTTTATGGTTCTAAAAGACAAATATCCTAACTTTTCCTCATCTGTATAATGGGGATAATAATATAGGCAGACGGAACTGACAGGCATGTTGTATTACAGCAAACAGATGGCCTCTTTTTGTTAGCATGGGCATTAAATACTCCAAAATGTCATAGTAAGTATAGCTAACACCAGGAAAATTTAGCCTAATTTAATATCTGTTAAGAAAGCTTTCCACTTTTTTGAGGAAGCACCTAACTACAGCTTAAAATTCCATCTCTGGTACTATTTTCCTGTTATTTAGGTTAAAGTAGTTATAAAAGAAAAAGACTTAAATTGCTACATTTTCATATAGTTGTAATAATCTGATTTTTTCAGGGGCGACTAGGTGGCACAGTGAATAGAGCACTGGCCCTGGAGTCAGGAGGACCTGAGTTCAAATCCAGCCTCAGACACTTAACACAAAAACTAGCCGTGTGACCTTGGGCAAGTCACTTAACCCCAACTGCCCTCCAAAAAGCAAAAAAAAAAAAAAAACAACCCCAATAATCTGGTTTTTCTTCTTGCCTTCACAACAGATTAATTTTAGATACCTGGCAGAGGTAGTATTAATAATGATGATACTATCTTTGATATTTGTATTAAAAAATGTTACTGGCATAATGTATTCTCTGTGGGAAACTACATTCCCTATAAGGTTGTGGGTTAGTTTTGTAGTGTATTATCTACTGCTCAGCTATGATATTGTTGCAAATAAATGGTAATGTAGCCAAAACAAAGAATTTGAGTTGGAAGGGACATCAGTGGCCATCTAATCCAATACAAGAAGAACCTTTACATTGCCTAGAGAAGAGGGATTTGGGGGCATAATTGAAGGGTGTGAAACAGACCTGCAGAACATACTACCTGCAGGTCACTTGCAGCCTGCCAAAGGATCTTGGGCAGTCTGCAAAAAATGTAGGGTTGTCACTGTCCACTCTCCTTTTGTCATGTGACCTGCAACAACCAACCATCATCAGCCTGTCTCTACTCTAACCTATCTGTGACCTGAGGAAGTTTAGACTATTTTAATTTTGGCCCCTATCTATTGCCAAGTTGTTCAAGTCCAGCATAAGAGATAGAACTGGATTTGGTAATGGTGGCAGAAATGCTAAGTGACCAAGGCTTAATATGGGCATTAAGATCAGCCAGCTGTAGTAACTATTAGTTGTTCATAAGCATTGCTAGACCATTCTGAGAAACACAGTGCATTAAAGAGCTGTAATATAGTTCCTTTCTACCTCCTGCAAGTGTCTGAGGTACTCTCCCTAATCCCCCCATAATGTTCAGAAGACAGAAGTGTTATTGAAAAACAGTGAATTTGCCTATGTTGTGATGAAGATAGAGCCAGGAGTGCAGATAAAGTAGAATTGTCTACCCTTCTCCAGATTTATAACTTAGAGCAAGAAGAATGAGTGGGCTCATGACTTCCAGTCCCAGGGGACTTTGAAGGTGGTCAAGTGGTGGTGAGCATGTGTGGCTTTATTTTCTTCTTTGTTATTTTATGCTGCATTGTTTTGGGTAAATGTCCTTACTAAAATGCCTATTATTTCATTCTGGCTGGCTAGGAGAGATTTGGAAGAAATGAGAGCTAAAGGTTAGAAATTGATGAAGATGGATCCATATAGGTTTCTATGAATCTGAATATAATAGTGGGGAGATACATATAATTTACAAAGAATGCTCACTTATATAATTTCATTTCTAATCTTCAAAATTATAAATGTAAATGATTTTACCGCTTTCCTTACTGGTCTGTTTAACTGTCTAACCATTTTTTCAGCTAGAGTTTCATGGAGGCTAATTCTCTCATACATGGGGAAATTGTGCTTATTAAATGTATATTAAGTGGCTAGTTCCTAGGTCTTCATAGGCTGGCCTGGGAACTGCTAGGGCATTTGGGTAATGCATCCAGGGTGTCAACCAGATTAATTTGGACGCAGCAAAAAACTGGGTTAGTTTCTATGTTTAGAAGTTGTAGATAATGTAATACTGGCAGCTGCTCAGGGCACTGACTCTCATAAGACAGAATTTTGTAGTCAATAAAAAAGAAAATTCCCTTTAGCTACCCCAGTAGTCACCTGAAGGACCCTGGTTCCCACTATGTGTGAATTTACAAAGATTGAAAGTCAGAGAATGCCTTAGAAATGTCCTTTCAAGGCTGCTTGTGGAGAAATGGCTTATTTATATTTGACAAATATACTTTAAAAAACTCTAGTAGCAGCCTGGAGTGGCCAATAGTCTAAAGATGAATTTTAGGTGTATGTACTTATGTTGAACATTGTCTGATTTGGTCAGTCAATGGGTTTTTTTAAGTGAATTTCTCTTCACCCTGGAGATCACTTCTCCAATATCCCCTATTTCAAATGAAGGCATTAACATCCATCTACTCACCCAGGTTCACAACCTTGGAGTTATCCTTCTGTGAATCTTCTCTTTCTCTCAGCCTATCCATCCTGGACATATTTAATCAATTGCCATGCCTTGTTGATTCTCCCTCTACAGTATCACTCCCATCAATCCATTTCTCCAGACTAGATCAAACCCTTATCACTTCTTGCCTGGACTATTGTAATAACCCCCTAATTAGTCTCCTTACTCCCAGTCAATAATCTAGCTTTCATATTGGTGCCAAATTAATCTTCCAACAGCACAGGTCTGAACATTTCACTCTCTTGTCCAAACTTTTTTCTTGGTTTCCATTTGCCCCTTAGAATAAAATACAAATTCTTCAGTAGACAATTAAATCTAACTTTTCTGTGGCTTTTGCTAAATTGTTTTATTTCCCTGGACCTCAGTTTCCTCATTTGTAAAATGAAAGGATTGAACTAGGTGACCCTTAAGTTTTCTCATAGTTCTGAATCTATGATGCTACATTTTCAAAGTTATATTACTGCCATTTATGAACCTTACAAGAATATTCAAAAGATCTGTGAATGCATCAGTTTGGGAGTTTTCTTCATTGGTTCAGATTGCAATCTATCCATGCCCAGGTCTATTCTGTTTGACTCTTGCCCATGCTCACTCTATCAATTGTAGTCAAATTTTCCTACTTAACTATCCTCTAAACTTAGCATTCCAACACCTGACTCCATACCTTCCCATGGGCCATCTCCATGCCTCAAATGCTTTGCATCTTCATTTCTGTCTCTTAGAATTCCTTTCTTCCTTCTAGGTTTGGAATCGGTGGACTCTCCCATGAGAAGAATTTCCTGAACTGGTTAGTGCTGTCTCCCTGTTCAAATTATCTTACTTTTACTTATCTATTTGCATATACCCTTGGTAGATTATAAGCTCCTTGAAGGCAGTGCCTTGTAAGTAATAAATACTTATTGGAGTGAATGGAGTATACTATGCATTTTATTAGTAGTATATATCCATTCAGGAAATATTTCATGCCTCGAATGATCTTCTCCCTTCTTATTGCTGCTTCCTTTGAGATTCGGCTTAAATACCACCTTTGGCAAGAGACCTTCCACTCCTCTTCCCTCTAAGATTATCTCCAATGTAGCCTATGTTTGTTTGTACATAATTGTTTCCCTGCTGCCTGTTAGAATGTTAGAGCTCCTTGAGATCAGGAACCATATTTTTCCTTTCTTAGTATACTAAGGGCTTAGCACAGGCCTGGAACATAATAAGTGCTTAATAATTCCTGGTTAACTGACTGACTTTTAGGTACTTGGCATACAAAGACAAAAAAAAAAGAAATGCAGTGTCTACCTTCAAGGGATACTGAATCTGATATAGAACTACACTGGAACATTTAGGGTAAATACCTTGTTTGGAAGTTTAATCATGTACCATTCCATTCCATCTGTCCCTGAGTGTCCTGAAGCTTTATGATAACTCTGTCAGTAAATAACTATTTTTGAAAGAAGGAGATGTGGTTCCATATTTTCTTGAATTATTTCTCATTAATACCTTCTTATGAGTAGTTTTAAATTAGCTATACTTGTTCTTTAACTTTATTATTGTCTTAGAAATTTCAGCTAATATATATATATATATATATATATATATATATATATGTATAGTGTCTGAATTCCCTTCTAGCTCTGAAATTTTATGGTTACCATACCACAGACATACCATTTTGTGGTACTTTTGGAAAGAAATATTGGTCTTGTGTTACTAAAGGCATCCCATAAATAACTTATGTTGTTATTTTGATGAATTGTTGAAAGGATTTCACTCTCTCTGATTATTCAGAACAATTTCTTTTAATTATTTATTTTAAAATTCCCATAACTGTTTTCAGAAATTATCATCCTCCTACAAATAGAAATCTAAAACTCTAAGTAACTGTTATGTCTATTGACATTGTATTACTGGGCTTTTCTTCCAAACTCTTGAACTTAAATTATGATACCACTTATTTTTCCTAGACAGTAACTCAAAGGAATAAATAAGGTTCTATAACCTTTACTAATAGCCCATTAAGGTATGTTACAACCTTTGTAGTTTATAAATTGTTTATTTCTAACTGAAATACTTCCTGTTGCAATTTATTTGTCTTGTTCTCTCTTAAATGGGGATTATGAGCAATTTGTCACCCTCAATTCTACAATACAAATTTCTCTGATGAACTATGCCTTTAAATTCTTCTTCTGCCCCTTAGCAAGAGGTCCTAATTTCTAACTTTTGAACTGATTTCATCCCCTGTGGCTCTCTCCAAGTCTCCCACCTCTATCTTTAGTGTTACAACCGTTTACTCAGTTTGGTGGGTTTTATATGTGTTTCTTCATTTATCCACTCCATACATCTTGGTTATGTTATATTTAGTTGTATCAGGCTAATTATGTCACATAATATATGTATCATAATGTCTATTATGTACATGTAATGTATTAAGCACTTTTACATAATACACAGTATATGTGTATATATGGTGGACATAATGTGATCCTCTCCTGTATTTATACAGAAAAGCGCTCAAGACTAAAGTATATCCTGGGATTCAGTATAATGACTATACCTTTTCTGCTGTTCTTATGGAAAGATGGAAAATCACTTTCTGAAGTATATTACTCAACAGTTGAATTGACCAAACTTGGTTTTCTTGACTTCTAATCATTTTTCAACTTGTCAAGGTCATTCTGAATTCTAATTCTGTTTTCCAAGGTGCTTACCCTTCCTACTAATATGATGTACTTGGCAAACTTAATGAGGACTCTTGGAGGTCCGTCATCAATCACTTAAGGAGATATTAAATAGTAAGACTGATAAGACTGAAGAATATAAGCTATTATACACTTTTCTTGCTTCTGGAATGCTGGCCTCAGACAGGGATGTGGGAAGGCCCATTGCTGTGGTGGGCATGGCTCTTTAAGAACCTCTCTCTTCTAAAAATAAAGAAGGCCTGAGTCAAGTGAATAAGTAAATAAGAAGGCCTTTCAAAAGAACAAGAGATTAAATTAGGATACCTGGCAATTATAAAAAGAGAAAAACTGGGACCCTCACTCTGGGTCTACACTTATGGATTAATTTATCTATTTGATCCAGGACTGTGACAGAAGACCTTGCCAAAAAAGAGCGATTTCTACTAAAGGGAACTTACTTCTCCTAATCACAAGAAGAGAGACACTGGGGCACTTTTCCAACCTGGTCCAAGATGACAAGAAACACAGACAGGGTCCTATATTGGGGTGATCTGTGTATAGGATTTACTGGTAATATACATACCAATATGTAATCTGGCTTTTGAGTTCATCACTCAAATGAAACTATTTTCTCCAAAGTTACCAGTGATTTTTTTATTGTCAGATCTAATGGACTTTATACAATCCTTACCTGTCCTGGTCTTCTGCAATATTTGAATCCATTGAATGCCTTCTCCTCTAGAATACTCTCTATTCTTCGAATTTTATGACATTGTACTTTCTTGGTTCTTCTCTTATCTGACTATTTCTTCTAAGTTTCCATTACTGAGAACCATGCCCCATATTTGTGGATGTATCGAAGTCTTTGTTCTTGGCCCATTTCTCCCTCTAAACACTCTTTTGTCTTATTGCATTGGCTTCAGTGGTTGGGCATCTCAAACTCTACATACCCAAAACAGAACTATATCATGTAGTTGTCATAGTACTCTACTTGAATCAAGAAAATCTGCCTTCAATTCCTATCTCAGATATTTACTATGATTGTATGAGAATGGATGAGCAACTTATTGTCTCTCAGTCTTAGTTTCTTCATCTGTAAAATGGGTATAATAATCACAGGATTGTTGTGACAATCAAATGAGATTACTTATGTAAAGAGATTTATAAACATCATATAAATGTTAGGTAATATAAGTATTATTAAAACCCATTCATCGTCCAAATTTTTCTATTATCATCGAGGACACTATCATTATTTCACTTACCTAGGTTTTCCATCTAAGTATCATTTTTGACTCTTACTTAAACTTAATCGTTTGCCACATCTTGTCACTGGTAACTCCACAGCTTTTGTGGATGTTCCCTTCTTTTTTCCTTTATAGACACCATCTTAGGTCAGGTTTTCATCACCTTTTACCTAGTCAATTGTTTTCCAGTCATTTTAGTCCCCTTTAACTCTCTGTTACCCCATTTTGGAGTTTTCTTGGTAAAGATAATAGAGTGGTTTGCCATTTCCTACTCCAGCTCATTTTTTAACAAATGAGGAACTGAGGCAAAGGGAAAATTTGCCCAGGGTCACAAAGCTGATAAGCGTCCAAAGTCAGATTTGAACTTATGAAGATGAATCTTCCTAATTCCAAGGCCAGTGCTCTATCTTGACTTGGACAAAAACCCCCTACTTGGTCTCTCCCTACTCTAATCCACATTGCATACAATTGCAAAAGTGGATTCCAGCAAATCTAAGCTGGTCATTGTCCTGCTCAATTGACTCCCTTGTTTCTCTGTTACCTCTAGGATCAAATATAAGCTCCTCTTTTGGGGAATTTAAAACTCTTCAAAACCTGACACCATCCCATGTTTCCAAGTCTTTTTACACATCACTTCCCTTTACATATGCTACAGCCAGGTGGGTTAGTCTAATTGCTATTTTTCATTCATGAAAGTCCATCTCCCATCCCTGCACCTTTGCCCTGGTTATCTTCCATTCCTGGGATGCTCTCCTTCCCACCCTTCTTTCTTTCTTTTGAATTACTTGTTCCCTTCAAGACTCAGCTCAAATACTACCTTCTACCTTTCTTGGTTCCTCAGGCTTCCAATGCTCTCCCTGAGGCAGTTACATTGCACTTTATTTTTATGTGTTTACCATATTCCTGTATATTATATACATAGAATACATACATCTATAATACACACACATATAGATATAACATGCATATACATGGTGTCTTCTTTATTAGTATATAAAATCATTGATGGCAGGGAATATTGTACCTTTGTCTTTATATTTCCTAGGCCTGTCATAGTATCTGGGACATTCTAAGCATTTAATAAACTCATACTTGTTTAGTTGCTCAATAAGTAATAAAACCTTAATCAACAAGCTTACATAGTTCTATACGGTTTTAAAAAGTGATTTACATACATTAACTCATCTAAACCTCCCATAGCAGCTGTGTCTCTTTGGTTAGGTAAACCCTAGACTTATACTATCCTTAGTTCACATGAAAGAGGTGTGATTTGCCCATGGTTACATAAGCAATAAATGTCAGAAGTGAAATCAGATATACAATTCAGAATATCATAAACTCATAGAATAGTGGTTCTCAACCTTCCTAATGCTGTGACCCTTTAATACTCGTATGTGGGTGTATCTGCATGTGGGTGGACCCACCTGGAGACAGAGGAGCAGTGTCTTGGTTCCTAAGACCATTGGAAATATGTGTTTTCCAATGGTCTTAGGCGACCCCTGTGACCCCTGTAAAAGGGTCATTTGACCCCCAAGATAGAGCAACCCACAGGTTGAATACCACTGTTATAGAATGACACAATGATGCATATGCCCACTCTACTTTGCTGCCACTTGCGTCTCAGTGTTGGTTCTGAGTCCAAGACTTGAAGCAGCATTTGTGACTATCCTGGGTACCAACCTGCTCAGAAATGCAGGCTGATCCCAAGTGATGCAGATCAGCACTGTTTTCATACTCAGGGGGACAAAGAATGCTAGTCTTCTTTTACAAGAATACTAGTACTGTTCAGGCCCCCTTCACTTTTCACCTCAGTAACTGTAGTAGCTGCCTAACTGTGGTCCTGGGTTCCATTCTTTTCCCCCTCTGTGCCATTTTGCAGAGAGCTACCTTAACAGTGTTCACAGAGCATCTCTGACCATACCACTCCATGGTTATGAATGTTCAGTGGTGCCTGTGGTACCCATTCTAGGCTTATTTCATATCATTTTTTTCAAGTATTCTACATGCCAACTAAACTGGTCTTTGACTGCTGTTAGTCCTGAAAATAGCATTTTCTCTTACATTAATCCTGATAATGAATGGGTCTTCAAACAATCTCATTGATTAAGAGAGTTTTTACTCTGTACAGTGTCCTCTAGGGCAGCCTAGTGGCACAGTGGTACCACTAGTGGTACACACCAGCCCTGGAATCAGGAGAACCTGAGTTAAATCTGACCTCAAACACTTACTAACTGTATAACCCTGGGCAAGTCACTTAACCCCATTTGCCTCAGTTTTCTCATCTGTAAAATGAGCCGGAGGAGGAAATGATGAATCACTTCAGTGTCTTTGGCAAGAAAACCCCAAATGGGTCCCAAAGAGTTGGACACGATTGAAACAACAAAACAACAATACAATATCCTCTCATAGTCCATGAGAGATCTAACTAATTTTCAAGTATTCTTTGAAATTTCTTTCCTAGCAGGGACTTTTAGATAGTCTACTTATTCAGGTAACTTATAGAAAACAGATAAGGTTTTGTTCATCTCTTGAAAAGTTTAATCTCAGTTCTGTGTAGCAACTCATCAGACGCATGTTCATTGCAAGTTCATCTTTCAGAATGAGTGTTCTTGAATGTTTTTTTGTCTTGGACCTTTTTGTTAGTCTGGTGAAGCCCATGAATCTCATCTCAGAAGGTTTTTAGGTGCATATGACAAAATACATAGGATTACAAAGGAAATGGATTTTATTTGAAATACAGATATAATTTTTTTTCTGTACAAGTTTATGGATCCTTTGAAATCCAACTATAGACCCATAAACACTAGGTGAGAAATGCCTGCTCTAGAAGAAGCATTATATATTGAATAGCACCTGAGATTTTTCATTTTTAGGCAGCTCGTTGGCACAGTGGTTAGGATTGCACCCTGAGAGGCAGGAAGACCTGAGTTTAAATCTGACCTCAAAAACTATCACACTAACTGTGTGATCCTGGGAAAAGCCTTATGTCTTCCCTCTCCAAACAGGATTGCCTTATTCCCTGCCCTCAGATTACCAATGGCCAGCCTGACTAGTCCTCACATTAACTCCTATCTGCCTCAGTTTCCTCATGTAAAATGAAGATAATAACAGAACCTACCACAGAGATTTGTTATGAGGATCATGTCATGTCATGTCATGTCATGTCATGTCAT
>CM053596.1:170182639-170194439 GCA_028646575.1 Pseudocheirus occidentalis
AACTACACTATTGCTTGTAAACTTCAGAGTCTGGTCATCTGAATCCTCTGATGATATTACCATTAATCACTTTGTATTTAAATGTCATATCAACTAACGAATAATGTGATAAATCTGTTTAGCATTTTGTTTTGGCTTTTGTGCTAAGTCCTTGCTTTGTCTATTTTAAGGTTGTGTGAGTAAGCATTTTATTTATGCATCAAAACACCAAAAAAATCAAAGAATGTTAGATGTAATCCATTTAGCCTTTTAAGGGTAAAGAAATAGGTCTATGGCACATACATTTAGTTATACTTAATCAATATGTGGAGAAATTTTGCTGTGAGGCCTACTTGACATAGCTCTACACATGAAACTGTCTCTGTCTCTCTTTTCTCACTCACTCACTCTCTCTCTCTCTCTCTCTCTCTCTCTCTCTCTCTCTCTTTCTGACACACACACATGCGTTTTTATTCTCCTTTCATGTGCTACTCTGGATTTTTTTCAATGAATATGTAACCATTTAGTCTATACTGAGCATATGTGTTTAATAATATTATCTGAGGCTCTCTCATCAAATTGATAACTGGAATGAATCTTAGGAATATTTTAATACAAGCTTATTGTTGTATAGATAAAGATACAGTAAAATAGTTTGGTCAAAGTATATAGTCTCTGCTAGTGACTCTAAGCTGTACCTTTCCCCAAATATTGTGAAATGACTCCAAGTAATTAATAAACAAAAAGCCTCCTTTGCTTTTAACTAGATGATTAGTGGAAAAAAGTAAAAGTTAGGAATCTCTTTAACTTTAGTAATGTATCTGGCGCACTGGGATATACTATTACTCTTCACTGACAATGTTTTTTGAAGCATTGGGATCCAGCCACCCAACTCAACCACTTTTAAACTAGTGGATGAATTGGTTAATTCCCATTTCTGTTGATTACTATTAGGTAATAGAGTTAGAACCAGAACAGACACAGGGTACATGGAGTCAAGCCTTACATCTCTCCCCTTATTCCCTGTCCTCAGAACACCAGAGGCCAGCCTTACTAGTCCTCACATTTCTTTCTTCTTTTCTTTTGCATTAGGTGCTGCGCCTTGCAAGGAGTGACACTCCTGTCATATGAATAATCCATTCCTCCTACCACCTTTGTGATTAACTGAGGTTGCCCTTCAGAGTCAAGATCAACAGAGGTCTGACCAAGATTTGGAATAGAATTAATTTAGCGTCTCTATACTTCTTAGTCCCCATGCGTTTTTAGCTGGACCAATCTAGAGTTATTAAACTACACTCTTTGACCCAGAAATACCACTATTTGGTCTATTTCCAAAGACGATTAGAGAAAAAGGAAAAAAACTTATATTTTCTAAAATATTTATATTCTCATTGTGGTAGCAAAGAAGAGGAAATTTTAGGGAGACCTATCAGTTGGGGAATGGTTAAACAAATTGTGGTATATGATTATGATGGAATACTGCTATGCATTAAGAAATAATGAGCTCAATGATGTTAGAAAAACATGGAAAGACTAACACAAAATAATGAAGAGTGAGATGAACAGAATAAGATAACATTGTATACTATAACGGCAAAATTGTTTTTTTTTTTTAAGGGGGAGGGCAGGGCAATTGGGGTAAGTGATTTACCCAAGGTCACATGGTTAGTTAAGTGTTAAGTGTTTAAGTGTCTGAGGTGAGATTTGAACTCAGGTCCTCCTGACTCCAGGGCCAGTGTTCTGTGCACTGTGCCACCTAGCCACCCCAGCAATATTGTTTAAAGAATGACTTTGGGTGATGTAGTTATTTTAACAATTACAAATACCCAAATTAACTATAAAGGACATGCGAAGGGAGATGTTTTCTGTATGAAGAGAAAGAATCGATAAATAGATGTATAGAATAATTTTACACACACACACACACACACACACACACACACACACACACACAGACCCCTCTATTTATGTCTAATGGTAGCTATCTTTAGGGTGGGGTAAGGGGTGGAGGGAAAAAAGAATTTATAAGATTTTAAAAAATATATTTGAAAGTAATAGTAAGTTGTACACAGCAGATTTGTAGTTTCATGTGCAATCATATTTTTATTGTACTATATTATGGAAAGGCTTATTTTATTCCATAAATTAAAAATAAAATAAAAATATATTTTTTAAAAAGCCCTTTAATGGCTCCCCATTGCCTTTAGAAAAATAAAACTTTCTGTTTTGTTTTTGAAGCATCTCACAACCTGGCCCCAGCCTATCTTTCCAGGCTTATTATATCTTACTGCCTGTCCTATACTCTGAGATCCAGACAATTGGCCTTCTCTTTCCTCAGCCATGGCACTCCATCTCCTATCTTCTTGCTTTCACAATGCATAGAATTGTCCTCTTCCTTCAAGACACAATTCAAGTGTCACTTTCTGTATGAATCCTTTTCTAATCTTCCCAACAGTTTCCCAGCAGTGTTCTTCCATCAAAGTACTTAGGATTTAAGTACCATACACATATGAATATATGTATGTGTGTATTTATGTGTATATATGTTTATATACATCTATCATTTCTCTGTCTCTCTATATCTCTTTCTCTATCAATCTGTCTATCTATCTATCTGTCTATCTGTCTATCATCTATTCATCTATCTATCTATCATCTGTCTATCTAGCTATCTATATAGCTATCTATCATCTGTCTATCTGTCTATCTATCTGTCATCTGTCTGTCTATCTGTCATATATCTATCTATCATCTATCTGTCTATCTATCTATTATCTATCTATCTATCTATCTATCTATTATTTATCTATCTATCTACCTATCATCTACTATCTGTCTGTCTATCTCTCTGTCTGTATATCTACCTATCACCTATCTATCTGTCTATCTATCTATCTATCTATCTATCTATCTATCTATCTATCTAGCATCTCTCTCTATCTTTCCATCTCTATCTATCTATCTATCTATCAATCATCTATATCTGCCTGTCAGAATATAAGCCCTTTGAAAATAAAATTGTTTCATTTATAGTCTTTATATTCCCAGTACCTAGCATGGTACTTGGCACATAGTAAGTTCACACAAAATGTTTGCTGATTTATGATATATTTTCCACTGTCTCTTTCCACACTCCTTTTTATCTAGCTGAACTTTAGCCTTTCCCAGTCCCTGTACTGTAGTCTTTCTTTCCATCTGTCTTCTAGAATCCTCCTCTATTGATAACAAATGCTCTTTCATTCTTTTTTTATACAGAAGTTTAACCAATACAAATACATTCCCACAAAGAAAAAAGATCAAAAGAATCTAAGAAAATATTATGGAATATTAGAAGCAGTATTGCCTTATATTTCTGAAACAGTGGGAGATAAAACTACTCTAAAAGGAAAAGTTTGATGAAAGACAAAGTCATCACAAGTTTGAAACTGGAAGGAGGGAAACAAATAGATGAAAAGTTTGAAAGATTTTCATAATTAGTTCTTTTTTATTATTAAGGACATTGTAACTACAGTACTGGGATTCCAACAATGGAATCAGATATTTTCCTAGACAGGTAGAAATGGCATCAAAAGAAAAATGAATGAACAGAGTAGCTGGATTAGTTAAAGGGTATAAAAAAGAGGTTTGTGATGAAGGTGAGACAGTTACGAGAATGGTGGGGATTTGATTTTTAGAGATGAACGTCTTAAGGGATGAAAAAAGTCATCACTTATACCATTACAGGAGAATGCCTCAGAATTATTATCAAAAAATGGCAGAGAGATAATCTTCAGTTATTGACTTATACCCCTATTACCTTCCCATTTATATGAAATTTTAATGAGAATAATCCACACATACATTGAAGGCATTCTTGACATGGGCATTAGAAGGGACCATGCAGACTTTTGCAATGGTATTCTGTCGTAGACCACATCTTTATCAATTGACTGAAATACATAGATTTCAACAACCACTCTGCTTTTTGCTTATTTATAAAAAGTATCTTATTGTGTAAAGCTGACATAAACATGTGTAATAGCAATCAGTTTATCAGATACTTAGCACTTAGTAACTTAGGGTTAAGTAGCACTTAGTAACTTAGGGCTAAGTATGGAAGGTATGAGCCCTGTCCCCTGTTGAAAAGGCATGAACTCCCCTGATGAACGTGACAGAAGGGGATTAGATGAAACAGGAGGCCAGTGCTGTATATAAAGAAGAATTTTAGAGACAGAGAGACAGAACTGGAATTTTCCTGTGGAAGAAACAGGATAGTCTCAGCATCTGGGAGCTGGGCTGCTGGAAGTGAGTTGGAGTTTTCTTAAGAGAGACAGAGAAGAAAGAGAGAGAGAGAGAGAGAGAGAGAGAGAGAGAGAGAGAGAGAGAGAGAGAGAGAGAGAGAGAGAGAGAGATTCTCTTCCATCATCTGGAAGCTGACTGAGAAAAGAGATGGAGTTTTCCTGAGACCAGAATCTGGTGAAGGCCATCCAGAAGGCCGATATTCCTTTTGGGTCCTAGGGCCAGCTGAATGGCTAGAAGACTGAAGAAGCATGACCAGGATAAGACTGTTTATTCATGGCCTGGCTGATTCTTGAATTCCAGGCAAGAGAAGTGGTGAAGGGTTTGAGATGTGCTGGACCCTGTGAACTTCAGTGTGTGCCAGAGATTGCCCTGAGGACTGGACAAGGACCCGGGAGCTGTCTACCTCTGAGGACTGGACGAGAACCTGGCAGCTGTCTGCTTCTGAATCCAGGTGACTGTTTGGCAGATTCAGGAGGGAGCTGGGACCATGGAAGGGGATCAAGGGAATCAGAGAGACTACCCAGAGTCAAGATGAAGAAAAGGGCTCCCCTTGGAGGAAACTGAGGTTTGCTGGACACCAAGGGGTAGAGAGTTTGTGTAGTTTTCTAAAGATTGTATTAGTGACTAATGATATTTAGTAATTGGGAATCGAGCTTAGGGACTGACTGCTAGATGAGTGACTGATTAAGTTAATGGTTGCCCCATGAGTAGAAGTTTGATTATTATATAAAGATAGATTAAGTTAATGGTTGACCCATGAATAGAAGATTGATATATTATGAATTGATTAATTGAATGATTGAGTGAGAAGGGTTTCCCCCTTAGGGAAACCAGATGATTATTCTTTTGCTCCTTGCTCTAAATATTGTGGCCACTGTAGTGAAAACTGTGTGGCCATTCTAATGTTAAGCTGTTATGAACACTATATTGTGACTTTCTGTGATAAGACCTAATGTTGTGAATATTATATTGTGAATGTTTGCCTTGATTTGTAATGGAATAAACAGAGTGTTCACTATGCTGTGTAATCTGAATCTTAAAAGCTCTTCACAGTAGCATTCTTTTGGGAATCTGCTGGTGCATGGCGTTAGAACATGTTTCATGAATTTTTAAAATCTAGACATTTTAGTTGCTTTTTCTCTATGTCTATTTTTCACATTAGTCATGTTGTATAGAAGAATTAGAATGTATGGGAAAATCATAAGATAGAAAAAAACAGAACAAAAAAGAGAGCAAACAGTATGGTTCAATCTACATTCAGACTCCATATTTCTTGCTCTGGATGTGGAAGGCATTTTCCATCATTGTTTTTTTGGATTTATTTAGGTCCTTGCCTTGCTGAGAAGATGTTCTTTCATTCTTAACCTCATCTATTCACATTTCTTCCATCTTCTGGTGCTAATGGAAACCAAGTTTTCTTCTTAAGACACTACCTCTTTTAGTACCCTCTTCTAGAATGGCTGTTCTTCTCTCACACACTCTGGTGCAGGGATGAGGAGGTGGAATTGTCATACCTCTTGCTCCTGCCTGAAACTTTCCCCTACTCTGCAACTATCACTCATTCTGTTATCACGTTATCTCCTTTAAAGCTCTCCAGATCTCTCTCTTTTCTCCCCAATAAGTTTGATTTCTATTGTACAGTGGTCTTTATCACTATCAAGCCATGGATCTTCAAAGACCCTCAATATCAGTCATCAACAGGCATAATCTAACCATATTCAGTGTTCCCTGACCCACTTCCCAATTCATCTTAATTTGTTCTATGTGCCAGAATTCCTTGTTAGAGCCCTAGTCAGGTATGTAAAGAGAGCAGTCTATATGGCCCCTGACTCTGAACAAATTACATAAAATCATTTATTTTTTTTGTTATACATTCATCCTCTAAACATATACTTTTTTTTTTTTGCTTTTTGGAAGGCAGTTGGGGTTAAGTGACTTGCCCAAGGTCACACGGCTAGTTCTTTTTGTGTTAAGTGTCTGAGGCTGGATTTGAACTCAGGTACTCCTGACTCCAGGGCCGGTGCTCTATTCACTGCACCACCTAGCCACCCCTAAACATATACTTTAATAAAAAAAGAACAAAATGTTAGTTTGAAGATTATTGTATCATCCAAAACATCAAGTTATTTGTCATTATACTCTGACATTCAGGGATGTGTCGTTTTTGGTGGAAATAATCAGACCTGAATTATTTTAATACCATTTATTTATTCCTACCATCTCATAGCTATCCTTTTTTTCATTGTGTAGATATGATAAAATAAATATTTTTGCTATGAGAACACTGTTATGGGATCCTAGAGCTAAATGTGATTGTCATAAATCATTTAATCTTTCCCCTTGCCTTAAGGAAAGGTCATAGAATCATATAATTTTTGACATGGAAAGAACATAAGAGATCACATGTAGACCATTTTAGGAATACAGCTATGCCAATCAAGACAGATGCTACTTAGCAAGCAGATCAAACTATAGCTGGAAGATTATGTCCAGCCATTGACAGGCTGGAGTGAGTCAAGAGAAGGGCAAGTAGGATGATGAGGGACTTTGACATCATGCCATGCCAGGTTAAACTGAAGTAACTGGGGACATTGAGCATGGAGAAGAGAAGGACAGGAGTGGGTGGGGCAGGGAAGAGGGTTTGCACACAATATAATAATAGTGCTAATAAATAACATTCATGTAGTACTTAAAGTTTGCAAAGCACTTTACCTATATTATTTCATTTGGCTCACACAATAACTGTGAGAGAGGCATAGTATTATCCTCATTTTAAAGGTGAGATAACTGAAGTTGAGTGAGGTTAAGTGTGTTCCATAGCCACTCAACTAAGAGGTGTCTGAGCCATTATTTGAAGAATTGCTACACAGAAATGGGATTAAAGCTCTTCTTGTCTTTATGGAGAATAGAATTAAGCACAAAGTATGGCAATTACAGGGAGTGTGACTTTAGTTTAGTTTAAGGAAGCAATTTGCTAATTAGGTGAGCTCTCCTCAAATAGAACGAATGACCTCAAACAGTAATGAGTTCCCAACTACTGGAGATCTCTGCTTGAAAACAAAGTCTTGATGACTATATTTTTATGATGATGTACAAGAGATTTCTACTTCAAGTAAAGGTTAGGCTAGATGACTTTGAGGTCCTTTCAACTCTTGGATTCTATGAGTTTATGACTCTAGACTCTATCCTGTTGCTAAAGACACCTAGAGGACATTAGATTACTTCCTTCACTACTGTAGCCCAGGGTTCAACATCCAGCAGAGTTCTTAGTTAATGGAACACCCTTATCCTGTAGCTTTAATTGATTTCTTCTTTTTCCCATTGGACATACAATATCTTTTCATATACTTGTAATATGACTTAAGACTTCTCTGCATCTTTTAAAATATTCACAATTCTAAAGCCTTTACTGAAGTTCTATTTGGCAATCCATAATTTTTAAGTGCAGATCTGACAATGTGACTCCTACTCAATTAACTTCACTGGTGTCCTCCATGATAAAATATAAACTCCTTTGCTTTGTGTTTAAAGCCCTACATAATTAACCTCCACCTCTCTTTTCAACCTCATTGGACATTGCTTCCCTCCAATGCACTCGGTATTCCAGCCAAACTAGCCTTTTCTCTATCTCTCATGCTTGATGCTCATTTTCCCCCTCTGTGCTTTTTCCATATGTGTGAAATGTACTCCATCTGTTTCATATAGGCTCTTTTTTTTTTTCCTTTTTGGAGGTGGGAAGGCAGGGCAATTGGGGTTAATTAACTTGCCTAAGGTCACACAGCTAGTGAGAGTCAAGTGTCTGAGACTGAATTTGAACTCAGCTCCTCCTGACTCCAGGGCTGCCTCTCTATTCACTGGGCCACCTAATGTCCCCATAGCCTCTCCCTTCTTTAAGATACAACTTAAGCACCATCATCAGCATAATTAGTAGACAGCATTCTTACAGTGCTCTAAGGTTTACAATCTGTTTTACAAATATCTCATTTAGTCCCCACGACTATGAAGTAGGTGCTATTATTATTTATTTTCCACATGTGGAAACTGAGGCAAATAGAGATTAAGTTACTTGTCCAGGGAGAAAGCTAGTAAGCCTCTGACATCAGGTGAAGCCTTTCTTGATTTCCTCTAACTACCAACACCTAACTACCCAAATACCTTGTCTTTAATTACTTTGTATGCTAAATAGTTTTATATGCAAAGTAGCTAATATATGCATGAAATGTACAACACATGTTACATATACACATCTTCTTTTCTTTATTCTGTACTTATGGTGCATAGACGTACTTGCTGAATGTAAGTTTTTAGAATTTAAGCTCTTTGTGTGCAGTAGTGTTTCATTTTTTGGACTTGCATTCCTAATTGTTGCTGTTCAGTTCTTGTTGGTCATGTCTAACTGACTCTTCATGTCCCCATTTGAGGTTTTCTTGGCAAAGATACTAAATGGTTGACCATTTCCTTCTCCAGCTTGCTTTACAGGTGAGGAAAATGAGGCAAACAAGATGAGTGACTTGTCCAGGGTCACCTAGCTGGTGTGTCTGAGGTTGGATTTGAACACCGGAGGAAGAGTCTACCTGACTTCAGACCCTGCACTCTATTCACTGTGCTGCGTAGCAATCTCGTAGTTCCATTGCCTATGACCAAAGTAGGTGTTTGGTGAGTACTTGTTCATTGATGAACCAATTGTAATACTAACTATGTCCCAATAGTTTCAGGTCTAATGCTTATAAGTAATATTTCTCAAGCTTGAGAACACAATTAAGGATGTTAGTATAGATTGATTCTAAATCCAGTTTTATAAGAAAGTGGGGTTCTGGGAGGAACTCAATGGCAGGAGGGAGCTATAGGGGTGGAGAGATATTCCAGGGCCAGAAGGCCATTATACAGGTGTGAGCTTTGTATTTAAAAACAGATTAGGATTAAAACCGACTTAAACTTGCCTTGAATTATTTCTCAAAACTGTCCTGAAAATATCAAATTGTCTGTATTTAAAAATTGTCCATGAAAACCCTTCAGGAATTATTCTTTTGGTTTTGCATGAAACCTGGAAATCTTTGCCTATCTTTTCTTATTCTATACTGGCAAGAGAACAGTCCTATAGAATCCAAACAGGCAATATCAATCAGAACTCTTTCTGTGAAGAGCTGAGAGTGTGCAAACATGTCAATCTCCCAAATCCTATGTCTCTATAACGAAATAAATATAAATCTCTCACATGCTTGAATTACCACTGTTGCTTTCTTGGGCTCTGCTTGACAGTGAAATTAAACTGTACTAATTGCATCCACAGCTTACATGGCAGATTCAGTCTCCCAGAGTTTGACTCTGCAGAGATAGATAATTTCTACTTTTTTTTTCAATAAATCAATAAACTTTTGTTAAGTGTCTACTATGTGGTAGGCACTGTGCAAAATGCTAGGGATACAAATGAGGTAAAAGACAATCTCCGTCCTAAAGGAGTTTACAGCCAATTGGAAAAAGGTAAAGAAATACTCCTGGTCTAAATATATATAGGGTCCTTTCAGTTCTAAAATTCTGTGCTTCATGATTATCTGATAGGCAGATAATATATAATTTTGGAATTGATTACATGACAAGGGACACACTGGCAAGGGACTGCTCAACATGGTATGACCATATCAGAGAAGGTGCTGTGCTCTGTGAGCAAAGTAGAATTGAAACATCTCAAAGGAAATGCGGGATGTGCAAATTTAGAGAATCCACCCTAAATGTTCACCCGGACTATATGGGCCCAACCTGTGGTAGAGTATTCTGAGCTTGTATAAGTCTGATCAGCTACAGATGGACACTGAAACTTGACTAGTACGGTGATGCTATTTTTAGTCCTCTTTGCAGGACTATACCCAACCAACCAACCAAATGATAGGCATTCTGTAGAATAAATAAATTACAAATACAGAATTCAGGAATGACACTGGGGCTGTTTCAACCCTGAGGCTTCTACTTTTTTCAGTGACTACTCTATAGCTATGGCAAGATGAATTATTCTAAATGTGTTCTCTGAGTCTGGTAAATACAGGAAAGCAGATGAAATTTTTCCCAAGAATTTCCCCAAATGCATCAGTCACCAAAGAAAATGAGAGAAACTGGAAATCCATGGGAAAGCAAAGCAAAAAGCTTCTATTTTAGATTTGTTGTAATTTTAAAGTTTACTTGTAGGAAAAAAAACCCCAGCAACACCTTGCCACACCTCACTCTGTGAAGAAAACAAACAAATACACTGGTTGCCATTTTCAGGAAATGAAGTAGTAGAAATGAATGTAGGAATTGGAAATTTGTGTGAATTATAAGAGTATTTTTTCATCCGTGCATGCTTTCTGCAAACCCCCCCCCAGACCTGAATAGTTATCTATTCACTAAAAATAACAATAATTATAATAACTAACATTTATACATGTGCTTACTATGTGTTAGGTACTTTGCTAAGTGCATCATAAATATCTCATTTGGACAGCATAAGAACTCTGGGAAGGAGGTACTGTTATTATCCCCATTTTATCGATGAGGAGACCAAGGTAGACTGAGGTTAATTGAATTGCCCACACAATCTAGTAAATGTCTGAAGCAAGACTTAAACTCAGGTCTTTCTGACTCTAGGCCCAAGCACTACTCACTGTACCAACTAGATGTATTTAAAAAAAACCCACTTTACTCTAAACCACCAACAATTTCTGGTAACTGAGTTTGATCTTTTACTGTCATTGGTAGGCTAGGATTATTCAAACAAGTCAACACAATTTCTACGATCCCCAAAGGCCTAAGATCCCATTTATATTTGAGAAGCATTTAAGAATCAAGATACTTATCCAAAACTTTAAAAATTAATTCATCAGAATGTGCTTTCCCAGAAGATTTCACCCATGGTATTTTTAGTTTATTTTAATTTGTTGCAGAAGATAGAACTTTCCCCCATTTATTCAACAACAATTTATTAAATGCCAATTATATGCATAAGATAATGTAACTAGAATTGAGTTGAAGGCATTGGGGAAGGTAAAGGATATACAAAGATGAAAAAAAAATGTTCCTGTCATCAAGACGCTTATTTTCAGGAGATACAGCACTTTCACAGATAATAAATACAAGTTAATTTGAGGAAGGAAAACACATTAACAAGTGGTGGAGGAAAGTGAGAGTATAGGAAGACTTCAGAGCTGTCCTTTAAAGTTATGGCTACCAACATGGTGTAATTTATTTTATTTTGTTTAACTTTTTTTATTGACTTTTTTGTTTACTTTTAGTTTACAAGATTCAGTTCCAGAGTCACTTGAGTTTCAGATTTTCTCCCCTTCCTTCCCCCCCACCCCCACCCTGCCCCATGGTGGCGTACAATCATGTATAGGATCTGCAAGCTCTTTCACATTGTACAATAGTCCGGTTGTATAGAAGTGTTGTAACCAATGGAGTGAACAGTGGGAAAAAAGAAACAAAACCAAACATAGAAAAGTACAATAGCATGTATTGCTTCAGTCTCTATTTAAACTCTGGTCTTTCTAGATCTTTCTCTGAATGTAGACAT
>CM053596.1:170194939-170290424 GCA_028646575.1 Pseudocheirus occidentalis
GTCTTTCTAGATCTTTCTCTGAATGTAGACATCTCCTTCCATTCTGAGACTTGTAGAGTTGTCTTTTAACTGTGTGTTGCTAAGAAGAGTCCAGTTTTTCAAGGTTGGTCATCACACATATGATGTATCTGTGACTGTGTACACATTTTCCCTGGTTCTTCTCTTCTCACTTAGCATCAATTTGTATAAGCCTCTCCAGATAATTATGAAGGCCATCTCCTTCCTATTTCTTATTGCACAATAGTATTCTATTACATTCATATACCATAAGTTGTTCAGCCATTCCCCAATTGATGGACATCCCCTAAATTTCCAGTTTTTTGCCACCATAAAGAGAACTGCAATAAATATTTTTGTACATATGTGTCCTTTTCCCATTTCTATGATCTCTTTGGGATATAACCCCCAAAGTGAACATGGTGTAAGTTAAAGAGGAACAGGAAGACAACATGTCCAAAAATACATTCCCCCATTATACTGAAAATATATCTTAAGGGATTCTATTCTATTATATGGGTCCCCCAGTTTTTAAGAGACCTTTAATAAAATGCAAATACATGTTAGAACCTTAAAGAGAAAGACACATAGGCAAAAGTGAAGAGGGGTAGTATTGAAATTGAGAACTGGGCTTACTTCAGGAAAAAGATTGATTGGGGATTAAAAAAATAAAGTTAATTTTAAAATCTCAGCAGTTGAGTTAAGAAACCATTATTTTAATTAAGAAGGAACTACATTGAGTTAATTGGCATAATTAAAAGGCAATAAAAACCTAAACATTTACTTCAAAAACTAATTAGTATTTTATTACCTTAAATTATTTAAAAATTCATTATTTTTCCTCTAATTCATTCCCTCCTCCCCTATCTCTTCTCTGCTTCCTCTCAGCAGAAGATCTTTCCTTCTACTTAACAACAGAAGTTGAGGCCATCCATAGTGAGTGTCCTTTAGTCCCAATTCTATACTTAAAATTCTCTTAACATGATTTGCCCTCTGTGCCTTTGTTCTAGTTTCTAAGAAAGACATGACCTTCTCTCCTTGATCTCATAATTTCTTAACTCCTCATTTTCTATCTTTATCTACTGATTCAGTTTCCGCTGCCTACACACATGTCCAGATTTTTCCCATCCTTAACAACACCTTTATTTGAATCTGCCCTCCTCTGAAACATAATTTTCCCCCATGACACTACTTTCTCCTGGTTTTCTTCTTGACTGACCATTTCTTCTCAGTCTCCTTTTTTGGATCATCATTCATGTCCTGTACTCTAAGATGCTATTCCAGGCCCTCTTTCTCTCTATATACTCTCTTGGTGAACTCATTAGCTCTCCTGGGTTCAATTATTATTTCTATGGAGATGATCTCTGAAGAAGGAGAGAGAAAAATCATTAGGGGAGGTAAAGGTTTCACAGATAATAACCTAATTCTTCTAACCCAATCAAATGGACCTATTCATTCATTCCCTATGAAAACTTATACTCTCATGCCTTAGCAACCTTGTAGGTCATTTTTCCTGTCTCCTAGCTTCCTCCCTATCGATATAAATCCTACTTGTCCCTCAAGGACTGATTAAAATCCCACTAATGCTTCCCTGATATTCACTGCAGTATTCTCTTTATTCTCTGAATTCATAATATTTTACAATATATGAGCTAACCCTTGATCACATGCTGTCTTATAACATCTGTATTGTTTTGAATTTTGTCTCAATATTTAATTCTTGAATTCTTATTTAATGTTGCATGTATATAGGACAAACTTCTTAAGTCAGATAATGAGTGCATTGAAGGCAGGACCTCCAACCAAAATTTTTTTTTTCTATCTGCCATAATAGAGTGTCTCAAACTTAGTCATTGTTCAGCTAATATTTGCTGACTGATTTTATTTTAAAAGACAGAATCTGGGTTTCCTCTGCATTTTTGCCTTCTTAAGGATTCACTGGTATTTCCTTTGGATTTCACTGTGAAGGTATTTTAGGTATTTTAGCCTGGAGGCAAGATAAGCTAGTTAGGGAAGAAGGTGCTAACAAGGCACAAGTGATGATGGGTATGTATGGCAAGTCTCTTTGCAGCTTTTTTTTAAAATTCCATTTCCTTGTAGAAGTTTGAAATTTGACAGACAATTTAACCTCCAGCTAGGGCGATTCTCTATGGCTCAGGGTGATCCCTGTGTGGCCTATGGCCCAGGGCACATTACCTTTTCAATATGTTTATTTACATGAAATGACATTAGAAGAAAGAAACATCCATTTGTTTCTGACCCTCACTGCCCATGCAATTGTGAGCAATTTAACTTCATATGCTTCAGTTTTCTCATTTGGAAAATGTTAGAATTGGATTAGATTGCCTTTAAGATACTTGCCACTCAGAGAACTACACCCTATGATCGTAAGGAATAACTAAGGGTGTCCTTGAAAGTGAAAAGAAGTCATAAAAATTTCAGTCCAAGAAGAACTTGGGAGTGGGATGAGGTAGTTTAATTTATTTGACTTGGTGTTGGTGGCAACAGGGTAAGATGAAGGTGTGTAATTCAGTTCATTTATGTGCCTGTGTACCAGTTGCTATCACAGATTTTGGAGATTCAAATACCATTCACAGGTCCTTTTACTTTTTTTGGTATCAGATGATGGGTATACTTCTTACCCCACTCTCCTGCACCACACAGTGGTGACCTATCTAGATCCCTGCCTAGTCATTGTAGTGTGGGACTCTCCAGAATCCATGGTCTTGGATCTCCTCAATTCACTACAATTTGTGTTAGCTTTGCTCCAGAATTCATGAAGGGAAGGTATGTATGTATGTATGTATGTATGTATGAATGAATGAATGTATGTATATCAAATGGCCACAAAGTTGGCAATGAGTTGTTTTCATTTATCAGCTCTCTGGCTCAGTATAGGTTTACAAGAAAATAGTTGCAATCAACGTTATTCACCAGGGTTACTGGGATCCCTATAATGAGTGGGAGATCAGCCCTGTGGCAGAGATTTATAAAGGGGTAAGATGTTTGGGGACACAGTTATAATTCCATGATCCCATTTATTAATGCATTAACATGTGATCTATCACTTATAAAAGTAACTTCCAAACTGGTCAATCAACAAACTACTTCATAGAAAAACTACTTGTAGCTTGTCTTGAGTTCTTTTATTCCATTCATTGCTGTATTTGGTGACTTACAAATCAACTTGATTCAACTATATTATCTAGGAAAGTCATTCTTATACGATGATGATGATGATGATAAAGATGATGATGACGATGGTGATACTGTGTACACCTTCCAGAACATTACTTAAATTTTTCAAACATCCTGTCTACTTGGAACAGAATAGATAAAGATGAAAAGATGGTATTTGAGGATGAGATTTAGATGTTTGCACCATAGTTTAAAGTATAGGCCAAGTATGGAAAAAGAAGGGGAAGGGAGAAAACTGTTCATGTAAATCAGATAAACCTGGCATAGAGAGTAGTAAGTACATTACAGAAGGAAAACTAACCAAAGATTGTACCCATGGTTCAGGGAACATAGGTAGATAGGTAGGGAAAGTATAAGACCTGGTGTAAGGAAGATCTGAGTTAAAATCCTGCTTCAGAAATCACTTACCTATATGATTCTGAACAAATCACTTGATCTCTCAGTCTCAGTTTCCTCATCTGTAAAATTAGGCTAATAGTAACATCTACCTTATAGAGTTATTGAAAGTTCTTAGCATAGAACCTGGCACATAGTAAGTCCTTAGCAAATTTTGTTTCCTCCCTTTTCTTTCCTTCCTTCTTCCAGCAGTATCTCCTGCATGAAGCCCTTCCACATTTTCCCAGTGGCCAATAACCACCCCTCTAAGCTACCTGGTATTTAGCTACTTTGCCTATATTCCCTTTATGTTTATGCTATATATTTTTATAGATACTTGTTTCCCTTATTAAAATTTAAGCTCCTCATCAGTAAAAATTGTTTTATTCTTTGTATTTGGATGCCTTGTATCTAGTATAGTATGTGGATCACTTATTAAGTTATTAATAAATGCTTGTTGATGAATCTCTTGCTTTAGGGAAATCATTTTGATTGTGTATGAAGAACGTGTGAAGCTGTGTAAAGAATGGATTAGAGCAGGGGGACACTTGAGGCAGGGAAGGGGATATTGCAATAGTCCACAGGTGAGATGATGAGGCCCTGTACTAGAACAGGAATATGGAGATAGAAATAGAGAGATCTGGCAACCGATTGGAGATGAGGAGCAGAGGAGAGTTAAGGAGTTTAGAATGATACCGAGATGTTCAAACTCATTGACTGGGACTCATACCATGGGAGGATGGTAGTAACCTTGCCAGTTATAGTTCAGAAGAAGGACAGGTTTTAGAGGAAAGACAATGAGTTGTGTTTTAGATACTCATGTTGGGGACACCTATGGAAAGGCCTATTATATATCCAGTAGCTAGTTTTTGATGTGGAAATTGAGATCATGCATGAACCTGGGTCTGGATATATTGATCTTGGAGTCATCTGAATAGAGATAATGTTGATCCCATTGGAGTTGATGACATCACTAAGTGGAAGACTATAAAGAAAAAGAAGACGAGAGGCCAAGACAAAGCTTGTGATATACCTACATTTAATGGACAGTCTATAGATTCAACAAAAGTGACTGAGAGACCCAATAGATAGAAGAAGAATTAAGAGATAACCATATCGGGGCGGCTAGGTAGCGCAGTGAATAGAGCACCGGCCCTGGAGTCAGGAGTACCTGAGTTCAAATCTGGCCTCAGACACTTAACACACACAAAAAAACCAAACTAGCTGTGTGACCTTTGGCAAGTCACTTAACCCCAACTGCCCTCCAAAAAGCAAAAAAAAAAAAAAAGAGATAACCATATCATGAAAACCCAGAGAGAAGAGAATATCAAGGAAGAAGAGGTGTAACAACAATGTAAAATGTAAATGTAAACAATGCAAAAATGTAAATGTAAAAATGTAAAATGTAAACAACACGTAAACAAATGTTGTACAATGTAAAAATCTGTTGTGGGGGCAAAAAGGATGAGATTTACAGAAAAGCCAATAGATTCGACAGTTAGGAGAACACTGGCAACATTGGAGAGCAGTATCAATTGACTGATGAGATCAGAAGTCTAATGGTGAATTTCTAATGGCTTAGAAATAAAGGAATAGTAGAAATATTTATTTCTATATATTTCTAATATATACATATTAGCAGGGTTGTGCTGGAGCCAGCTTGAACCAGTTCTGCTTACTGTTAAATTATCAGAGTGTACATTTATACCTCAGAAATCAACAAATACTTGATTTATTGTTTTGCTGATTGTTGAGACTTAATAAAGGGATGGAGTAAATAATAATAATAATCCAGATTAAGTTTAAATGTGTGTCCTATACATTTTTTTCCTGGAGAGTTGGTTGTTATATCCATACCCCTGGATATAAAGCAATAGCTAGCTTAGGTGGTAGAATCTATAGAGGGTCTTTTAAGAAGTTAGGGTAGAGAGGCCTGGACGTGTTTAAAGGCAACAGGGAAAGAGCCTAATGGATAAGGAGACAGTCTCCTTTCATATACTAAAAATTTGATGGAAGTTAAGGAACAATATGAGAAAAAGTATATTGAAAGGAAAACACATGGAGTTTTCAGGAGACAGTGGGTAGAATAATTTGCCAGGAGTACAGTATTCATGAATTCAATTAATTTTCAATTCAAAAACCCTCATTAAGTGTCTCTTATTTGCCAGGACCTATGTTAAAGCTAAGGATATAAGATGAAAATGAAATAGTCCTTGTCCTCAAGGAGCTTACATTCTACTACAAAGTAGAGGAAGGGGGAAGAGGAAAAGGAAAAGTGGATGATAAGACTGGAAGCTTCCCCATTTTCATTATCAGTTCAATTCCAAATTGTTTACTGCTATCAATATTTAGTTAGAATACCATGCATACCTTTTATCCTGTGAAATAAACATGTAAACAAAGATACATGGTATAGGGGGACTAGAGTGCCATCAATGGCAGACTTTTGGAGCGTTAGACAACTGTTAGGTCTCTCACGGAGTTAAAATTCACTTTTGTATTTTACCTCATCACCACAGGGATTCTGGGGATCAGAAAATTCAGTTTCTGGGTCGACAATTCCAAAACTTTCTACATAAATATATTAATTATAAATAAATGGGGCAAATGTTACGCTATGGTGTATGTCTGCATAAAAGATAAGATGCTAAAATATGTAACTAAAGGAACTTAATTAACAACTAAAATGTAGTCAGGTTTTGTCTCAGTGGTCAGGTGGGTTTGTGAATCCTTTTGCAATTTCTTCTGTAGCTTACTAATTGATAATGGGCCTCAAGTGCTCAGCAGCCTTGCAGTCGAAATCTTACCTTATTAAGACTCTCGTAACTACTCTGTGCACAGTTGTAAGTATTATTTATTTATTTATCATTACCTTTTAAGTATAATTATTATTTATATGACACTGTGCAAAGCACTTTGTAATAATTTTGTTCATTGCTAAGGTACTAGAACAATAAGGTTATTAAAATCCTTTTGAGTGTTTAATTATATTTGTTTTTTGAAGCATCCCTAATAATCGGCAGGAAAATCTTAGAAGATGCTTATGAATGTA
Source organism: Pseudocheirus occidentalis (assembly GCA_028646575.1). NCBI lineage: Eukaryota > Metazoa > Chordata > Mammalia > Diprotodontia > Pseudocheiridae > Pseudocheirus > Pseudocheirus occidentalis. The sequence continues at coordinate 170,201,562 of CM053596.1, forward strand.
ATTATGATCAGGAATGAATATGGAAAAATAAATACCCAATTATTTCCCATCCTCCAAGATTTAGTCTCCAACCTGACTTTCCAACTTTATGTCCCTTCTATTTCCTTTTAAACACCCTATGCTTCAGCCAAACTAGATTACTAAATATTTCTTTAAGATGCCTTGAAATTTCCTGCCCCTGTGTCTTTGCTCACACAATAACCTCAGCCTAGAATGTCCTCTCTAACCTCCTCCCTCTATCTCTTGCCTCTACTTGCCCAGTTCTACACATTTTTAAGGCCAAACTCAAAAGCTTCCTTTTTTAGGAAGCTTTTGTTTACCTCTCTGTTAGCCATCTGTCTTCTGAGCTCAAACTGTACCTCTTTTATTTTGGTTCAAATGAACATTTTATGTTATTGTTATTATTAGTTTCTCTGTCTCCTCTCCTTAACTAAACTGTTAAGTATTTTTAAGGCAGAGTCTGTCTTCTTCACCTCTGTAAGCATACAGCACTTAGCACAGTGCATTGAGCATAGTAGGAACTCAACAGATGTTTGCTAAAGAGAACAAAAAATTGTCAGGCTCATACTGGGTCTGCTTCCTGATAAATTTTCCAGTAACTTATGAAATATATTCCTGATTCAAACTAAATTAGAAATCCATACACCTGATCTGTTTAGAAACAGAAGGAAAAAGTTGATACAGTTCTCAAATTCTATGATCCTCCTGACCCCAAAGCGTTTCTCGAATGACAATGAGATACATTCTATTCTATTGCAAATGCCAACAATTCCATTCCCTGGCTGTGGCAGGTCCAGCATATTACTTTGAATTTTAAAAGAAAAATTCTCTGCTGTTTTCATCTTCTAATTTAGCATTTGGCCCAGTCAAAAGAAGGGGACATAATTCAAGACAACAAATATGTATTGAGTACATAGCATTTACCTAGCATTCTGTTAAATACCCAGTAGGATGGGGGGTGGGAATCCACACATGATCCTTGTCCTCACAGAGCTATATGGTAAGACAAAACTTATACAGTCCATTAGGAAGCCTTTATTAAAAGCCTTTATTAAATGCTAAGTGATGTGGATATGAAGAAAGGTTGAAAGAAAGCTTGCTCTCAAGACGCTTACAATCTAACGAACAATTGACAAACAGAGGCTATAATGAAGGGTCCACATCTGTGAGATAGGCCAGAATGTTGAGGGAGGTCAGGAAGGGGAATATTAGTTTGGGTTTCATGTAAGTAGTGGGATTAGACCACGTGGAAAGAAAACTGGATGTAGCTCATAGCGTCCCAGGGTTTGGATCCTGGCTCTCCTATTTACTATCATTTCTCTTTTGGCCTGAGTTTTACTCACCTGTAAAATAAGGTTGTTCAGTTATCTAAAGTCCTTACTAATTTGCTCTATGATCCTGTGCTCCTATGACAGGGGCTCCTAGGTTGCACAGTGGATAGTTCTGGGCCTGGATTCAGGAAGACTCATTTTCTTGAGTTCAAAGCTGGCCTCAGAGACACTAGCTGTGTGACCCTGGGCACACTTAACCCTGTTTACCTCAGTTTCTTCATCTGAAAAATGAGCTGGAGAAGTGTATTACCAAGGCAAAATACTCTAGTGTCTTTGCCAAGAAAATCCCAAAATGGGTCACGAAGAGACAGATATGACTGAAAAAGAACTCTTATGAGAGGGGACTTTAAAAAAATGAGTTGGTTTCAGACAGGAAAGGCAAGAAGGATAAGGAAGGCAATTCCTGTCTAGGCCAAGGAAGCGTGAAAGCATGGGAGCAAGATGATAAAGAGGCCTCATTTATTCGGTCAGAAGATATATGTTGTTATGGAATAAGGTGAACCTTTTCCTTTGTATAATATACTCCTTTCCATGGCTTTATTAGTATCAGAGAATATTGTTTGGTTCTTTCTATATTGATGGTTGTAGGAAAAATGGGCAACAAATCTATCTCTTAATACATCTGCCTACTTATCTATAAAGGGGGTAATTGGTTGTAGGATAGGTTAGTACACCCAGCAAGATTTATGAAACTCTTCCTGGAAGTGTACGTGTGAAGGTCTTTGCTAAAATCAGCTTCCAAATGCTGTAGTATCCTATTGTTGGTTGAAAATAATTTTGCATCTTTTTTGTACACAGCTAAATTACCTTTTCCCCTTCCACAGCTGAAATACAGTGACTTTGATATAACTACATCCCAGGAAAAGACATAGGAAAGTAACTCATGAAATAGAAAACTACTTATCAGAGCTCTGGCAGTAATTAGGAATCTCCCTGAATGGCTAACCTTGGTGCAGGTTTTCTATGCAGACGAGAATATATTGGAGGATTTGCTAGGCCTGTTGCTGATAGACAATTCTAGGACTTGAACAAACAATCTTTGGACTTTGGTTTCTCCAGGGCCCTTGCCTGAGTTGTTAATTATGTTGGAGAGGCAACAAGATGTATGAAGAGATCATTGCACTTGGCTTCCAAAGATACTTGGGCAACCCTGGGCAAGTCTTTGAGTCTCACTTTCCAGATCCATAAAAATAGGATAATAATCTTTGCCCCACCTATGCCAGGGTTGTAGTGGTGAGGAAAGGGCTTTGCACACCACAAAGTGTTATAAAAATCTGTAATGGCTGTGCCATAAATACAACAAATACTAGAGTGCTATTACATGCAAGGCATTAGGCCAAATGGGGGAGTGTCTAGAAAGATAAAACTAATGACAAAAGGGGGAAGAGAAGGAAACAGGCACTGATATAGCCCACACCAGGTCAGGCACTGTGCCAAGTGCTTTTTATAAATACAAATATCATCTCATTTTATCCTCACAAAACTCTTGGGATGTAGGTGCTATTGCCACCCCTTTTTACAGTTAAGGAAATTGAGGCAGAGAGGTTAAGTGAGTTGGTCAGGGTCACATAGCTAGGGAATGTCTGAGGTCATATTTGAACTCAGATCTTCTGACTCCAGGTCCACAGCTACCTGAATAATAATACTGGCAACAACAACAATAATAATAGCTGGCATGCATGGCACTTTAAAGTGGAAAGTCAACAAAGTCATGTGTATGTGTATGTGTGTATGTGTGTGTGTGTGTGTGTGTGTGTGTGTGTGTGTGTTTTGAACAGCAGTAGGTGACACAGTGAATAGTTTACTAAAGTGGCAGTCAGGAAAATCTGACCACTTCCTGCTTCAGACACTTAAAATTGCTTTTTTTTTAGCTGTGTGATCCTGGGAAAGTCAATTAATTTCTTCCAGTCTCAGTTTCCTCATCTGTAAAATAATGAGAATAATAGGAACCACTTTAGAGGGTTATTGTGAAGACCAAATAAAATAATACATATAAAATACTTTACAAATTTCAGACTGATATAGAAATACTGAATACAGTGTGACATAATGGGAACAAAAACTTAGGAAGATCAGAATTCAGCCAGTAACTTGAAGGATAGATTGGAGGAGAAATATAATGGAAGCAGGAAGGCAAATTAGGAGAGGTGATAGGGGTCTGAACTAGACTGTCGGCAGCATGTATGGAGAGGCCAGTTGTGATAGAGGGGAGGTAAAATTGACACAAATTGGCAGCTGGGTATAGGGGGTAGTTAAGAGTTAAGGTGAAAATGATTCTGAGGTCATGAACCTGAGTGACTGGTTTAATGGTGAAAAGAAAAAAAAGAAGCTAGAAAAAAAGGTAGGTTTTTTTTTTCCTTCAGTTTTTGGATGTTATTTGAGGTATTTTGTGTATGAGCAGCTTTGTTACTGAAAGCAACCACCCCCCAACCCTAAAAAACCTAACCCTTCAAAAAACCCTCAAAAAAACAAAAGCAGGTTTTGTGTAAAGAAAAAGGATTAAATCAACTTATGAACGATGTAAAGTATAGTCTTTTTCATATGTGATCAGTTTGGCCATCAAAAGACAAAGTGAAAGAACAGAAGCCTGCTCTGCAACTGGCATTCTGGCAAAAGTTTTGGTGTAAGTGTATAGACTGAGGAGTCATCTGGAGAGGGAATATTTGAAGTCATCATACGATATAAGAATGTCAAGGGACACTGTAGCCAGTGGTGTCAAGCTCAAATACAAACAGAGGTCACTAATTCATACATAAGGCTTCCTGAGGGCCAAATGTTGACTTGATTTTAAAATGTGATGTTATCTATATTGTATTTTTTAAATTTATTTTGCTAAGTACATTTTAATCTGGTTCAGGCCACGTTCTGGTAATGTTGTGGGCTGCCTAAGCAGGCCATGCATTTGATACTTCTGGTGTGCACTATTCTGGATTGTATCTCTTCCTGTCTCAAGAAACTTGCTCCCATTTTCAGCAGTTCTCTATTTAGAGACATGAAATCTGTCTTTGTTGGCTCCACTCCTACCATTAAACAGGACCTTTTTTTTTTTGAGGGGTGCTATTCTGGAAAATATTTAGTTTGACCATACTGCTCTTTCATTCAATTTCTTTCTTTCTTTCATAACCAATCCATACTAGCTACCTCCATCACTCTTCACTTCCTTTCACACACCCTGCCCCTAGTCCTTCCCTTATTAACTCTTTGAAATCTGCTGTTATGGCCCTATGGATGATGTTTTATTACTTGCTTTTGCAAAAAAATCTACTTTGGTATTTCATCCACCCCCAGTGGATCTCAGTCCAGTGTACCCTCCTGGGTTTCTCTATCTCTTTTACCAGTTAACTATCTCCTTCCTTCTTTCCCCTTTTTCCTTTTTTGGCTGAACCCTTGTATTTCTGCTCTCCTTTCATTTTATGATCCCATCAGCAACTTATCGATAAACCAGGGTCAGCTGAGGGAGAAATGCTGCTGCATTTGACCAGAAGGGTCTTGCACTTCCAGATATTTAGCTTGTTAACTCCCTCTGTCCTACTTCCTCTGCCCTTATCTATCGAAGGATGTGACTGAGACATAAATAAAGGACTTTCTGGCAAGGTATTTCCTCTTGATGAAGCTCCTTCACAATTTTTACTTGACCTCATCTTTTGTGACTTCCAAGAAGTTTAGCATACTTTCAAACTTTAGTCCATGGTACTGTCAAGTCGTATTAAGTCCAATAGTTCCCTAATCCTAAGACTTTAGAGCCTAAATTCTTACATAGTCCTCTATCAATCAATTAACAAGCTTTATTAAATATCTTAACATAGGCCATTTGAATTTGAATTTTATTTTCTTATTTTGCCTTGGAAATTCCTCCATGAGCATTAATAATCTGTTTATATTTTAGCATCTTATTACCTTACCAATGATAAACTTATTTACTATTATTTTTAAAATTATCTTATCTTAGTTATAGTATGTTTCACTCTTGTTTTTATTGTATTAGAATGTTGCTCTTTCTACCTCACAGGAATTTATCTTTTTTCATATTTTAAGTTTTTTAAAAAGGCTTTTGTTTTCAGTGCTTTTATACTTATAATGCTTTTGTAATGTTTTAAGACATTATTGGTTTTTCGTTTTTATGTTTTCTAAATTACTTTTTGATTTACCTTGTACTTGTTTTTGATACCCATTCTCTTACTGTTAAAAAAAAACCAAAATAAAACAAAACAAACCACTGCAGGGAGTCCTAAGTAGTCAAAAGTTAAAGCATCTTTTAGCTCTGCAAATTTTTCCTCTAATAGCAAAGACTGCCCTACTTCTATCAAACAGATATGGCTGACTAAATGTGATGGAGGCATCCTGAGTTCAAGATGACTATATAGAGAATGCCATTAAGTAAGATACTCCCAGAGGCTTCATTGAAAACTTTGATTAATTAGACTAAGGCCTGGATATTGGTAGTTGTGACAAACTGCTTTCATATGGTAGCACAATCTCTTTAATTATAAAAATTTAATTTATTGCAGATTGTATTTAGCCTATCACCATTCAATTAACAATGCTAGCAGGATTGGACCTAATTTAATCAAACCTCCTTCAGGTGAGATGACTCATCTAAAAGAGAAGGAGGAAAGGAAATTAAAGACCACCTACTTGGCCCCCAGAAAATATGAGACAGCATGACTTTGCCACAGTGAGTGATTATTGGCAGGGCACTTAATGTTTCTAATCCTGTTTCTTCACCTATTAAAAGAGGATAACAAAACACAATTCATTCCAATTAGGTACCTACCATGTGTAACACATTAGTGATAGAAGGACAGCAAAACCAAAATTTGTTCTGGGCCTTATGGACTTTGCATTTTATTTTTCACTTCTTAGGTTTTAGTGAAGAAAGTGATTTCTAAAATATAAAGAGTCATAGATATGAGGGTTACTATAATACTGGTGCCAAATTCACTGACATTTCTAGTCAACATCTTTGATCTCTCTGCAGCTTTGGATACTATGACTGGACTCTCCATCATTCCTTGGTTTCATAACAATGCTCTCTGCTACTACTTCTCCAACCTATTTGGACACAGCGTTACTCTATGGATGGGATGTTCTTTAGGTTTCTTCTGTTCTGGGTCCCTTTGTCTTCTATCTTTATATTCATATTCTTGGTCTTCTATTCAGCTCAAGTACCATTTCTATGAATATGATTCCCAAATTAGTCTCCTGAACTGCAGTCATATATTCCTAACTTCTTGCTAGTCATCAACATCTGATTTTAACTTCACAACATTTTTCATATACATCTTTACTCACCTGCTAGTTACCATAATTTAAGCTGTCAACATCATTGGGCTACTGAATGACTTCCAGAGTGATGGGTCTTTGTTCTAGTCTTCCATTTCTATAATACATCCTTTGATCAATCAATCAATCAATCAATAAGTATTTATTAAATGCCTACCATATGACAAGTACTGACTGTCCTAGTCTCTGGCAATACAGGTACAAAGGAGGAAACAAGCCCTACCTACAAGGAACATATATATTCTTCCAAAGGCTATAGTCAAAAAATCATTAGTGATTACCCATTGTCTGTATGATAAAATATTGTCAACATGAGCCATACATGGAATTTACTTTCTTCTCATCTCCTTATCTTAGAATACTCGGCTCAAAGAAATATAAGTTTCTTGAAATGGAGCTCAAGAATACAGGTTTTGATGAAGCCCATTCACATTAAAGTGGGGCTACTTGGTTATGCTTTGAACCCAAATCAGTCTGAGTCTCACTGATTGGCAGGTAATAGGTCTCAGCCTAATCCTCTGTTGGTCATTATTTGAGTTTTGATGGTTCAGAGTGAGCTTAAATAGCAGTTGTTTCTGTTCTGGTCAGAAATCCTGAGTGTCTTCCTCTCGTAGATTGATTTTTCATTTGACTAGGTAAAAGAGGCTATTTTTGGCCTCATTTCTTACCTATTCACTGGATGGTTATTGCCTGAGACAAAATGAGACCTGGTAAAGGCTTAGTTTAAGAAGGCCAAGGTCTTCCACTGCATCCAGGACCATTTCCATTTATCCAGGTCTATGTCTTGCCACTGGACCCAGATGACTTTGGAGGAGAGAGTGAGGCTGGTGCCTTTGCACAGCCCTTATTCACTTCAATCCAATTCACTTACAAGTCAAAACATCACCTTCCTGATGCTGTTGGTCCTCTTCAAGAACAAAGGACGAACAACAACAACAATCTTCAAGGTTTAGCTCAGGTAAGACCTCTTAAGAAAAGTCTCCCCAGTCTTCTCAGTTATTAGTGATCCTCATTCTTCAATTTTCCCTGTCTTACAATTACTATTGTACAAATTTTATTCCTTCTTTTTAGCAGGCTGCAACTTCAATAGGGACTATTTCCTTTTTGTATGTTTTATCCCCAATACCTAGTCCAAGGTTTTGCACATAGTAGGTGCTTAATAAATGTTTGTTGAATTGAACAGAACGTTGAATTTGGGAAATGAACAGTTATGTAAGAAGGTTATGTCTGAGAATGGGATTTGCATTTCTGGATTACTGCTTCAAATATGACAGGTCTATGGCCAAAGACGGAGTGCACATTACAAAGTAAGAATGTATTTGCCTTATAGTCTTAGAAAGCTAACTAAAAGTATTATAATTGAAAAGGAAGGACAAAAGGGAAAACTCCCTATGTTTATTCATGAAATACCATATAAAGAATAGTTACAGTAAAATGTAAGAAAAATGAGAGCTAAGATACTCCAGTGCTAAAGGAGTTCAAAATTCAAGAAAAGAACCAGTTTTATTTGTACTGTCTCCAGTGTTATACGCAGATATACAAAGTGGAGGCATCAAGTAAGAACTAGAGATCCTAACATAAGAATTCAAATTTGGTTTCACAGGAGCTATTAATAAGATTTGATAGGACATGTCCCATGACCTGAATAAGGCCATAGTTAGGTAAAGCTTATTCAAAAGAATTAGATTACATTAAAGCGGAGGTGGGGTGGGTGCTGATGGTGGTGAGAATCATATTAAGTAAACATATTCATGGGGAAATCCAGGAAACACAGGAGGAAAACAGTGGAATGCAATAGGATAAAGACCAACAGAGAGAGAAACAAAGTGATTTTGTCATTAAAGTATATCACAGAGCCCCTGAATAGATATACAAAATAATTAAGGAGTTGGTAAAATATGAGTTTGTCACAGTGGCATGATCTAGTAACAGTGAGGAGTTCCAACAATCTGGAGATCAGATAGAGTCTTCTAGCTGCCAAAATGAAAGAAATGAAACATTTCCTGATGTGACAGCGATAATTTCATATTCCAAAATGCAGAAGAATAAACAAAGGGAAATACTTTTCCTTATTGTCTTCATAGACATATATCATCTGATGTTTATACTAAAGTATAAAGAAGGCAATAAATAAAGTTGGACTTTCCAATTTGGTTGCAAGTTTATTGCATGGTCTGATTCTCAACAACAGGCAACAACTTGCTTAAGGGAAAGTGATGAGAAACTCAAGGAAAAAATGACCATGTCCAGTTAAAATCTGTGATAGAAGAGAGGAAAGCTGGACAGTCTTAACATGAAACTTGGATTTTGGGAGAGCACATTTCAAAGAGTTTAAGGAAGAATAAGTTGGATCCCTGTCTCATAGACTAAAATTCTGTAGGGTAAGTCAGCCTAGGAGGGAGGAGAAGTTGTTAGAGATACAAAGATAGTTTCAGTGAGGCAGAAAAAAGAGAATTGTAGGAAGAGATCAGTCAGGGTATATGTGACACTCCATAACCAACTGAAATTTTAAACAGACAAATACAGAAGATGAGAGCAAAGGTAGGTAACAGAGGATGGATACAAAAGTTTGTCATGGTACTGTAAGAATATTGTCAGAAGTGTTAAAGCTCCAAATGAGCTGAGATTGGTGAGGCCAGCAAAAAGTGATTTAAAAAATATATCAGGGAAAAGAGAATGATCAAAGGAGAGAACCACCACTGGGAAGGAATGCAATGAAGAGAATTATTAACAAGGGAGGTAGAACTGCCTTATTCTTACTTTATTTCTAGTTTCTTTGTCAAGGAGAATGTTCATTGGAATGGAAAGCACAGTACAAAGATGGCTAAAAGAGAATTTCTACCCAAGAAAAGTAAGGAAATAGCAAGAGAACACCTAGTGACTCTCAATTAATTAAAATTATCTGGCCCACACTTATGTGCAGATGGAACAGGCAAATGTGAATTTTGCACACTGTCAGTGATATGTGAAAGATTATGGATGGAAGAGGTATTAAAGGATCAGAGAAGGGGAAATGTCATACTGATTTAAAAACAAAAACAAAAATGGGATCTGTCAACTGGTTTATACTAGTGAATTAAAATTTAAGACCGAGGACAAATCTAGAATTTATTATTAAAGTGGTCACTAGTGGAGCGACTGGGTGATACAATGGAAAGAGCACTGGTTATGGATTCAGGAAGATCTGAATTCAAATGTGGTTTCAGACACTTACTAGCTGCGTAGCCCCACACAAGTCACTTAAACTTTGCCTCATTTCCTTTACTTGTAAAACTGGGGTAAAATACTAGGCAAAGTAATTGTAAGGATGAGATGTGATAATATTTGTAAAGCACTTAGCACAGTCCCTGGCACACATACAAATGTTATATATTTATATTATTATCATTATTATTTAGTAAAATATGATCAAAATTATCTTGAGTAACTTCAAGGACAGGGCATGCCATACTAATCTTATTTCCCTTTTTGAAAAGGTTACTAAACTGATATGCTATAGATGTAGCTTATATTGGGAAATACTATGGATATTGTTTACCTATATTTTAACAAAATCTTTGGTAATTTCTCCTTCTATTAAGGTATAAAAATTTTAAAAATGTGACAGATAATAGTAGCATTCAATGGAATTAGGGCTGCTTGAACAGAAGGCATAAGGTACCACATGAATGATTCAATACCAACTTGCAAGGAGGTATTCAGTCAAAGGTCCTAGAGATCTGTGATTGATCCTGGAATGTTGAATATTTATTGTCAATGACTTGCATACAGGTAGAGATGATACAATGGTGTTTGCTGGAACCAGTTCATATTGTTGATTGTTAAATTCTCCATGTGGGGTTTTATACCTTGGAAATTGGTAAAGTCTGCAAATAAAGGTTTGATTTATTGTTTTACTGTTTAAACCAGTGGTTCTCAACCTTCCTAATGTCTCAACCCTTTAATACTCATATGTGGGTGTATCTGCATGTGGGTGGACTTGCCTGGTGACGGAGGAGTGGTGTCTTGGTTCCTAAGACCATTGGAAATATGTGTTTTCTGATGGTCTTAGGCGACCCTCAAAGGGGTTGCAACCCACAGGTTGAGAACCACTGGTCTAGACTTAGGAATGTGATGGAGAAAATATTAACAATGTGGATTAAGCTTAAAAGTATTTGTGTGTGTGTGTGTGTATGTTTTTTTTTCCCAGAGAGTCAGTTGCTAACCATTTACCAGCACATTCCTGTTATGGCATCCTTATAGTCTTACAAATGACAGAGCTGCAAAGGATGGGTAAAACACTGGATGATAGTCAGGGTCTACAATTCACTTGACAGGGTAGAACATTGGGTTGTGTTCTTGGGAGACTGGATTTCAGAAATATTCAGAGGAAAAATAGGTAGGATCCTTATGTCCTGTGGAATAAAATTCTATAGGGCCGTCAACTCAGGAGGGATAGGAAGCTGTCAAGAATGAAAATTCTCAGCTCACCAACTTCCTGTCTTGTTATTTCCCAGCACAGATGCTAGATTCTTAACAAGCAAATCATCTGCCTTTTTCTTGAATATCTTTAACCCCTTACCAGGAAAAGAAGCCATTTTAATCAGATTAGCTCTTAAGAATCAGCTCTCAAGAAACTTAGGAACTCCAAATTTATTTCAGTTGTTTAAGCATAATACAATGAGTGTCTGGAAACGGAGAAAAGGAGTGGACCCAAAACACTTGGTAGTGAAAGAATTGACAGAATTCAGTGATAGCTTGTAGATGGTTGGATCTGGGAAGGAGTTAGATATAGTGGGCTATTCTAATGATTCAGCCTGAAAAGCTAAAACCCCAAGAATTTGCTTTATAGCTTGGCAGAATTTCTTCCTATAGAGAAACCAGTTATCAACAGTTATAGACAAGGACAGAATGATTTACTGTGTTTTAAAAACAGGTTTTGAAAACAGGTGCTTAACACTGGAAATTGCCAATTAATATTTGAAACCACCAACTTGAAAAAATGCTTTCTATCAGTTAATATAGCCTAAATATCTAAAATGTACTTGGCAATGCTAAAATTTTAGACTCTTGTCAATATTTGAGACCAGTTATCCATCTTCAGGGGCTATTTTGAAATCCAGGTTTCTATTGCTACTTTGGATTATAGATAGATATAAACACCAGTGGCTCTTTAGGACCCGTGCAAAACACTACCTGTAAGAAGATGACTTCTAAATTAACCTTTCCAGGCTGATCTCTCACTATTTCTTTAGTTCCTGTCAATCAAAGTGAGCATGTCCAGTTCAAGCTTGTGATGGAGAGGAAATATATAACTAGGGCAGGGCAAGCAGAGCTTTGCCCCAGGGAAGACAATTTAGAAAATGTAATTTAGAGAATGCTTACAGCATTATTTTGCATTATGCTTCTTCTCCTTGGCAGCTGTATTCTGTTGGCTGTTACATTTTCTTAAATATCCCCCCTGCCATATGATACCTATCTGTCTGTCTATCTATCTGTTTACCTGTCTATCTATCTATCTATCTATCTATCTATCTATCTATCTATCCTATAATTCTTGATATCTGGTTTCTCTACAGGAAGAAATTCTCACAAGCCATAAGGTAAATTCCTGGGATTTTAGTTTTTCAGGCTGAATCATTAGAATAGATCCCTATATCTAACTCCTTACCAGATCCATATGTTTAAAAAACAGGTGTTTATTAGTAATTAATTCAAGGCTCTAAATGTAGTAGATGGTTAAAATTTTTGTAAAATAACTAGAGGGCAATTAAGCATGTGAAAAATAGCTTATTTAATCATAATTCTTGTGTAATTAAATCTCTAGTACTCATGCCAAACCTTAAAGTCTGTTGAAGAGTTTATTCAGCATGTAAAAGCTTTAAATTTATTTTTTAAACAAATTTGAATCTGAATTTCTTTCTTTACCTTTGAATGGAAATATATTTTGTGGCTGTGGAGATCAAATATATGTGCACTGTAAATATGTCTTTTATGGTAAAAATTCACAGACATACCAAAGGATAAAATTTTTTCTAAAGGGTATTTTTTTTCTCCTGCCCCTTCTCGTGTGTGTCTTTTTAAAGAGTATCCAGTCTAATTTCTCTCCTGAGATAGTTTGCTATTCTATTTCTGCAAAATGAGAACATTCTGTTCTATTCATTCTCCCACTTACTTTTAGAAACTGCAAAAAGAAAAAAGCTTAAATTAAACTCCTAATGCAATTAACTGTCATTCCTAGGCATAGTGATCAAATATACAATGCTCCTGTGTCTGCTGCTCCCTGGAGTTATGCATTCTGATCACTGCAATCACCTATGCATTCATCTAAAATATGGTGGAGAGGAGCGTGTGATTGGAGAAGGTTTGGCCCTGCTTTTATCTGACAGTGTTTTAGGTTCCAGCTGTGCAAATCAATGAAGAAGAGGACTAGGTCACCAGAGTAAGTCCTGGCACTTTGTTATTAATTTGCCTTGCCAGTCATCACACTTTGAACTTTACCATGACCAGGAACTATTTAACTTCCAAGATCCTTAACTCTGAAATACCCTAATAAACCATAGTAATTCTCACCTCTGAAACAGTCAGACCAGTACTTTAGGATGAGTAGCTTGGCAGCTGTGTGGAAGATAGACTGAAGAACGGAAAGATGAGAGGAAGGAAGAGAAATCAGGCAAGAGCTGACCAAGGCCTGAAATAGGAAGGCCTTCATGTGACTGGAGAGGAAGGGACCAAAATTACTTTGCATTTGCTTGGTATATAGTTTGTATTCCTGTTTGTGGATTTGTGCTTTCCCAAATAGAATGCAAACTCCTAGAAGACACAAGGGCAGTTCTTTTTAATTTGTATCTTCATCACCTACTATGGTGGCCTGCACATAATTTTAATCAATAAGTGCCCATTGAATTGATGAATGGATTTGGGGGTTGTGAACTGTAAAGAGTTGAGGATGACTTTCAGGTTGTGAATTTGGGTGACTAGAAGGACTAAGGTACCATCAGGGAAGTTAGGAAAATGGGTGGATTTGAGGAAAAAGGTATCCTGAATCGTAGGAAGTATTTCTCCCTCCTCTTCCCCATCTGCTCTTTGCCCCTGGGATGTGCTGCTGATAGTTGGTTTAAAAAACATCCTAAAACTGTGCTATATCCATTTTCCCCCCTAATCTCAGTTATCCATTCCACTAATAGAATCAAAAGAGGCTTTAAAGGAGGTGATAATTTAACTGGGTTCTGAAGGATGGAATAGTTGAACAAGTGACTATGGGAGGACAGGAATAAGGGAAACATGAGAAAATACATGGAGGCAGTAAAATAAGATATATAGTCTCCAGTTTGGTTCTGGGGTAGAAAACACAGAAGGGACTTTTTTCAAAGACATTGGACTTGCCAAGGAGGATGGAAAGAGACAGGATAGGAAGGAAGATTGTAAAACAGGTGCTAACTATAAAAAGGGAAATGGAAGAATTCTTAGAGCTGCCTAGGTGCCAACAACAAGGATGATTTATGTGTGGTACAGTTGGGTGGCATAAACTTAAATGAAGGAAGTAACGAATTATAATGCAAGAATAATAGTCTAGAAGTGTCAGGGGGAGCGAGGATTACACCAAGCTTTCTCCTGGCTTAGTAAAGTGAAGGAGTAAGGAGATGAGAAGTGTGGTAGGAACACTCTCTGTTAGAATTGTTTGAGATGGTTACAGTGACATCAAGAGAGAAGAAGTAGTTGAGGAAAAATTTTGGCATGTAGGAGAATTACAATAGACTGGACATTCCAAAGAGCCCAGTGGCTACCTTCACTTACTATTTTTCCTTAAGAGCTTTACTCTGTTCTTTGGGCTGGGCTTATTCCCTTCCCCCACAGCATTTTTTTGCTGTCCTTTTGGATTACATTTTTCATCCATCTCTATAGCTGCAGGGTTCCTTGCCACTCAGTCCAAGCTAATACTGTTAACTTCTACAAAAGCTAGGTCACCCTTTGCCCTTTTGAAAGGTCATCAGTGATCTTTTAATTGTTAAACTAAAGACTTTTCCAAATGCTTATTCTTCTTGCTGTGTCTGCAGCATTAGGGCAATGTTAATTATTGCCTCCTTCTTAAAGCTCTCTTTCCCTGGACTGTACGACTACATTATCCTGGTTCTTGGGCTACCTCTCTTCCTGTTCCTCCATCTAATTTCCTAGTCATCAGGGTTTTGTTTTTCTTTTTGCTACCACTACTTAACTGTGAACAACTCCCAAGGAATAGTTCTTGGTTCTCTTTCTACTCTGAGTGTGTGTGTGTGTATGTGTGTGTGTGTGTGTACAGGCATATAGATGTGTATGTGTAGATAATATATATATATATGTGCATGTATACACAACACACATGCATGTATATGTACATATATGCATCTCTGTATGTGCATGCATGCATTCATATATAATATCTGTATATCAATCATATAGTCAGTACTAAGATAAATGAAAAGATATTAAGATAGCTCTAAGCTGCTCTGGATGATTTTGTCACTGGGCACAGGTAAACTACTGTGGTAGTTGGAGAAATCCGAAGTCTTTGTTTTGTTTTGCTAGTTTGTTTGTTTAGCTTCTGAGGCACAAAAGGAGCCTCTACTGTAGGCTGTCTATGCTCTACACCCAGCTTCTGACTGGTATTCCCTCCCCCATCCTTTTTCTGGAACCCATCACATCTGGAATCCTCAACATGTTGGAACTTCCATGTCTCATAGTAGAATAGGGTTTCACTAGCCAATTATTGGCATTATTCTACCTGTAATGTCAGAAGTGAGAAACAGATAACAGACTCTGAGCTCTAATACATCTTGGCCTTTACCATTAACCTAGCATATGTGTGGGAGGTGAAGGACCAGATATCCCCATACCCCACTAGGAAGAATGAAGAAAATTTGGAATATCCTGTGTGTACTACTTTTAGGGGGTAACCTCTTGGAAGAGGTAAAATTAATTACCTTTCTCTTGCTACAGCTTGAAGATCATCATGCCTAAGGGTTTCCCCAACCTCCCAGTTGTGTTGTTTCCCTCCCCCACCCCCCAACAACCCTTGACTATGATCGCTCTGGATGCTTGAGTGTCTTGCCTTTAGTTATCCTTATTTTTCCTGGGTAACTTATTTTAGGCCTCATGTTCTCCTTTTGTGAGCTGAAGTGTACATGTAATAAAAGCATAATGTTATCAGCATCACTGGACAAACTGCCTCTTCTGTGGAAGCCTCCTAATTCCCCAAAGCAGCTGCAACAGATTGAAACATGGAATACTGAAAGAAATGATGAATGTAATCGATGGTGGTAAATTTTTAAGTTACAGAGAACATGGGACAGAATTGTTAATAAACACCATCCTTCTTTCCTTCCTTCTTCCCTCCCTCCCTCCCTTTCTCCCTCCTTTTCTCCCTCCCTTCCTCCCTCCTTCTCTCTCTTTCTTTCTTTCTTTGTTTCTTTCTTTCTTTTTCTTCCTTCCTTCCTTCCTTCCTTCCTTCCTTCCTTCCTTCCTTCTTTCCTTCCTTCCTTCCTTCCTTCCTTCCTTCCTTCCTTCCTTCCTTCCTTCCTCTCTTTCTCTCTTTCTTTCTTCTTTTTTTCACCAAAGTGTGATGAACTTTTTACACCCCGCCACTCACACCCACATCCACATATACATATATACACATGTGTATATGTGTATATATGTGGATGTGGGTGTGAGTGGGGGCTGTAAAATGTATGTGTGTGTATATATAAATATAAACATACACACATATATATCTATATGCACACACACATTATCTACCTATCTATCTACTCAGGTTAAGAAAAAAAAATGAACTGTACAAATAAAGGATGAAGGAGGTCTGCTGGATAATAGTTTCTGTGAAAAAGAACTGGGTATTTTAGTGGACTTTATAAGTTTAATATGCATTAACAATGTCATGTGGCAGCCACAAGAGTTAACTCTGAGTTAGTGTTCAGAACAAGAGAAACAAGCATTATATTGTACTCTATATTTACGTGAATATATCTCTATATTTACGTGAATATCTTACAGCTTAGGGAGTCATATTTTAAGAGGAATGTTGACAAACAGGACCATATCCAGAGAAGGGTTTCAGGATGTGAAGAACTAAAAGGATTAGCTAGGAATAATAATATAATAATGAATAAAAAGGGGAAGAAATTTCGGGTATTTAGTCCAGAGAAGAGATTTGGTCCTTATGTGAGTAGGAAAGAGGGTTGGAGCATGATAGTTATCTTCAAATATTTAGAGCATTATTATGTGAAAGAGGAATTATATTTTTAAAATGTCCCTAGAGGATAGAACTAGGGGCAATAAGTCACTGGATCATCTGACTCAGGGCTACAAGGGACCTTAGATATAATTTAATTTAATTTATTTATTTTATAGATGAGGATTCTGAATTGCAGTGAGGTTTCATGACTGGCCCACAGTCATGTGTGGTTAGTCAGTTGTTCAGTCAACTCGTATTTACTAAGCTCTTACTATGTGTCAGGCACTATGCTAAGAACTGGAGATCAATGAAGAGCAAAAAAAAATAGTCTCTGTTCTCAAGGAGCTCACAATATAATGGAGGAGAAAACATAGAAACAACTACGTACCAAGATGATGAATACAGAAGAAATTGGAGGTTATCTCAGAGGGAAAACACTAAAATTAAAGAGTAAATAGCATAGCTGGGCTTCAAACCCATTATTTCCAGTGATTAGCAAAATGATTAGCATACAGTAAACACTTAATAAATCCTTACTAATTGATCAGTTGACCAAGAATTTGGTCTAAACGACCTCCAAGGCTCTTTCTAATGCTAGGATTCTATAAGTTTTAATGTTTCTCAAAATGAGAAGGTAAATTAAGAATATATTATTTATTTTAAAGAAAATTCATATGTGCAAATTGTATTTTTGCAACAAATAAATGAGATTATTATTATTAACTTTAAAAAGTGATGAGTAATATAATAAATATACTACCACAACATTATTTAAATGATAAAATTCCATAGAACATTTATAGATAAATTCAATTAAAATATGATTCATAATAACTTTTTGGAACACATTTATTACATAAAGTGTTTTATTATGTAACGTGGACCAAGGAAATGCTAAACAAAGTTAAACGATCACTTCTCTGTTTTTTATAGATTATAACTATCAGAACATAGAGTTAGAGTTTGGAAAGGACTTAGAGATGTCTAAGATAACCCTTTCACATTAGAGATAAAGAAACTAAAGCCAAGAGAGGTAAATGATAATAATTGATATTTATGCTTTTCAAAATGATTTATATGTATTTTGTTTTTTGATCTTCACAACCACAAATGCTTGTGAGATATGTACTTTAGCCATTATTATCCATTCTCGTTTTTCAGATGAGGAAACGGGCTCAGAGATGTTACGTGGCTTGCCTATGGGCACATAATTAGTGTCAGGTACAAGATTTAATTTCAAGTCTCTCCTGTCTCCAAATCTACCACTGTTTCCACTACACATACTCTCACAGAGTAGTTCAGCTCAGACTTGAATCTCATGCTTTCTATCAAATAATGATGCCATTCTTTTTCTATTCTTTTTAATTCACTTATATAATCTGAACTTGGTGAGGCAGTGGGGGTTGGGTTGGGTTGGGGTGGGAAGGTAAGAGAAATATTTTGTTGAATTAAGTACATAGTCCACTAAATCTTCTGGATCTTTTTCAGATGTACTTGTATATAAAAGAGTCACTTTCACACTTGTATTTGTTTAATACCATTATGTAGAACAGTGTGTTGTTTTCCATAAGCTATTCATGGAGATACTTTAAAAGGTATCACTTTGTAAGTTAATAAAATTTTCATTCATTCAGCAAGCATTTATTGAGCACCAATCATATACAAGGGCTTCAAAATTTAAGGGTTTTCAAAGTTTATATTAGGAAAAATAGCACTCTAAGTTATAATCACAATTTCATTAAGTAATTATTTAGTCATGCTTTTTCTTCTCCTCAGAGAACAAACATGCCAATAGATGTACCATCATCATCTTTATTGCAGCTTGATATGTATACTCAGCACTACTTGATATAAAAACAAACAACACTTGACTTTGAAATAATAAACACATTTATGATATCATTATAGATAAATGGAGCACCCACAGAAAATGCCACATCAAGTGAGCTCCTTTTGTGTGTGTGTGTGTGTGTGTGTGTGTGTTTGACAGATACAATTTTATAGGAGTACAAAAACTCAGTTGTTCACATAGCATCTAGAAAGGGAGAAAATGAACTCAGTGTCCTTTAATCTGAATATAGAAATTGATTCTGAAAGCAGATGCTTGTCTGTGCTAGGTGATCCACCAGCCAGGATGGTTTAAAATAATAAGAAATCATATTTACATATTTATAACTCAAGCCTCAAAAGAAAATTACCTTCAAATTCAATGGTACCCAGGACTACAATCACAGAAATAGAACACAATGACTCTCTCTCTCCACATGAGATTGGAAGATGGAGACGAAAGCACAGTGTGATTTGAGCTCTCCAAGGTAGCAGGATTATCTGGCCTGCTAAAGAGTTCACTTGGAAGCCACTTATCCCATGATCCAATCCTGCCTCTACTCAGTTACAAAAATGATATTCCTAAAGCAAAGGTTTTATCATGTTACCCCTTTGTTAATGGCTTCCTTCCCTACCTTGGATCTCCTCTACAATCTATTCTACAATCTAGTAATACTGGCCTTCTTTCTGTTCCTTACCCATGACCTTCTTTCTGTTCCTTACCCATGATAGTCCATTTCTAGACTGCTTTTCCACTCGCTATTCTCCCTCCTCACCTCAGTCTCATGACTTCCCTGGCTTCTTTAAAGACTCAGTTCAAATTCTGGCTTCTGGAGTAGGACTTTCCTGGTCCCTGTTTCCCATCCCTCTCCCCTCTCCTGTAGTGAGTGCCTTGCCTTTCAGATTACTTCTCCTTAAGGCCATATATATCTTATATGTACATAATTGCTTGCATGTTGTCTCTCCCATTAGAATATGACGTCCCTTTTTTGCCTTCCTTTTTATCTCCTAAAATTAGCATAGGGTCTGGCACACAGAGAGCACTTTAAAAATGTTAGCTGAACAATTGGTTAGGAGTGGGAGATAAGACTCAGGATGGCTCTCTCCACGAGGAGACAGTGTACTTTCCCCAAAATGTTGGTATGTACTTGTTTTGCATAAGTTATACCTCTGACTTTTCTTGCCACTCACTTTAGCCATCTTGTGTCATTGTTCAGTTTTTTTTAGTCACATCCTAATCTTTGTGTCTCCATTTGGGGTTTTCTTTGCAAACATACTGGAGTAGTTTGCCATTTCCTTCTCCAACTTATTTTACAGATGAAGAACTAAGGCAAACAGCGTTAAGTGACTTGCTCAGGATCATATAGCTACTAAGTATCTGAGGGCAGATTTGAACTCAGGAAGATGAGTTTTCCTGACATTATGCCCGACACTCTATTTACTGTGCCACCTAGCTGCCCCGATATGTCTTAGAGCCCTGATTTTGGGCTAGTTAATCCTGTCTAATCCTGTTCCTAATCTTGGCCTTTTACAAAGACTTCATCTCCTGTGTGATACCAGTTGGTTAATTCTTCATTTCTTGTTTCTGTTTTTGTTTTCACTTTTCTATTGGAGGGGGGAGGATGGGGCAGTTGGGGTTAAGTGACCTTCCCAAGGTCACATGGCTAGTAAGTTTTAAGTGTCTGGAGCTGGATTTGAACTCAGGTCTCCTGACTCCAGGGCCATTTCTCTATTCTCTGTGCCACATAGCCACCCTGTCATCTTGTGTTTCTAATCCTGTCTCATTGGATCATTTATCACACCATCATCAGTTTGCAACCCCTCATTTTACAGATGAGAAAATGGAGGTAAGGAGGTCATGGCTTGTACAAGGTCACACAATTAATAAATGTCAGAGGTGGTATTTGAAACTAGGTCCTCTTACTCCAGGTCTGATGATTCATTCAGGCTCAGTTGGGATCCATCTTCATACTGTCTTGGGATAACCCTTAGCAGCTGTAACTGCTTGCTCAGTGACCTAGAATTCATCCTCATCTTTTCACTCCTATATTGAATTAATTTCCAAGTCTTGTTGACTCTATTTCCTCAATACTATTCCAACTCATCCACTTTGTCTTTACTGATCCCACAACTTCCTTATACTCCAGACAAATTGGCTTCCTTGCTATTCCCTATACAGAGACTCGATTCTTTCACACAGGTGTCCCCTCACTCCTAGAATGCTTCACCTTCTCCCCTCTACCTTTTGGAACCTCTGGTTCCCATCAAGGATAAACTCAGGTTCCAGGTCCTTCAATTGATGTTTGCTGATTTTTAATGCTTCTTTAACATTAAACACTGTATATTTATTTTCTTTTTTTTAGCCAATTTCATAATTTTAAAAATGGGTATAATAATAGCGCCTACCTTCCAGGGTTGTTGTGAGAATTGAATGAGATGAGTTTAAAGTGCCTGGAACATTGTAAGTACTATGTAAAAGTTATCGTTATTAGGTATGATTATTATCTTACATATTTCTTATTTGTATACATGTGCTCCTAAAGAGAATGTAAATTCCAGGAAGGCAGAAGTGTAAATATCTCACCTTTGTCTTTGTGTCTCCAATGCCTAAGACACTGCTTGATACAAAGACAGGACTTAATAAATGTTTGTTGTCTGACTGATCGCTTATCACCCTGGATCTTAGGGTTAGAAGGGATTTCAGATCTATACAGTTTAACTATTAAAGAGGAAGTTGGGTATCAGCACCTTTCCCAATGATACAGTCAGTGTGTGCCACAGGTGTCTTTTGTACCTAAGGCCTTGGCCTCCAGAACTAGACCTCATTCTACCATATCATGTTATCCCCATCGGCTGTCTCCAGGAACCCGTGTGACAAGGCATAACAACTGATCCGGTATTAGACGTACTGGCAGTCAAAAAGGTTTATTATAGCAACTAATAAATGACCTGGGACATAATGGGATAGAACGAAATAAGGCAGGCATCAGCCATGACTGCTTGGTCTCAAGTACAAGCTAGTTCAGCAAGGCTAGAGTCATGACTGGTTAATTATGAAATCAAATTGTTTCTTCTAAGTAAAGAGATGAGTTGCTTCCATGTCCCTAAAGAACATGTGGATACTAGAGAGAGATTGTGCATTGTTGCCATTTGATTTTGAAGATGACACTGACAGTAATAGCTGGCATTTATATAGCACTTTAAGGTTTGCAAAGCACTTTACATGTATTAACCAATTTGACTATCAAAACAATCATGTGAGATGCTTATATCCCGTTATATTGATAAAGAAACTGAGACTTAGGGATGTTCAGTGACTTGCTCAGGGTCACACAGTAAGTAATTGTTTGAGGAAGGATTTGAACTCTGGTATTTATGATTCTAAGTCCAGCACTCGCTTTATCCCCTATTTGCCATGCAATGTGTTATTAACACTCTCAAAATACAAATCTGCCTCAGTTTCCTCATGTGTAATTGGAAAATATGAAAATAAATGCCTTTTTATTTTGTGAAACTTTTTCTATGTATGCATATGCTATATGGGTAAGAGGACAATCAAAAAAGATAAAAAAACAATAATATAACTTACAGGTTAAATCGTCACTTAGGAGACCTGAATTTAATGACTGGTCTCCATTTCCTGGCAGGTAGGTGGCTAGAATAGGTGGATAGAATGCTGGGTCTGGTGTGAGGAAGATGAATCTTCCTGAGTTCAAATGTAGCCTCACACTCTTACTAGCTGTGTGACCCTGGTCAACTCACTTAATCCTGTTTGCCTCAGTTTCTTCCTTTGTAAAAAAGGAACTGGATAAAATAATGGCAAGCCACTTCAGTATCTCCACTAAAAAAAGCCTGAATGGAGTCATGAAGAGTTGTACACAACTGGATTGAAACAACAACAAACTCCATTCCCTAATTTGGACAATTATAGTATAGAAGATAAGACATTCCTGTAATGCTGTCAAATAACAACATTTTCAAATAACAAATCTGCAACAAAATGAAATTCTGAATGTCAAATTTCAAGCATCAGTTGAAAAGATGAAGATGGAGAAAAAAACCCTTGAAAAAATATTACCAAACTTAAGCCAGTTATATAATGGAGATATTAATAACTGCATCTGGAAAACTTTTTTTTGTCTTTTTTTTTTGAAGGCAGGGCAATTGGGGTTAAGTGGCTTGCCAAAATCACATAGCTAGAAAGTGTTAAGTGTCTGAGGCTGGATTTTGAACTCAGGTCCTCCTGACTCAAGGGCCAATGCTCTAGTCACTGTGGCACCTAACTGTGCCCAGAAGACTCTTACATTATGATTTGAAATATCTGGAGGAAAAGTCCTATATAGATACAACATTTTACAATGTTTATAATTCACATGAAAAGGTCTCATTAAAAAAAACAACAACACGACAACAACATAGTCTCCTAAATTGAAGAAGCTTCTGTGAAGACCCCACTGAGAATAATGGCACCTCAGAATGGGCATAGTTAGCATAATGAAGGGAAACACAACAAGAGTTAGAATTATTGTGGTGTGCAAGGCGACCTGTGTGCCTGAGAGCTGGGAACATGAAGCCGGTTTGGTGACTAATGATTGCTATGAGGCACATGTTCAGTCATAAGATCTGGAAACTGCTCTCGGCTCTCAAGGTTGTCGAAGGTGAACAGCCCCATCATTATGTGCAAGTCTTAATCACTATTCTCTTGTGAACAGCCAAGTTTAATCCTCAATTATCTCTGCATCCGTTATTTTTATCAGTATTTATGACTTTTGTGTTTGCAAGTTTACTATGCTATAATATTTTGTTTAACATGCATAATGTATAATATATACAATATTCTGGGGGAGGGAGGTGACAAGTATACTTTTATTTATATTATTTATATATTACAAATATATTTCTACATATTATAGAAACACACATCCAATGTATTTTCAATAGATGAAGTTGGATGATTTTTCTATTTTGGCTAGGTAAACTTCATTACTTTCCTTACTCTCCCTCACTATACCTAACAAAGTGCAGAAAATTATTGTTTCTAACTTTTCTAAAAAATTATTTGTAATTATGTGAAAAAAGTGACTAAATATTCACTTCTTTTGACCCGGGGGGCAAATTTATGGGCAAATAACCTAGGAATATTTAACAAAGAAAGGTCCAACATATATATAAAAATATTGACAGCATTCTGAGTAATTGAAAAACCAACCCTGAAAATTGATGCAATAGATTCTTCTGCCTTTCAACACAAAGTTGTTTTTCAGGCATATCTAACTCTTGGTGACCCCATTTGGGGTTTTCTTGACAAAGATACTGGCGTGATTTGCCATTTCCTTCTCCAGCTCATTTTACAGATGAGGGAACTTAGGCAAACATGGTTAAATGACTTGCCTAGGGTCACACAGCTAATAAGTGTCTGAGGGCAGATTTGAACTCATAAAAATGAACTTTCCTGGCTCCAGGTTCAGCACTCTATCCACTGTGCCACCTAGCTGCTACTATTGGAAAGAAAGACATAATATCCTAATGTAATGTCAAGTACATTATTATACTGTCAATGTGTTGTCAAGCTTAGTCTGTATCTTTGTTGTTTGTGCTTAACTATTTTTCATTCTTATAAGGGACTATTTATTTTCCTGAGGATCTAATAGGAAATGCCTGTATTTGTACTTAAAAATTCCTATTCTACAAAGGAATTAAACCAATGATTTTTTTTTAATGGAATGATTCTTGTGTGACCTCTGCAGGAGATATTCCATTGAGGGCGGATACTCCTACTTGCAGATAATGTTCTGATTGATTTGAGCCCCAGAATATTAGGGAGCATTTTCAGTGACCTCTGGGTTTACTCAAGAGATCTTTTACATTGGAAAAAGCAGGTATTAGAAGAATTATGATTACTCAAATTATGATGCACAGTTAGACAGGCAATCCATTGATTTAATTTGTCAGTATATTTATCATGGAAAAGTCTTATTAAGGGACAATGAGTTGGAGCTACGACAGAAAATGAGAGATTGGATTAGATCACATTTGTAAAATTATGTGGCACTTTTAGGGATTCCAAGTTGCTTCTTGGCTGAAAAATTGTTTTTTCTTTAAAGCATTTTGTTAATAGCCTCCAAACATGGGATATACACAACAACCTTAGAAAAATTAGAATTGTAGATAATGCAAAGAACTATAGAAAAGAGCATGGGAGGTGTGAGTTATCAGCACATAGTTTTCAAAGAAGAAATTGCATCAAAGACATCATCAAAGACATTTACACTTGAAAAGGAAGTAGGAACATCATGTGTAGCACTTACTATGGGCCAGGCACTGTCCTAATTATTATCCTTACAACGTCCTTACAATTATTATATCATTTGATTCTCACAACAACCCTGGAAGGTAGGTACTATTATTATGCCCATTTTAAAGATGGTGAAATTGGCTAAATATAGACATTTGTCATAATGAAGGATACCAACAGATAGGTACCCAACTGCACATGGTGACCATGAATTATGAAAAGAACCATGTCAATGTATTGAGTAATTGTTATGTGGAGAATTTATAGAAAGGATTCTCTGTACAGGATGAGAAGAAATGGATGGGTTGTGACCTTTAAAAGTAGAAGTAAGTACCATACTGGTGACATCATGAATTCATGGGAATATTAAAAGATAATTTCTAAAAAGTTAATTCCTAGTGGAAAATGAATGAATGAAACACTGAAGAAATATTTATTACAAGAAGAGAAAGGAAAAGAAAGGAAAAAGAAGCTGAATAAAAAAAAGACACGAACAAATTCATTCATTCAGTCTTAGTCATGGGCACAGGATACTGAGTCATATTACTTACACTATGTCTATGGGGAAATGTAAATATTTCTCACATCTTTGTTCAAATTTATCCTAGAGGCATATGACACATGAAGCCAAATTCCCTCAGTACCTAAGTGCACTGACTGCCTTAAACATTATATCACCTCATGGGCCTGAGGGCTCAGGTGTCTTACAATCATGTCAAAGATCTATGATTGGCTGGTTGGTCCATCTGTTTGTGCTATAATTGATTTGGCAGGGGTCTGGATATGCAGAATGAATCAGAATGTCTGGCATGGAAAAATTCACTAGCATATTAGCAAAGTTTCAGTAGGTGTATCATATGTTAGATATGATGAAAAAGTATCCATAATTGGATTACAATAATCCATTTCTAAATTAAGATATTTTTTGTTGGCTTTTCTCAATAAAATTGTGTTCTTATTTACTGATGATAGTAGAAATCTTTAAAGCAAGCTTTGAACTGAATATGAACTTTGCTTATGAATATTAAATAATATAAACTAATTTCAAAAGGCATTGTGGGTAATATGTTGTAGAATTAGTGACTATCAGTACCAATTTATATTTTCCTTTTCATAGAACAGAAATATTTGTCTTTATCTAGGAGACACTAAGGGATGAATAGTTTCTTAATGGTTAATATGGAAAATATTTTAATTTCATAGTTATTTTTTTCAGGGGAACCATTTTGTCTTGAAGTATATGTCTGCTTGTCTGCTAGCTGACCCACGTGGGGGAATCTAACTGCCTGAAGATATAGAGCAACGAATCAAAATTGTTTAAAATCCAAACAAGCTGAAAACCCAGTAGAGAATATGTTTCAAAATCTATCTCTCTTTCCCTCCCCCCCTTTCTCTCTTTCATTTTAGTAATTCATTTTAAAGGGAAATAAGTTTATTTCTCCTCAGTTGGTTTGAGTTGTTTGGTATTTAAATTTTTACTTGACCTACCCTTTTCCTATTCTTCTGTTACTTTAAACATTACACTTCTTCATTCTACTGTCCAATCAATCCATCTATCAATAAACATTTATTAAGTGCCTACTATCTATCTGACTGTGCTAAGTTACAGACCACCCACCTTGCTGTTTCTCACACAAGACATACCATTTCTTACCATTATACTGGCTGTCCCCTGTGCTTGGGAGCCCTTCTTTCCTTATTTGTACTTCTTGGTTTCCTTCAAGACTCTGCCATCTTCTCTAGTCTTTCCTGATGACTCCAGCTGCTATAGCCCTTTCTCCCCAAACTACATTGTGTTCCTTTGATCTAGGCTCTGTATCTACTTTTTACATGTATGATTTCTGCCCCACCCCCCAAGTATATAATCTTCTTGAGGGTAGGACTATTTCAGTTTTTGTCTTCATATCCCCAGGGTTTAGTACTCTATCTGGCAGAGGGATTTCCTTAGTGTAGGGAATTCCTAATTGAGAAAACTTCCTTTTCCATTAAAGTTCAGCATATTCTTTACAAATTATAGTCTTACAGACCTGACGAGACCATGGAGAGAGAGGATAAAAAACTTTTCCAAGGTAACTAACAGTCAGGGATGAGACTTGAACCCACAACCTCCTGGCTGCTATGCCACATCTCTATCCACTATATCCCATTGTCTATTTCTTGGCATAGTAGACACTTAATAAATACTTATTGATTAATTGAATGTCACATGAAGACAATATTATTGGCACTTTCGTGCTTTTAACAATCTGCTATGTAGAAGGACTAAGAGGAAGGAAAAGAATACTTAAAAGGAAGTATTTTCCTAATTTCCATTTTTCATAGTCAGTGATTTGTAACTTTGGTTATTTATCATTAGGTCTAAAGGTTCTTTAGTCTGTACAGCCAGTGCTATAACTAAAGGGGGCAGGGAGTAATACCAATTTCTCCTTTGGAATGGAACACTTAGAAGGCACCAGTAACACTTGTACTCCTTCAAACAGAAACAGTCAATAAGAATGAGGATTGGGACTGGAGTCCTAATTGCATATTTAGGGATCTCCGTTTCCAGGTCTTTTTCCAACTAAATTTGTCTCAAAAATGTTTTGAAAACATTTTTTCTTCCTGCTTTTCTCTGGCACTGGAATTATTAGTTATATACATTTCTGCCTGGAGTTCATTCACTGGGTTGGCTTCTTGCCTTCTTATCTTGAAGGCTGCATAGCTGGTGTTATAGCTTGGATGAAAAGCTTGGTGAAACATCTCCAGGGTTGAAGTAGCAATTCTTTGCAAAGGTTTCTAGATTTAGAATTGTAAAAAAACAAAACAAAACAAAACAACAACAACAACAAAACCTTAGAGGCCTTGTAGTCCGACCTCTCATTTAATAGATAAGGATCAGATCTTTTAAGAGACTTGCCTTCTAGGTACCCACTGAACCAGGATTCAAGCTGGGTCCTCTGATTCCATATTCATTGTTTCCCCCATGTTTCCCTGGGGGGTGAGGTAAAAGCTGCTAACTGAGTAATGGCATCTTCATTCCAATGGTGTCAAACCCTACCTTTTCTGACTCTACACTGGCCCTCTCTCCTCAACAGACCTGCAGGTGTGTACAAGGTTGTGTGAGCAAAGCAGCCTTGCATGATGGGTAAGAAGAACTGTTCTTTCCCTTTTAGGACTCATGAGAATAATTTTAAAACAGATCTCCAAGGATTCATTAGTTAAAACATTTCTAAATGTTACCTGTTTTAATTGATAATGCACAAAGGATGGAATTTTGAAGCCAACATTTTTCTTTTATTCTTTTTTGTTTCAACCCCTCAATTTCTGCATTTCTCTTCTTTCATGTTTTCCTCGTCATTTTTGGGCTTGACTTTTCTCCTTTCTACCTTTTGTGACATTCTTTCTATGATTCTCTGTGGTCTAGTGTTATTTCTCATCTATTTTTTTTCCCTGACAGTTTCAGATATTTTTTCTGTTGCTATAGCAATGCCTACCAATGCAGGTGAGCCAGAAATGAATTCAAGTGATTCTATTTCCAGAGTAAGCTTTTGCCTTTTCACATTTGCTTTGTAGGGCTCAATATTTTTAAACAGTACATCCTTTAAAATAATTATTGAAAAGAAAATTGTGGAATAATATCCCATGAATTCATTTTCTGTACTCACACACATACAGGAAAGAGTATATTAGCTTATCATTTGAAAAACACTACTGTCAATTGGCTCTCCAAATTTACAGAAAAGCCCAGTCATTTTTATTGACTTTAATTCTTCTCATTTTCAATGATGTGCTATTCAATGACCACACACCAGTTACTAGCTATGTTGTCTTTCTTTTTGACTTCCTAACGTTAGGTGCTTTTTTTCATCACCATTTTTTCCTTCCTTTTCTTTTTTCAGTTGGATGAGTTGATCTCTTACAGCCTTTCCAATTCTAGCATTTTTTGGTTCTATAACATTAATGTTTGCCTTAACGTTTATGCTTTGGGGAATCAAATTTACTTTACATTGAAAATTCATCCTTATCCTTTACTCTTTAAGTGCTTCTGCCAGGGTATCTTAAACCTTTCTACAATTTTTCTACAAATTAGCTAAAGCTCCTATCCTAATTAATTCTAAAGAATAACTCCTTCTAAATTCCAGGTAAATTTTTGGGGTGGCAAAGACATTGCCAAGGTCTGATTGATTTATTGACTTTAAGTGTATGTATTTTTCTGCACAAACACTGAAATTACTGTTTTCTTTTCCAACAAAATAAAGTCAGTATTACATGTCTTTATTCATTTATCCAGTGTATGTCAAGGAGTGCATACTGCTTGAATTGAGAGGAATTGTTTCGATATTTCTAGCATTTTTTTTCCAAACTGAGGGAGACCTTAAGTTCTAAGGGAGAATTATGAGACATCAGTTATCAACCTACAATACAGTTATGATAGTTTTTAGTACATCTTTTTAGACACAAAAATGCTGAGTAGGCATTTTCATTACTTCTTAACCTTCTCCCTTCTAATTCGGACTTCTTTTCAGGCCCTTGATTATTCCACCGAGAAAGAGAAGAAAGAAAAAGGCAGGACAGGGGAGAAAAAGAAGAGAATTTAAATGCATGCATGGATTGGTCAACTGCCCCAGTGAGAATTCTAGAAGGTGATCCTACCATCCTCCAACAGAAGTCCTGAGAGCCAAGAGGCTAAGCCAAAAGCCACAATTATTTCCACATCACAGAACAGGGTGATTAATCATTTCCTTAACCTTCTCCTGTGTGAAATTGTTAAGAATATCCAGTGTTTGAATCTCCAATCAAAGTCAGAGAAATTTCCCAGGGGAGGGGATGGAAGTGAATGGAAGAGAAGGAATGAACAATGAATAAAACTAAAAAGTGTAGCTATATTCTTCTGTTTACATATTTAGTATTGCCTGGTATTGTATTGGGCAGCATCAATGAAGAATTCAGTCATTTGAGAATTCAGTTGATCAATTAAATCAATTGAAAATTTGATCCCCAAATCTTCCTTGAGTTAAACATTTATCATATATCCTCAAGGTCATTCATTTCCTTGTTATTTTGGTGAAGTAGAGTTTTTTTTTATTATAAGAGATAAATTCCACCAAAGTTCAGGACCAAGTTTCACAACTAATAATGACCAGTTAAAACTTGACCACTTAAAAACCACTCAAAAAATTCCAGGAACCAAATAGAATATGTGACAAACACCTTTTTATTCTCCTTGATATTTTAATTTCTTTAGTTTCTGATGAAAGGGCAGTGACCATAAATATTACACATTGTTGTGTCTAGCATAGTGCAAAAGAAGTTTGTTAGATGAAAGAGATGTTTAGAAGAGCTACATCAAGCAATACTATGAAATAATCTTTAATTTTTGTTAAATTAATATGTTTGACTATCTTTCTTTCAGATGATTATTTTTTCTTTCAAATTATTACTAGACAAAAGGAAAGAAAGAAATTATCAGGTAAATGAGACCAAGATAGTTGTTCAGAATATGTGCATCCTGTTTTCCTCCCAGAAAAGCCACGGTTAACACATAAAATTCAGAAACTACATGGGTGGGGGAGGGGTTAAACTCAAAATAGTACCTTAGGATTTAAAAGAAACCAGCCCCACTGGAATTATTTCACTTCTTCTGGTCCCTTTTCCTGGGTAGCTGTATAATCATTGTCTATTCCAGGTCAGTGTGGGATGCTCTGAGTTCTCAATTATGCTGATATTTGGTGGCTCTGCACTCATTTTTGGTCTTTAAGTTTTGAGAATTTTTGTTCTGATTTCCCACTCACCCACACAGGCAGAGAAAGGCTACCTTTGCTCTGAACATGTGAATCACCATTTCTACTAATTCTTTGTGGATAACTGTGTCTATGGTGATCTTTAAGCGCTACATCAGTGTAGGCTATTGTCATTATATTTTCATTGTCTTTATCTAATGAAAATAAGCAAGTCTTGACTGTGAATGTCCCCAGTTTTATTTTTCTTCAGAATGTTGTTTGCCAATAAATATAATAGCACCTATATGGTATATTTCTAAACTACCTAGTGTTTGCTAGGGTCACATGGACGAAAAATATCTGGAAAATTTCCTGTTGTTCTCTTAATAAAAGACTTTATATTCCTTATCTTTTTCATCTATAAGTCCTAGGGTTTTTTGGGAACATTTTTTTTCTATCAGAAAATGCTATCAAATGTACCTCCTACCTATTTTTTTAATTCACAGTTAACAGGAAAAGTTCTTTTTCCCACATTAAAAAACAAAACACTCACTTCAATCTTTCCTGTAAGGTCTATTTCCATCTTATTTTAGCCCCTACTCTTTGGCCCTAGATCTTTCAAAATTCAAGCTGAAAAGTGTCTTTTTCAGAATTTATTTATTTATTTTGCTTTTTTTCAGGGGGAGAAGACAAGACAGTTGGGGTTAAGTAACTTGCCCAAGGTCACACAGCTAGTAAATGTTAAGTGGCTGAGGCTGGATTTGAAATCAGGTCCTCTTGACTCCAGGGCCAATGCTTTATTCACTGCTCCATCTAGCTGCCCCCCTAGAACTTATATTTTCAATAACAGATTTGTGGAATTTCTATCAGTAACAGATTTTAGTCATTGAAGACCAGGGAACTTTAATGGTCCTTTTTTTTAAATGAAGAGCTTTTAAAAGTTATTCTTATTTTAAAGGAGCTATTAGAAGCTATAATGGGGTTAAAGACTGAAAAACAATCAATACTCTCTAAATGCTTAGCACAGTGCCTTGTACATAGTAAACATTTAATAAATGCTTGTTTCTGTCCTTATAAATATAAAGCAGTGGTTCTTTAAAGCCTAGGATATAACAACAGAAAAGAATCTTGAAAAAAGGTCTTAAACTAATTTTAAAAATCACCAAATGATCCTTTTATGTATGAGGTATGAATTAGTCTCTTGAAAGAACCCAAAAGGAAGGATAGATATGAATGACAAAGGAGGAAGCAATTGCCACAGATAGAACAGGATTCAGAGATCAAGATCGCTTGGGCCAATCAGGTTCAAGGAAAGTAGGGACACGTGCATTTTTTGTTTGGATGAAACCCTATTCAGTAGATACCTAGAAGGTAATCATGTATCTCCTTTCTTCCCTTGTTCTCCCTCATGAAAGCCTGAAACCTTTCTTTTTGTGTACAGTGAAAGTCTGTTTGCTTTTCTTTAATTTAGACATTTACTTTGTCTTTATAAACAGCATTAGCCATAGGGCTTTGCTAGTCTGGGTATACTTAGTTCAAAGGAGGAAACTGAGTGAAAAGGTCCCCAGAGAAGAGCCATAGATCTGGTACTGATGTGTTTTGCCAGAAGCCTTATCTTTGGTGGGGAGCTCAGAGCTAGCACAAGGAAAAGAGAATAACAGAACCTTTATTATTACTTCCAAGAGTGGAGAAGGAATATTGATGGCAGGAAACACATCTGAGCCATGAGGTAGTAGTAGGGCAGGAACAAATAGAATGGTTGAATAAACCTAAAATGATTTATCTCACCATCACTGCTACACAAATTGTCCACCTTTTTCTTTCTTTTTTTTTTTGAGGAAAAAGAAGTTAAGATTATCCAATTCCTTCATCAGAACAGGCATGACCCCAGCCTATTTCAACTTTACCTGCTACTCAATTCTAGTTTTTGAATTGAGGTTACTTAAATAGTTCCAATCTTTTGTGCCTGTTAAATTTTTTTCCTGTATCCTCTAAGTGAATAGTCAATTGCCAACTTTTGCTCTTTCCTTCTCTTCTAACCAATTAAAGATCAGTACACTAGGAAACTTGAGCTCTGTCTTGGCTCTGTCACTTCCTAATCATTTGTCTATAGACAAATTATTTACCTCCATTATGCCTCAGTCTTCTCATCTGTAAAGTATAGATGATCATTCTCTGATTTGCTTAACTCACAGGGCTATTATGAGGATTGAGTTGGATAATGTACATGAAAATATTTTGACTCCAAATCTTGCCAGTAGTTTTCTGTTATTGACTATGGTAAAATATCAACTATTCATCATTGATTAATCAATAGTTATCTACATATTTTTTGCATGCTTACTCTATTTTTTGTCTACTGCTGAGTATGCACAGGAGTGATAATCTCTTCCTCAAAGGAAATTTAAAACAAGTTTGGGCAGAGAAGGCTACGGAATAATTAGATACTTATCTGAGGGGGTAGTGCTTATACTTGACTAAACTATATGATGATGATTATAAATCAAATGCAAATGTATAGCAGTTGCTTTCAAAGTTCTACTATATAGCTCCCAGACATATGTTTGCTGTCATCCCTTATTATATGTCAACTTCAATCCCAGCAGCATAATAAACAAACCACTTTATAAACCACAAAACATTATATAAACATGAACTATTACTAGTATTGTAGGCTGTTTTCTCAGTATGGGGAGAGGATATGGAGCAGTGATTTTATCAGTGTAGAGAACTTCCAAGGTGGCAACTTTCCCCCCTGATGTAGATTGGCCAATTCCTATAATTTATAGTCTTAGAGAATTGCCTGGGGACCAATGCTCACCCATAGTCAGACATCTAGGAGATATCAGAGAAAGGATTTGACTCTGAAACCTACTCAGTTTGCTCTGTGTCACCCTGCCTTCCTAATACTAGTATTGTTATTTCAAATCTTATATTTCAATCAAGCCTGCCCTCTTGGTCACCTTCACATTAAGATCTTTGTCCTCTGCCTGTTAAATGAGATCTTACCTTAGGTCTACTGCTCTTCTTTTCTGTCCCACAAAATGACTTTCCTTTCTTTTTAAATTGCAGGTAAAAGTGAATCTACTTCAGTAAACCCTCTGATTGAACCTGTCCATTCCCCAACTCACCAGCACTAATCCCAGCAAAGTGTTGACTTTCATCCTCAAAAGATTCTTGTGAAGATTCTTGTTTAATACAAATGTTAGTATATCATTCAGTTTTATCTAAACTCTTATGCTTTGGCTCCTCAAAACAAAAAAGAAGGGGCCTCACCCCTGTCTATATACCTCTAGATATATAGTAGAAGACAAAGCCAAGATGGTAAAATATAGGCAGCAACCCAGCTGAATTCTTCCAACATTCCCTTCCAAGCAATTTTAAAACAGTGTCTCCACACCCCCCTAAGTGAGCAGAGCCCATCTTTTAAGTTAAGAGTCAAAAACTAGGCTGGAAAAATGATCAGACAACAACAACAACAACAAAAAGAACTTGACCATAAAAAGCTATGACAGAGACTGGGAAGACCAAGACATAAACTCAGAAGAAAACATCCACATGAAAACAACTACAAGCAAAACCTCAAAGAAAAATGCTAATTGGAACCAAGTCCAAGAAGAATTCCTGAAAGAGTAAAAGAAAAAGATAAGCAGGGTAGAGGAAGAGGCAGCTAGGTGGCCAAGTGAATAGAGCACCAGCCCTGGAGTCAGGAGGACCTGAGTTCAAATCTGGCCTCAGATATTTGACATGCTTACTAGTTGTGTGACCTTGGGCAAGTCACTTAAGCCCAATTGCCTTGCCTTCCCCCCTCCAAAAAAAAGTTGTAGATGAAAAATTGGGAAAAGAAGTGAAAGTGATATAAGAAAATTTTGAAAAGAGAACTAACAGGTTGGTAAAATAGGTACAAAACAATTGAAAATAGCACCTTAAAATCCAGAATTGATCTAATGGTAAAAAAAGGCATGAAAATTCACTGAAGAAAAGAATTCCTTAAAAATTAGAATCAGACACCTGGAAATGAACAATTTCATGAGATATCAAGAAACAATAAAACAAAGTCAGAAGAATGAAAAAAAGGAAGAAAATATGAAATATCTCATCAGAAAAATAACTTTATCTGGAGAATGGATTGAGGAGAGTTAATTTAAGAATTATTGGACTTCCTGAAAATCGTAGTTAAAAAAAAAGAGCCTAGACATCATATTTCAAGAAATAATAAAGGGATACTCTTCTGTATCTTAGAAAGCTCCCAGGAATATAATAGCCAAACTCCAGATAAGCAGAAAATATTGCAATTAGCCAGAAATAAACAATTCAAATATCATGGAACCAGTAAAGATCACACAAGATTGAACAGTTTCCATTGGAGGGCTTGGAATATGATATTCTGATAAACAAGAGGGCTAGAGGATTACAACTAGCAATAACTCACCCAGTAAAACTGAGTATAATCCTTCAGGGGAAAAATGGATATTTCATGAAATAGAAACTTTCAAATATTCCCGATGAAAAGACCAGAACTGAATAGAAAATTTGACATTTAAACACAAGACTCAAGAGAAGTATAAAAAGGTAAACATGAAAGAGTAATCATAAGGGGCTCAATAAAGTTAAACAGTTTACATTCCTATATAGAAGATGGCAAATGTAACTCCTAAGAACTTTATCATTATTAGGACAGTTAGAAGGCGTGTGTGTGTGTGTGTGTGTGTGTGTTCGTGTAGACAGAAGTCATAAATGTGAGTCAATTATATTGGGATGAGATAAGAAAAAAATTAAGAGGTGAGAAAGAGTAAGGGGAAAGAGAGAGGTAGAGTGTGGAAAGTTTTCTCACATAGAAGAAGCATGCAAGGAAACGTTTTTACAACAAAGCAAAAAATGGGGGAGGGTATGGCAGGCAATGCTTGAACCTCCTTCTCACTGAAATTGGTTCAAAAAGGGAAGACTATATATATATATATATATATATACACACACACACACACTCAGTTGGGTATAGAAATCTGTCTTAATAGGGAAATAAGAGAAGAAGGTTATAAAACATATGGGAGGATAAATTAAGAAAGGTAGGATAAATTAAGAAAGGCATTGGTCAGAAAGTAAAGCAGACTTTTGATGACGGACAAGACAAAAAGAGAGAAAAAGATAAAAAGAAGACAATAGAATGGAGGTAATTGCAAAGTTAGTCATTATAACTGTGAATATAAATGGGATGAACTCATGCATAAAATGGAAGTGGATAGAAAAATATATTAGAAACCAGAATCCAACAATATGTTGTTTAGAAGAGATACATTGAAACAGAAACCATCACACAGAGTTAAAATAAAGGGCAAAAGCAGAATCTATTATACTTTAGCTGAAGTAAAAATATAGGGGTAGCAATCAGGATCTCAGACACAGCAAAAGAAAAAAGAGACCTATTTAGAAAAGATAATTAGGGAAACTACATTTTGCTAAAAGGTACTATAAACAATGAAAAGCAGTTGAAAACGTTTTACAGCAAGTTCCTTTCATAAAGGTCTTACTTAAAAATTATATAGGGAACTGGGTCAAATTTAGAAAAATAAGAGCCATTCCCTAATTGGTAAATGATCAAAGATTTTTGAACAGTTTCCAGAAGGAGAAACCAAAGCTACCTGTAGTCATATAAATAAATGCTCTAAATGACTGTTGATTGGAGTAATGCAAAATAAAACAACACTGAGGTACCACCCTTATCAGAAATGACAAATGCTGGAGGGTATGAGGGAAAATAGGTACACTAATAAACTGTTAGTTCAGACATTCTGGAGAACAATTTAGATCTATGCCACAAAGGCTGTAAAACCCTGCATAGTCTTTGATCCAGCAATAGTAGTACTAGGTATGTAGCCCAAAGAGATGAAAGAAAAAGTAAAAGGACCTATATAAAAATATTTGTAGCAGCATTTTTTGTGATGGCCAAGAATTGGAAATTGAAGGGAAGCTTAACAATTGGGGAATGACTGAACAAGTCATGGCATGATTGTAATAGAATACTACTATGCTACAAGAGATGACTAGAGGGGTAGTTTCAGAAAAATGACAAGACATATGAACTGGTATAAACTGAAGTGAGAAGAATCAGGAGATTATTGTGCAGAGCAATGTTTTAATGAAGATCAACCATGAAAGACTTGGCTAGTTTGATCAATTCAATGACTAATTATAAAGAACTCATGATGAAAAAAATGCTATCCATCTCAAGAGAAAAAATGATGAACTCTGAGTGCAAATTAAAGTATAATTTTTTCACTTTCTTTTTCTTTGTGATATGACTAATATGGGATTGTGTTTTGCATGATTTTGCTCATATGATTGATATCATTTACTTTCCTTCTTTGTGGGTGGGGAGGGCTGGGAGGGAGGGAGAGAATGTGGAACTCAAAAGTTCAAAAGAAAAGAAAGTCACAAATAAATAAATAAATAATACATTTATTTGGTTAAAAAAAAGATATTTGGTGAAGGCAAGCCCTTGCTTCATTTGGGCAAATATAGTATTTTAGGGGTACCTAATAGTTTAGCACAAGGCTCATCTTGGCTATATATTGTAAAGTCTTCTTTAGTCATCTTCTGCTGAAGTTATATTTTGCTAATTGCCTTTTATTTCTGAGTGAACAGTTTTATGTCCCTACCACTTTTAACTCTTGTTCTGCATGTCTAGAGAGTCCTTCCTCTCTGACAATACAAATCACTCCTGAATTGCACCTTGAAAATAATATAGGTATGGAGTGTTTTATCTGCTAGGTCACTTGCTTCTCACTATAAAATAGCCTATTTGGTTCTTCTTCTGTGGCCTCTGTGGGAGCCTAGTCTCAATTAACTGTCACATTATAGTGATGGAACTTTCACTTGCATCATTCTATCTGCTTGTAGGACATTCATTATAGATCTGGCCAAGTGGTTGTCAATTGTGCCGCTAATGCCGTGTTGATGATTGCTGTCTTCTCTGCCATAGTGTTCTATGCCTGCTCTCTGATTATGTTTCCTAATCCTTGTAAAATCCGACTTGGCTGAGTTCTCACAGTCTACTTTTCCTATAGCTTTGAAAATAGTTTGTCCCTTCATGATGAGGCCTGCATGATTCAAGGCACTAGCATTTTTAATATCAAAGAAAAAGACAAGAGCTTGGTAATTTTCCTTACTAGGCTTTTCTTAACAACCTAAAGTTCATCTTTAAGTTGCCTGGTCAGAGCTCAATTCAGTTTTAGCTTTAAGGATATTTTTTCAGGTATACCAGTGAGGGAAGTATTTGAGGCTGGAGGGTAGAGGTTTTGCTTTCCTCACATCATATTTTGGAGGTCTGTCTGCTTCACATCATGTCAAACAGGGCCATCCCTTGGCACTATGGAGCTAATGCTTATTGCTTCAGGCGGCATAATTGTCAACTACAATTGTAGTTGCAGTCAAATGATTGTGTGAGCATAGAGCTGCACAACTGAAAGAGCATTGGCTCCAAAGACAGAGGTCCTTGGTTCAAATCCTGCCTCTGAAGCTCACTGCCTTTGTTGACCTTAGGCAAGTCACTTAACCTCCCTGACCCTCAGTATCTTCATTTGTAAAATGAAGAGATTGAACTAAATGACCTCTGAGTTCTCTTTCAGTTCTAGATCTATGATCTCATGAATGCATATAACCTCTTTGACTATCAGTTTCCTTATCCATAAAGGGAGAGGTTAGATTAAATCAGGAGTTCTTACTCTGGGGAGCACAGATCCTAAGACTTCAGGGTACCAGGAAGTTAGACTGGAAAAATGAATATTTATTTCAGTATATTTTATTTCCTTTGCCTTCCTATTTATTTTATGTGTTTAAAAACATTATTCCAGGGCAGCTAGGTGGCACAGTGAATAGAGTACTGGCCCTGGAGTCAGGAGGACCTGAGTTCAAATCTGACCTCAGACACTTAACACTTAACTAGCTGTGTGACATTGGATAGGTCACTTAACCCCAATTACCTTGCCTTCCCCCCTCCAAAAAAAGTAAAACAACAACAACAACAACATTATTCCAAGAAAACATCCATAGGCTTCTCCAGATGGCTAAAGGGGTGCATGACACAAAAAAGCTTAAGAACCCCTGTATTAAATGGTTTCTGAGGTCCCTTCCAACTCCAGAATTCTAAGCTTATAACTCTATGACATTACCAGCTTGCCATCCATGTTGTTATATTTAGTCATTTCAGTCATGTTTAACTCTCCATGACCCCATTTGGGATATTCTCGGCAAATATACTAGAGTGGTTTGCCATTCCTTCTCTAGCTCATTTTACAAATGAGGAAACTTGGACAAACAAGGCTGGATGTCTTGCCCAGGATCACATGCCTAGTATGTATCTTAGGCCAAATTTGAACTCAGGTCTTCTTGACTCCACACCCAGCTCTCGATCCACTGTGACACCTAGCTGCGCTCTTTGTATACATATACATTCCACCCATGGACACCCCTATTTTACTGGTGGATAAGTCAGAGACAAAGCATATACAAATGACGGTGGTCAAAGGAAGGTGCATAAATTTCATAAGATTTAGGAATACTAGATGATAAATATGTCTTTGTTGTTTTCTAACTGTTGACATCAAAGTACCCTTGGGACCGTATTTCTCTGACATTAAATTCGTCTTAAGAAAGATTGTCATATATAAACGCAAAAAAAAAAATGAAGACAATGAACAATTCAGGAAAGCATGGAGAACATATATAACTGATGGTAAATGAAATAGTACCAGGAAAAAAGTATTCACTCGGAGGACAACCAGTGTAAATAGTAAGAATTAAAAGTGAAACTCAATACTGTGTGACTCTAATCCAAGTTTGGTTCTGGAGAATCATTGAAAAATTATTACCTTCCTCCCTTCATTGTAGTGGTTTACTATTGGTTTGGAATACTTCCATATGTTGTCAGATAACATTGTTTAATTGGTTAGCATTTTTTATACTTCTTTTATTCCTCTTTTCCTTTTCCTTTGTCTACTAAGCAGTGGCTTGTCAAGTGTTTGTGGGGGAGGAACATATGCAGAAACAATTGTGATGTAAAAAAAACCAAAGGCAACAAGAAAAACAAGAGACAATTTGAACATCAAACTATTTCTTTGAAATTCCATCTTTTTCTACATAAATGTGACTTTTTCCTGACAATTCTATGAGTTTTCTCAAGTAGAACGAAGGCTTGGCAAAGGAAAAGACGTATGATTTCTGCTCTGTGGGTGTGGACCCGCTATTACTTTGTGTTTTACCTGCATTGCTGTCATCTTCCTTTAGCTTCCTAAAAGTTTTTTTTGTCTTGTTTTGTTTTGATTTTTATTAAACTTTGTTAAATCTCACTACCTCACTGTTATTTGAAGTCAATGAAAATAAGTGGTCAATGTAAAGGCCATCAGTCTAATTACTAATATTGTAGAAGAGATAGAAAAATGGTGGAAGGGTGATGAAGCTAAATACAATAAATCCATTCTCTTAAGAAAGGCGAGTTCCTTCCATGCTGACATCTACCTTTCCAAATCCTACCCATTCTTTAATACACAGGTCAAATTCCAATTTTATGAAGTTCTCTCTAACCATTCTGTCCCCTCTTTTAACTCATATAACACATCATTGATACTACTCTTGGGGCCTTAGTAAATGCCACTGTAAAACAATATTGAATCAAATCAGCAATCATTTATCAAATGTCTGCTATGTTCAAGGCCCTGATTTAGGAACTGTTGTCTTGTATTTGTAGCTTGTTTTATTTTTTTATTTAATTCCTTTATCATCAGATTTTTCATGTGTGGCCTTTTCCTCCCAACTAGATTGTAAATCCTGTGAGGTTAGCGACCTAGTTTATATTTGTCAGCATGCTTAGCACAATGCCTTATATATAGAAGTTGTTCAAAAAATAGTAAATGAATGAAATCCTTATTATAAAGATTTTTTTTACAACATTGTGACAACCAAACAATGCTTTTGGAATCCCTGAGATAGAAAGGAAATTGAGAACATCTTTTAAAAGGTATATTGCAAATTTATAGCAATTGTTGAAAGACTCATGTGGATTTATTTTGCTACCAGAATCCTAGCTTGATTTGCATTCCAGTAAATCCTGGAAGCCAAGAAAGCAGCTGGGAGCACGAACACCTGCAGAAGTCTTCTGAAAGCCACATATTTGCTTAAGGCCACCAATGGCTGTGACCTCACTTGATAGGTCAGATTATTGGTAGTTATCACATCATAGGTAACCAAATCATGTAGGGCATTCCGAATAGTCAGCAGAGTGCTAATGAATGTCCTGCAGGTTTCAGTCCAGTCAGGTGTGGTAAGGACACAATTTCAAGACAAAGTTTACTAGTCAAATAAATCACAGACATTTTGAGAAATTTTGAGAAATGTAGTTCAGTGGATAGAACACTGGGCTCAGAATCAGAAGGACTCATCTTTCTGAGTTCAAATCTGGCCTCATACACTTACTAGCTGTGTGACCCCGGGAAAGTCACTTAACTCTGCCTCAGTTTCCTCTTTTGTAAAATAATCTGATGAGAGAAATGGCAGATCACTCCAGTATCTTTGCTAAAAACAAATCCAAAATGGGGTCATGAAGAGTTGGCCACAACTGAAACAACTGAAGAACAACAACAATGGGAAACTGCATTTGGTTTGGGAATTCTGGGGGGAGGGGAGGGGAAATCTTTCCTGAGAGTATTGGGAGAAAAACAAAATATTTATTTAATGAATAAAACCATGTAACTATACATATCCCAAACCCCGAGACTGAAACCACAGAATAAAAGTAATTGTTTCCTTTGCAATGCTTTAATATATTTGAATATTACCCCTAAAATGTTGTATATTGATTTTGTAAATTAAAAAGCAATTCTTTGTCAATCTATTTTTATAACTCAAAGAGACACCCTGGGCTCCTCAGGACTACAGAGTGCCTCTCTTGAACATCCTTGATAATCATGGCTTACTTCTTAGACATTATATTGAATATTTGACAGTACTCCTGTGCAATGTCTTTCCAAAGCGTGTCTCATCAGGCACAATTTAACCATAACCTGCTATAAATTAGATGTAGGTCTCAGTGAATGAGCACATAAAATTTAACAAGCATAATGCAACTAAATCTGTTATAACAAAACAATAAAAAGGATAAAATTGTATAAAAGAAATTTCCTAGTAAGGAGGAGATTGAACGTGGGCTGTCTATCATAGTCTGATGCTAGTTGAACTTTCACTGTCAAAATTTATTGAAGTTAATGTTTTCACTCTCCAGGGATTCTGGGGAATTTCCAAGGGAATCGAGGGGATCAAAGTAGAAGATTCCAGGCAGCTCCTCAGGGGGAGCTGCAGCACAGCTTGTAATTTCATTCCCCCATGATGTTCACCACTTACTATCTTTTCCTGTCCTTCGCTTCCTGTAATGCCTGACACTTCCTTGTTCAGCTCTGTTCTTAGGTAGTAAAGTTACTTCTTTGAAGTTTATGGAATAGTGATGGGAAATGACAAATAGAAAATTCTCACTATTAAAGTTTATTTCAGTAGGGGTGAGATGAGAAACAACCCTCAATACAAAGGATATTTCAATACACTTTCAAAAAAAATATGGCTTGTCTCCCCCCCCCCACTTCTGCCATACTTTCCTATTTGGAGTAGGGGACTATGAAACATAGATATCTGTGGGATGCTTTAGGGAAGCAATGCAGTGGTTGGTTTACCTTAAAGGTAAATATGGAGTGAGCACAGTGTGATACATGATACATGGTATCCAGTAATATAACTTTTAAAGCAAATTTCACTTAAATCAACAAAAGAGTACCATTCTGAAAGGAAACCTTATTAAAGGTTCATTAATATAATAGAAAATGGGCTGGGTGTGGTGGCCCACGCCTGTAATACCTGCTACCGAGGACGTGAAGGTTTGTGGATCTCTTGAGCTTGGAAATTCTGAACTGAAGCAGGCTAAGCTGAAAATGTATCTCACTGTGTGGCAGCAGTATGGTGAGCTCCTAAGAATGGAGGTTGCCCATTATGTGGCAAACTAGCTGAGGTCAGAAAATTGACTGGACCTTCTATGCTGAATTGAGTGGAATCAGGTTGGGAGTGACTCTTGTGCTTTCCCTTTTGAAGGGAAGGAAAGAAAAAGAGAGGGAGGGGGAAGAAGGAGGGAGGGACACACACACACATACACACACACACACACACACACACACACAAAGAGATAGAGGAGAGAAGCAGAGAGGAAGGGGGTAAGAGAGGAAGAGTAGAAGAAAGGAAGGGTGAAAGAAAAGGAGGAAGAGAGAAAGAAAAAGAATTTGATGTCCTTTTAATAAAGCAAAGTTATTTTCATTTTTCCAAATGCATGCCAAATATGTTTGATGAATTTATATGTTTACTGTTAATATTTCAATGACTACATGTGTATGTATGTATGTGTATAGATAGATAGATAGACAGATAGACAGATAGATAGATATAGGCAATGTGTGTGTACCAAAGGCCTACTCTACTCATAGATATATGTATATGTGTGTATATGTATATGTATATATGTGTATATATGTAAACACAGATGTATATAAAATAAATATACATACCAAATACACATACACATGTATATATGAAACATATATTTTACACATGCATATATATGTGTGTGTATATATATATATATATATATATATATACACATGACATATAAAAACATATTAATTGATTGGGGCTTTGGCATTTGCTCAGACCACCTAATATGAAGCATTCACAGGGGAGATGCCAAGGACTTGCTTCTCTCTCAGAATATGATTTACTATTTCTTTTCTAATGAAATAACAAATCCTGCTACCATCTCATTAATTCACCCTGAATATGGTCAAAAGGGAGTTTTGATGGATTAAAATCTTCTTTGATTTTGTGGCAATGATAAATGTTTCTTTTGATGACTTTCTAAATATAGATGAGGGTGATTTGTGTAAGAAAAAAAAGCTACTTCTGTGACAAAGGAAGAAATGTGACTGACTAGGAGCCAGGAGACCTGGGTTCTGGTCCTAGCTCTTCCACTAATTAACTGGTGTAGCTGGTTGAGTAACAGATCAGTGTCAACCTAGAGAGATCTGTCTAACAGCGTTTCATAAAGCCCTGTACTTTCCTTTATCCTGGTCCATATTTTCTCAGTGACTTGGATGAAGACATACTTATCAAATCAATCTGTACATGATACAAACCTGGAAGGAGTAGTTATAATAGTAGATACAAAATCAAGATTTAAAGTGATCGTGATGGCCTAGGCTGATGAACATAAACTAATAAGATGAAACGAAGCAGAGATAAACACAAAGCTCTCCTCTAAGGTTAAAAAGAAATTTAAAAAAACAGCTGCACAAATACAGGATGGGAGAGACCTGGCTTAACAATTCATTTAAAAAAGACCTGGGGTTGTCATTGACTACAAGTACAATGTAGCTGCTAAGAATTCTAATAACATTACTCTGATGGTTCAGTGATATCATCAG
This sequence comes from Pseudocheirus occidentalis, assembly GCA_028646575.1. Classification (NCBI taxonomy): domain Eukaryota; kingdom Metazoa; phylum Chordata; class Mammalia; order Diprotodontia; family Pseudocheiridae; genus Pseudocheirus; species Pseudocheirus occidentalis. Next base: position 170,245,691 of record CM053596.1, read on the forward strand.
TGACTACTACGCTCACCAATGCAGATCACAATCACTCTGTATCTTGCTGTCTTGTGATTCATTTCCAATTTTTTCCATAAACCTTCCATCAAGTATCTCGAGAGTATCAGTTTACCACTTAAACTATCCATTTATTTTCTGCATCTCAGGCTTGTTAAGAGGCCCTGTTTATCTCCTTTTCTTAATATAAACATCCCAAATAATAGCTTCTATGTCTCTGGTGAAAAAATGGTAGCCCAAGAAACATTACCTTAGACTGAGCTAATAGAAAAAGAGTATCCAGATCTAAGCCCTATGGATTTGGACATTATATGCCTGGGAAGTCATGGTTGGGTTTGATTTTTTAAAAATTAATTTTATGTTAATTTTTAGTTTACACCATTCATTTCCACAAGGTTTTGAGTTACAAATTTTCTCCCCAACTTTCCCCTACCCACCACCACAAAACAGCGATCCCACTGTATACCCCCTCCCCCAATCTGCTCTCTCTTATATCTTCCCCCATCTCCCCTCTGACTTTGCAGTAGGGCAAGATGGATCTCCCTACCCCAATGCTTGTATATATTATTTCCCAGATGCATGTAAATAATAATAACAATAATAATGAATGAAAAATTTAAAAACATTTTATTTTAAAACTTTAAATTCTAGATTCTTTCCCTTCCTCCCTCGTCACTCACCCTTACTGAGAATATAAGTAATTCAATATAGATTGTATATATGTAGTTACGCAAAACATTTCCATAGTGGATATATTGTGAAAAACTGACTATATTTCCCTCTATCCTATCCTGCTCTCCACTTGTTCTATTCTTTACTTTGTCCCTGTCCCTTTACCAAAGTGTGTGCTTCTAACTACCCTCTCCCCCAACCTGCCTTCCCCTCTGTCATCTCCCCTCTCATCCCCTTCCCTCCTACTCTCCTGTAGAGCAAGATACCCAATTTAGAGTATATGTCATTCCCTCTATAAGCCAAATTCAATGAGAGTATGGTTGACCTTCCTGTTCTTCCCCTCCATTGTAACAGTTATTTCTTGCCTCTTCTATATGACAAAATTTAAACCATTCTGTCTCTCCCCATCTCCTCTCATTATATTCCTTTCTCACCTTTTAATTTCACCTTTTAAATATCATCCCTTCCTATTCAATTGATCCTATGCCCTCTGTTTATGTATACCTGTACACATATATACACATATGTATATGTGTATGTGTACATATACACACACACTCACACACACACACACATTTATATTCCGTTCACCTATCCTTATTCTGAGAAAAGTTTCCTAAGTTACAATTATCATTTTTCCGTGTAGGCATGTAAATAGTTCAAATTTGATAAGTTCCTTATGATTTCTTTTCCATATTTACTTTCTCATACTTCTTGTATTTGAGTGTCAGATTTTCTTTTCAGTTCTGGTTTTTTCATCAAGAACGCCTAGAAGTTTTCCACCTCACCGAATGACCATAATTTCCAAATTTCCAAAACCGTGGGCTCAGGCAGGGCTGGGCTCGGCTCCCAGACCACTGTGATGGGCCCTTCCTGTTAGCCTGCTGGGCTTCCTTCAGTGGGCGATTTGTTTCTCTCTGTCACTTTGTAGATTCTGTAGATCTAAAATGTGTTTAGAGTCATATTTTATAGGTATTTGAGGTGGTTATGGGGGGAGCCCACAGAGTTTTCCTGCTTCTGTGCCGCCATCTTCACTCCACCCTGGTTGGGTTTCATTTTGCTGTATTGGAGGTAATATTCACATTGATGATGTTTCAGATACACTAGAGTATTAGAGTAAATGCATCCCAGGAGGTAGTTATGTTATTATATTATGTACATATCAGTTCATGATATAAGAGGGAATCAGACATAAGTCTGATTGTTAGTGCTACCTTTTTAAGGGAACATTGACAACTAGGGTATCCCCAGAAGTTGCTCAGAGGTACACAATGATAATAAAAATAACAATAAATAACAACAACAACAACAACAAAAATAATAATAATAATAATAATAGTAATAAATGATGATGATGTATATCATGTATGTAAAGCTTTAAGATTTGCAGGATGCTTTACAAATATTACATCATTTGATCCTCACAACAACTTTGGGGGTAGTGCTATTATTATCTCCATTTTATCCCCATCACAGTATGAGAAAACTGAGGCAGACAAAGGTACCAGAGGTAGTAAGTATCAGAGGATGTATTTGAACACAACTCTTCCTGACTCCAGGCCCTGTGCTCTATAAACCAACAAGTGTCTTTAAATATTTGAACGACTGCCATATGCAACACAAAGAATAGCCATTCTTTGCAACTATAAAAAGTATAACTAGGAATGATAAGAATACATTATAGGAAGGCAAATTTTGGTTTGCAGGAAGTCTTTTCTAATAAATAGATCTATCCAACAAAGGAATGAGTCACTTCAAATCCAGTGAGTTTCCTGTTACAAGAATCAATCAAGAGGAGGCTAAATCTGCTAGGGATACTATAGAGAGAATTCTGCTTTGGCTTGTGCTTTTGGATTGATTGGATTTGCCAAGTGGTACAGTGGTTAGAATGCCAGGCCTGGGGGCAGGAAGGCCTGAGTTCAAATCCAACCCCAGACACTTACTAGTTGAGTGACCCTGGGCAAGTCAGTTTACCTATTTGCTTTAGTTTCCAGGGATGTTGTGAGGATTAAATAAAATATTTATAAAAGGCTTAGCACAGAGCCTGGTACATAGTAGGTATTTAAAAATGCTTATTTCCTTCCTTCCTTCCTTCCTGCTTTTGGTCTATGGTTGAATTTGATGCTTCTAAGACATGTTTCAATTCTAAGATTTTCTGATTTTGTGGTTCTCTAACTTAGATCATGTCATTTTAGCTCATTAGCCCTCAGGCTCTTTATGTATAAAATCATGTGAATAGAATCATAGATAACATATTACATGCATCAATAATTAAAATTTTATGAACATTTAAGTAGAAATATAATTTTTTCAATGTGTTTCATCAATATCTCTAAACCTCACAGATTTCTCATAATGTGTTATTGAAAATAGACTTTCTGAGTATATCAATATGAGGAACTATATCTGTTTTCATGAATGTGTTTTTTTTTCCCTCACCAGCTTTCATTTAATCAAAGAAATTTGCATCCTCTCAGAAGTTGGCAAAAAAAAATTCCACATGTATTTATTACTAAATAAGTTTACTAAGAATACATGCTCCTACGAGATATGCTTATCACCACTGCTTATAAAATATACCTGTGAGATGAACAGAAGAAAATGCTAATTTTGTCAAAAAAGCTGCATAGCAAATGCTTCAAATTATCAACCTGCATTTCAACCAGAGGATTCCAGGAAACTGCCAACACAAGTATTAGGGGATAATAAAAGATAATAAATATAAAGTTCATGTTTCAGGATAGTGGAAATTTCATTAGACTCAATTTCCACTATTAATTATTAAATAAACTCACCTGAGTCTTTTCCTCCCTCCCAACCCATCCAAGACAAAAACCTCTGGGAAAGTACATAACCTTTGTTATGCATGAGTGGATTTCAAACTGAAAAGATCTGGAGGCTCTGTGCATGCAAAGGATTTCCTAGAGATTACACCCTAAGAATTATGTCATAAACTTTTTGCATTTCACTGAAAAATAATCAGTGCAAATTCTAAACAGCTAGAGAATAAACTCATATAAGAAGTATTTGAAAACATTTCTTGAAAAAATTAATACTTGCAGGTTTCCAGTAACAATTATATGACACAACATTGCATCCCACGTTCTTTATTTTAGTCAGTTACTTCAAGATATTTTATAGATAATAAAGATCTACACTGTCCATGAATTGTAGTCAAATTAAGATATCTATCTTCTAGTTATGGAAATTGGATTTCAGGGAGGAGAAGGGATTGCTCACAAGCACCAAATGAAGCAAGAGCAGAGCTGAGAATAGAATTCATGACTCCCAACTTTGTACTTCACTGACTCAGCACCACCTTTTTATACTTATTATAAATGGGATAAACTGGGGGATGAAGGCTTCCTCTATACTGTATTGTGTTAGCATCAAATACCTGCCCCGCCAAAAAAAACCCTGAGCATTTTCAGAGGACAATATCTAAAATTCCTTGGGGGGGGGCAGGAAATCTATTTCAAGAAATAAGGGATTTTGCTACTTCGCTTTCTATCCTCACCCTACACTTTACTTTAAGAATGACTCAGTAATGCAGCAAATTGAACAGATTTATGTTGGTATCTTTATCTAGACCCAAGTTTTAATTCCTACCCATATCTATTTTCATATCTAGAGAGCAACAGATCCCTAGCCACATCTCCATCCAGCCATATCTCTATATATATGCTAATGAAGAAGGCTTATTTGGCATTGTGCTTGAACATCAAATTATGGATTTAATAAGATCCTAACAAATTAGACTTTCAGGTAAAACCAAACAAACCCCAGAACCCTAAAGCCTTTGTCTCCACTGGTGAAATTTTGTGTAATGCTCTTAGACTTTGCTTACCATGTCATCTTTATAAACTGTCCCTAGGCAAGTAATCTTGGGTGAGTTTTAGTCTTGAATACCACTGAACCATGTTATCAACTGCTTTAAAAATCATAGATCTTGTGATTCTTATATGTAAGGAGACACTTAAAATCAATCTGTTTGTGACTTTTATGTCCAATGACATTTCTCTGTAGGTTTTCCTTCATATTTCAACATTCAAGTTTTAAATGTCATACTGAAATTGGTATCTGGCATACAAAAAGAGAACTGGATTTGGAGTATGAGGATTTGAGTTTGAATCTCAGCTCACTTAACCTTTCTATGCTCCAGTCTACTCAGTTGTAAAAGGAGAGTTGAGCTCAGATTACCTTTAAGGCTCCTTCCATGTTGAAATTCTGTAATCCTTAATGATACTTTTGCTTGACAAGTTTTAATAAATTAAAATGCTGTGACATGGATTGCAACTCATAATTAGTTCCTGGAGCAAAAAATAAACCAGGACACATATAGATAAGTGATGGACATCACATCTGAGATACGAAAGGAATTGTTTAACATCTCAATTTTAATTTATTTCTACCTATAAACTATATGTATTCTTTAAAACATACCAAGTATGTGTACTCTATAACACACCCGTTACTCAGACAACACATGTTCATTAAGCATTTACAATGTACCAGGCACTACATGGAGAGTTTTTGTATAATCAGTATGTATAATGTTTTTATATCCATTTTATAGGGGTTAGCATAATTTTTTTATTTGAGGCTTAAAAACATATATAAGTGTATTATATTCACTGATTAAATTTATTGTTTTATGCATGTAGAAATATTGGATTACTGGAAACATTTTAGATTGTTTCATGTTAGCAAGGGAAAGTAGATTTCAACAACCCCCCCCAAAGACCAGAGGAACTGAAACTCTAGAAGTTGCTCTTTGAGAAACAATCTAGGAAAGGTAGAAGATAGAGCTGGAATAAAGATGATAGAGAAGAAAAGAGGTTCTAAAAAAATTGTCATGGATGTTAAACAGAAGTGCATGTACAAGATCTTACTATAACATATCTACATCTATGGTAAGTTGTAGTCTATTCTGTTGATAATGTATGTTTTATGATTAAGAAGACAACAAAATTTGGGTCTATAAATATATAAACACACACATACACACACACACAGACTCCTGGGAGAACTTTGGTGATTGAGAATTGGGTTAGCCTATACAATACCCTGATTTGAAGGGCTAGATATAATCAATTCTTAATAAATATTGATGGTCCTTCATGGATATTTGTATTATAAATCTGCCATGCATGTGTACCTTATATAATTACATACTAAGAAAAGGCTAGAGATTTATAAGCTCATAGCCTGGGAGTTGGAAGTGACCTTAGAAACGATTTATTTCAACCCTCTCATTTTTCAGATAAGGAAATTGAGTCACAAAGATGTTATTTAGCCCAGAGTCAGAAAACTCAATGTTCTATTTATTTTCTTCTTTAAAAAATATTTTGAACTTAAAACAATGACAAAATGAATTCTTTTCTTTTGTCTTTTCTGTTTATTTAGCAATGACTACCTCTTGTTCCTCTACAGGTTATCATCACATCAAAACATCTATGTCTTTTTTTGTATATTCCAACGATTTAGTATGAATTCAGAAGTCACATATGGGCAAAATGATCCTGTACCACATGGTAGCTATCTATAGAGTAGTGACCATTCTCCCTTTGAGACAACGACATGAGCTCTACTTTGTGTTTTTACCCAGATTCAGCAATCTGAAAAAAAACTCTTCCAACATCACATGAAGATTAGATAGAAATAAATAGGCAAATAAGGCAGATAGACGGATAGATAGATAGATAGATAGATAGATAGATAGATAGATAGATAGACAGACAGATAGACAGACAGACAGATAGGATAGCAGGGAAATGGCTGTGGTTTCTATTTTGTTTTATTTTGTTAGGCTAGAAGGGGTTTTCAAAGTCATCTAATCTAATATCCTTATTTCATGGATGAGGAAACAGAGTCTCCATAAGGGTAAGTAACATGCCCAATTACACACATTAAAGAAGGGGCAGAGCCAGAGAGATCCAGGTCTCTTGACAGTGTTCTCCTCACAGCACCTTACCATCCTCACTTCCATTTCACCAACTGTCCTTGGTGTGATGCTGTTCCCTTATGACTATATCTCATTTTGAGAAAATGTTACACAATTCTTTTTATTTCAGTCTTTCCTTTATACTTCTCTCAGATGGGAAATAGAAACTAATAATTTTTCAATCTCACCTGAACCCTTCCTCTTATATTCTTCAAAGAAATCTTATAATTGCAAATATTTTGACTGATTGGGGTCTCATTTTCATGACTATTTTCTCTTTACTGTCATTCTGATCCCAGTATTCATTTTGACAGTGGAAGTTCTGGAATGTGTGTGTGTGTGTGTGTGTGTGTGTGTGTGTGTGTGTATGATTCATTCAACTTCATTTGAACTTCCATCATCTCCTCTTACCCTCGCCACAACTTGTACTTTTTGATTTTACTAATACAAAGAAGCACTGCCTAGTGAGCATGATTTTTCTTTTTACCATTGTTATTTGGGAAAACCAAGATAAATTTGGATTTTATTGGCTATACTTGATGTAATCAGTTATTCTATACTGTGTTAAATAGTAAAAGTATGAAGAATAGCAAAAAAAAATATGTCATGCCCCCAAAGACCTTACATTCCAACAGAGGAGAATATTCAACAAATTTTTTGACTCCCTCATCATTCTATGACAGAGGACAGACCACTAAACTCTGCCCAAAGTCTTCCTTCACAGAGAGAGGGCTGGGAATGGAATTTCCCAGATAACTTTCCACTTTACATCAGCACAGGTCTTCCTGACTCCAAGGTCAGTTTTCTTTCCAATATTCTGCACTTGCTGCCTCTCATGGCATATAATGAGAGTAATTAAATTAATACAAGAAAAGATGACAATGTAGAGAATGGTTAGAAAAATGATTATCAAAAGAAAGATGAGAATTGAGTATAAAATGGAGGTGCTGTCATTATGTGATAGAGAAACGGCAGCTTTTTTTCCTTTTAAACAATTGAGATATTTTTTCAGGATTAACAATAATTAAAACATAATACAGAAGTAGTGATTCACATTGACTTTCCAGCTATAGCTCCCAACTCTCCTTTTAAGCTGTTCTCATTGCTGCACCTTGTTCCAAATCTGTAATAATTAACTTTTTTCCCTCCATGGTATGACTGGCTTTCCACTGAAAAGCTTGAGAACTCAGTGCAAAATCTACATTAGCTACCTGCTTTAATTTCTTCCCCACTTGTTTCCATGTATCCAATCACTTCTTATGCCGTCTTCTTGATTGTCCTCCTCTATCTGCCAGTTAGGTTGATTAATACATAGAAAAAGGCTGACAATATAGGCAATGTTCCATATATGTGGATGTCCCCCCTCCATAAAGGAGGAGGGTCAGGATGGCTTTTCATTTCTCTTCCTCAGGGCCATGCTTCTTCTTTTTGTTCTTTCCATCTACATTGCTGTAGTCACTGTGCATGCCATTTTCTTATTTCAGCTTGCTTTACTCTGCATCAGATCACGTAAATCTTTCCATGCTTCTCTTCATTCATTATGTCTGTCATTTCTCATAGAACAATAGTATCCCATTGGTTTCACATACCATAATTTATTTAGCTATTCTCTATAATTGTTTTCATTTCTCTGTTGTCACAAAAATGCTGTTTATTCTCATGGCTATTTTTAATAAATTGCTTCTATTTCTGGGGAGACATTGTCAAAGACTGGAAAAGAAGAGCCAGTATTCTGTTTATAGTTAAAAAAAATTTTTTTTTTTTGCTTTCTGGAGGGGGAAGGGCAGAGCAGTTGGGATTAAGTAACTTGCCCAAGGTCACATGGCTAGTGAGTATTAAGTGTCTGAGGCTGGATTTGAACTCAGGTCCTCCTGACTCCAGGGCTGATGCTCTATTCACTGTGCCACCTAGCCACCCCCTGTTTATAGTTTTGATGCTTAATTGCCTAAATCTAATCCAGAGAATCTTAACCTGGGGTCTGTAAACTTGGGTTGTGTTTGTTTTGCTTTTTGTTGTTGTTGCTGCTGCTATTTTGATAGCTGTACTTCAATATAACTCATTTCCTCTGTAACCCAATATATTTTATTATATGCATTTAGAAATATTCTGAAGAATCCATGGATTCCACCAGACTGACAAAGTGGTCTATGATATACAGAAAAAGTGAAGAACCCTTGATCTAGTTCTCCAGTTTTCCCCTCATTTATTCTTTAAAATTCAGGAATACTGTTTTGTAAAATGCTTTTAAATGGTAAAGGAGAACAGCCATTCTCTTTCTTCCTCAGTGCTATGCTTAAATTAAAAACCTCATTACTGTTATGTGTAATTTGAGTAAAGCTACAGTCACAGTGAAGGATTCTGGCTCATTTACACATTAGGAGGATATTACTAACCTTAAGGTATAAATTTTTAAACATCCTTGAGAGAATCTAATGACAAGAACAGAACATTTGAAGTGCATCCATGCCCTCTAATTGTACTTCATGCCTTGCTGTAGTATATTTCACTGAGACTTTCCAATGTTTTACTTTTTAAAGCTTTATGTTTTCCTTTGGGAGAAAAGTATGAAAATTTATAGAAAGAATAAGTTAATTATTTCTAAGAATAAGAATAATCCAGGACTGGGTTATTTCCTGTCTTCCTTTGTTTCTTTTCTTCCTTCCTTTGCTTCTTTTCTTTCTTTATTTTTCCTTCCTTCCTTCCTTCCTTCCTTCCTCCCTTCCTTCCTTCCTTCCTTCCTTCCTTCTTTCTTTTTCCCTTTCTTCTCCTCCTCTCTTCCTCATTTCCTTCCTCCATTCCTTTCTTCCTACCAAACAAAAACATTCCAAATCCCCATCTATAACATTAGTAATTTAATACACCTGGTACTGGGACAAAGCCCAGTAAGAAAATTAGGCTAACCATCTGCTCTGGTTGGATTTGTTTGATAACTGAGGAGTTTGGGGAAATTCTTTTTAGCTGTTTCTCCCTTCTGATTTTTATAATCTGATCAGCCAACAACTTCCTTATCTGCCTTTTATATCATTTCCTCTGGTTCATACTGCTAACAAGGACCACACAAGCTATTTTTTATGCCATGTATTCTGACTTTATTAGACTGAAATATACACATTTCCCTCACTCGCTCTCCATCTCTCTTTGTCTCTCTGTCTCTTGTGTCTCTGTCTGTCTGTCTCTGTCTCTCCTCCCCTCTCTCTCCCTCCCTCCTTCTCTCTTTTTAAACAAAATTCTTTCTTTCTTCCTACTCCTCAATGAAACTTCACAATCTTTTAGAACTTTGCATTATGTTTATGGTCCTTTGTGCTTTGTGATCATGCTGAAGAGGTGACTGATAGCATGTTTAAAATGGAGATTTTGAAGTACTACAGAGTAAACTATTCTCCTTCAATTTGCTTTGGTCTGTGTCTGATGCCCTTTCCTGATCTGTGCCCTCCTTCACCGTTCCCCAGCCAAGTCCCAAATAAAACTAAACTGAAGGGTTGAAAGCAAGTCAAGACCTGTTAAAATACATCTGCTAAATTGAGGTCACTAATGGGAAAGGAGTCAAATGCCATCAGGGCAATTTGCCATCACAAGCCCCAATCCTCCTTGAAGGAACTCTCCTAAAATATAGGAAAAAATTTCTTCAGGTGAAAAATGAAGAGATCAAACTAGATGATTTCTAAGGCCTTTTCCAGTTGTAATATTCTTTGTAAGACTCTGCTAAAGATAACAGTGAAAAAAATATAAAGTGATTTCACATGGTCTAGGAGATAATATGTCCATTTCTGAAGTTACTTCTAAATCTCTAGAGTATCCAGGTAGATGTCAGTCTTTCCTAAATGCCAGATTCAGATTATAATACACGCTTTCAGATGATGACTGTGTTTCATATTTTAGTGGAAAAAATTAAGACCATTTGTCAAGAGCTCTTTTCTTCCCTCCTCTGTATCTCATACCACCCAGAAGCCTTCTGCCTGCCTCACATGAAGAAGTACCTCTCTCCTTACCAAGGCAAACTTTTTTACATGCACAAGTCATTTCATTCCATCCTTTCTTCTCCAGGAGATTGCTTCCTCTGTCATTCTTACTCTCTCACTATTCTTCTATCTATTTCTGTCTATTTGATGTTTCCCTTGGTCCTACAAATATATCTATTTCTGACCCATCCATAAAAAATCTCTCTCTTGATCTGTCCATTCCTGCTGCTGTCATCCTCTTCTCTTTTATGTCTAGAGTCCTCAAGAAAGCTACTTGCACTTGGTGTGTCCACCTTCTTTTTTCCCACTCTCTTCTAAACCCTCTGCAATCTGGCTTCCAAAAATCATTTGATTGACACTATTCTCTGTAAAGTTACCAATGACCTCTTTTTTTTTGCTTTTTCCAGGGCAGTTGGGGTTAAGTGACTTGCCCAAGGTCGCACGGCTGGCTAGTTTTTGTGTTAAGTGTCTGAGGCCAGATTTGAACTCAGGTACTCCTGACTCCAGGGCCAGTGCTCTACTCACTGCGCCACCTAGCCACCCCCCAATGACCTCTTAATTGTCTTCTTAGCCTTTACCTTTCTTGACTTCAATGAAACCTTTGACACTGTCAGCCTGGATACTCTCTTCTCTAAGTTTTCATGACATTGCATTCTTCTGTTTCTCTGCCTATTTGATCATTTTTCCTCTTTCCTTTACTTGATCTTCCTTTGGGCCATATCTACTAACTATAAGGTATCTCTCAAAGTACTGCCCTAGGCACTCTTCTCTTCACCTTCTATGCTATTTCGCTCAGTGAATTCATTGGCACTGTGGAATCAAATCATCTCTATGCAGGATTTTCACGTCTGTTTATTGAACTTCAACTATTCTCCTGAGCTCTAGTTTCATATTGCCAATTGCCTAGTGGGCATCTAAAAGTAAATGTACCATAGACATTTCAAACTCAATATGCCCACAACAGATCTCTCCTGAAAAACCCACACCTCTTTTTTTTCCACATCTCTTTTTATCTTCCCAATTATTATTGAGGGCACCACCATCCTCCCAGTTTCCTAGGTCAACAACCTTGAATCCTTACTTGGACTCATCCCACATAGCAAATCTGTTTCAAGTGTTGTCACTTCTGTCTTTATAACATCATTCCACTCACACAGACACTACTTTAATTCATGCCTTCACCAACTCTTACCTGGATTATTTCACTAGCATCAAGTATCTGTCCATTTCAATCCATTCTCCATCGAACTTTGAAAATGATCTTCCTAAAGCACAGGTCTGATTATATCACTCTCCACTCAATAAGTCCCACTGGCTCCCTCTGCCTCTAAGATTAAATATAAAATTCTCTGAGTTTTAAAGTTTTTCCATTAACAATCTAGTCCTTCCCACCTTTCCAGTTTTCCACATAACTTTCCTCTGTACTCTCTCTTTTTTTTAATAGTTAACTTTTGTTTATTTTTAGTTTACATCATTGATTTCCACTAGATTTTGAGTTACAGATTTTCTCACTGTCTTTCCCCTACCCACCCCCCAAAACAGCGATCTCACTGTATACCCCCTCCCCCAATCTGCTTTCTCCTATATCCTCCCCCATCACCCCTTTGACTTTCTGGTAGAGCAAGATGGATCTCTCTTTATATATATATATATATATGTATATTGTGTAACACTGGACATATTTCCTTCCTTCCTATCGTGCCCTCCCCTTGTTCTATTCTCTACTTTGTCCCTGTCCCTTTACAGAAGTGTGTGCTTCTAACAACCCACCCCACAACCTGCCCTCCCCTCTATCATCCCCCTTTTCATCCCCTCCCCTCCTACCCTCCTTCAGGGCAAGATACCTATTTTAGAGTGTATGTCATTCCCTCCCTAAGCCAAATTCAATGAGAGTAAGGTTGACCCATTCTCTTTTTGCCTTCCTGTTCTTTTCCTCCATTGTAACAGTCATCTCTTGCCTCTTCTATATGAAATGATTGACCCCATTCTGTCTTTCCCATCTCCTCTCATTCTATTCCTCTCCCACCTCTTAATTTCCCCTTTTATAATATCATCCTTTCCTATTCAATTGATCCTGTGCCCTCTGTCTATGTATATGTGTACACTCACATATGTATTCATGTGCATATATATAACTTTCTATATAGACATATGTGTATGTATACATATACACACACATATACACACACACACACTTATATTCCCTTCACCTATTCTCATACTGAGAAAAGTTTCATAAGTTATAATCCTAATTTTTCCATGTTGGCCTGTAAATAGTCCAACTTTGGTAAATTCCTTATGATTTCTTTTCCATCTTTCCCTTCTCACACTTCTTGTGTTTGAATGTCAAATTTTCTATTCAGTTCTGGTTTCTTCCTCAAGAATGCTTGAAAGTCTTCCACCTCATTTAATGACCATATTTTGCCCTGAAACATTATACTCACTTTTGCTGGGTAGGTGATTCTTGGTTTTAATCCTAGCTCCCTTGATCTCTGGAACATCATATTCTAGGCCCTTCAATCTCTTAATGTAGAAGCTGCTAGATCCTGAGCTATCCTGATTGTGTTTCCACAGTATTCAAATTGTTTCTTCTTGGCAGCTTGTAATATTTGCTCCTCGATCTGGAAATTCTAGAACCTGGCTATAACATTCCTAGGAGTTTCCTTTTTGGGATTGTTTTTAAGAGGTGATTGGTGAATTCTTTCAAGTTCTATTTTGCCCTATGGTTCTAAAGTATCTGGGCAATTTTCATTGAGAATTCCTTGAAGGATGCTTTCTAGGTTCTTTTTTTGATCGTGGCTTTCAGGTATGAAATAATTTTTAAATTGTCTAATAATTTTTAAATTGTCTCTCCTGGATCTATTTTCCAGGTCAGTGTATTTTTCAATGAGATATTTCACAATGCCCTCTATTTTTTTTATTTGTTTGGATCTGTTCAATAGTATCCTGATTTCTCATAAAGTCATTTGCTTTCATTTGCTCCACTCTAATTCTGAAGGAATTATTCTCTTCATGGAGCTTTAGAGAATCTTTTTCCATCTGGCAAATTCAACTTTTTAAGGTATTCTTCTCCTCATTGGCTTTTTGGGCCTCTTTTGCCATTTGATTTAGTCTTTAGGTGTTATTTCCTTCAGTCAGGTTGTTGACTCTCTTTTCATGATTTTCTTGCATCATTCTCATTTTTCTCCCCAATTTTTCCTCCACTTCTCTTATTTGGTTTTCAAAATCCTTCTTAAGCTCCTCTATGGATTGTAACCAGTCTACATTTTTCTTGGAACCTTTTGGTTTGGGAGTTCTGACTGTTGTCTTTCTCCTGTTCCATGCTTTTATCCTTTTTGTCCCCCCAAAAAGGAATCTAAAGTTGGATTGCTGTTTTTGCTTTGCTACCTTTGCCTGCTCATGTTACTTGACTTCTGGGCTCAATAAAACTCTGCTTTCAGAGGGGAGAGGTCTGTTCCAAATTGCTGGAGTTTTTGCAGCTGCCAGAGCTATTAAGAGGCCACCACCATTTCTATTTCCCCCACCAGCTTTGGCTCACTGAAAATGCACCTCAGGACCACCACCTTAGAGAGCAATCCCAATGCAGGCAGCTCAAGGCAAGAGCACTTAGCCTCTAAATGATCGCTTGCCCCCCCTGCAATCTGCAGGCTGGGAGCTTCTGAAGCAGCCACATGGAGGCCGCTGCAGGGCCACTGCTTCAGACTGCTTGTAGCTCTGGAGGCAGTTGGCCATACCCTATCTCTGAAATTTAGCTGAGTTCCACTGACCTTTTCCCTTTGTCCTTGGCTCATATGGGTTGGTAATTCTGGAAACCACCACAACTTCCGGTGATCTGGTGATCCCCTCTTCTGAAAGCTCCAGCTGGGGCTTCTCCTGGATGTCCTAGGGCTAGAACTGCATGGGTCTGGGCTCTGCTCCCAGTGTGCTGCCATGAGCCCTTTCCATCTGTCTGCTGGACTGCCTTCAGTGGGAGCTTTGTTTCTCTGTCATTTTGTGAGTTCTGGAGGTCTAAAATTTGTTTAGAGTCATATTTTATAGGTATTTGAAGTGGCTGTGGGGGGAACCACAGAGTTCTCCTGTTTCTATGCCATCTTTACTCCACCTCTCCTCTATACTCTCTAATCTAGTTCCATTAGCCTTCTAAAAATGTTTTGGATATGTATATATAACAGTCCATTTCCTAAATCTATGCCTTTTTGGTGTCTGTACCCCTCCATGTAATGTTTTTTTCTCCTTACCTCAGCATTTTGCCCTCTTTGGAATATTCTAAGACTAAATTCAAATGCTGTCTTCTTCAATCCCCCACCTCTCCCTACTTCTACTGACTTCTTTCTGAGATTACCTTCCATTTAAACTGCATACATCTTGTATGTACAAAGTTTTTGCATGTTGTCTTCTCCATTAGAATGTGAAGTCCTTGAGGGCAGAGACTGGTTTTTTTTCTTTTTAATTATTTGTATCTCCAGCAAAGCACAGTGCCTGGCACATGCAGGTACTTAATGAATGCTTGTTGGTTGATTAATTGACTTTGAAGGTCCTCTAATAACTGTTACTGCCATGAGATTAGAATGTGCCATAATAATGAAGTCTCAGAAAGAAGACAGAAGAGTAAGGAAATAAGATACCAGAAATTAACTTAGAGTGTAGCTATTGCTTTTATTACATCATTAGAAGGAATATAATAATTGAAGATAAATTCTACCTGGATGACAAGTGAAAAAGAGATTATTATAAACCTCTCTGAGGCCCTACACCACAAACAGGTAGTTGGCAGTGTGAGACAGAAAACTGAAAACTTCAGTTGAATCTGTTCAAAACTGAGAATTTCCTGAAAGCTTGTACTACTTAATGTTCTTTTGGAAACAATTGACAACTATTTGTGTGCAAAATACAGGCTGATTTCCTTACTAGAGGAGAAGAGGGAAGAGCTGGGAAAATCCTTGATACTTTCTGATTTATCCAGAAGAAGGAAGGTTCTTTGGTATGATGGAAAGACCATGTTTCCACAGTAAAACAAAGAGGAGGACTCTCAGGAAACTGCTTGAATCCAAACTAATATTAGGAAGTAGAAAAATGGAATTATTTGAAAAAGAGATTTAGAAAAATATATTGCTATGATCACATCACTGCCGTTCTATAGCTAGGGCTATATAATTTGTTTGAAAATTTTCACCGGGATGGTAGATCAGGAGTGTAGAGAGACAGTACCACAGAATAATGAAAAAAAATTTCACTGATTCCATTAAAAGATTAAGGACCTTAGTATTGGGCCAAAGAAAGAAGAGACAGAAAGTGATGGTCAGTGGCTCTCAGCTTAAGAGTGTGGAACACTATAAATTAAACACATGTGAAAAATTAGGAGGTGTTTTGCCTCTTTAGGTCAGGTATCTGAAATTTACGTAGAGCTTTGAAGACTACTCAACATCCACAACCAATGGTGATTCCTGTGGAGATGAATGACACTGCTGAGAAGATAAGTATATCTAAGGATTACAAAGCTCTGGACAAGATACTGAAAACTTTAGGGGCTCGGGTGGCATTTCCATTAGTGTTACAGATTAAGCATGAACTAAATAAGTGAAAGGAGGATATGGGAAGTGAACAGCTGGCTAAGAAGATGATACAAATTTATGGAATTTAGTTTGCTGTGCCATGGTTTAAGGCACAGTAATGATGGGCTCTTGGTCTGTGATGGAATATATAAATAGCTCTAATACAAGAAGTGTGATATGTGCAAAGGAGAGTTCCAGGGGAAGTGCTAAGAAATTTGAAAAAGGAGAGAGCAGTTTTAATTGAAGAGGAGTAATTAGGAGAGAAAGGCAGAGGGAATGATAAATGAAGGAAGGGACTTTGACAAATGCAGATGGGGTGGTTTGTGAGGCAATGAAAGAGGGGGGCTCCATTCTAGATGTGGGGATGACACAAGAGAAATCATGGAAATGGGAGAAAGAAGAACAGGGAACAGAGAACAGAGTTGTTTGGTGCATGAATCATATCAAGGAGAATATTCTGAAATAATTATGGACAGGTAGTTTGGAGTCAGATTGTTGAAGGTCTTTAATGCTAGAGAATTGGAATTTTGTATGTATTTTATTGGGACTGAAGCTACACTGCAGGTTTTTGAATAAAGGAGTGATGTGATCATGGCAATATATTAATAATAAATAATAGTAATGGATATCTACATATCAGTGTACATTACCTCATTGCACTCAACATAAGAGGGATGAAAGGAACTTCTGACATCCTGTAGTTCAACCATTTCATTTTATAGATGAGGAAACTGAGGTACAGTGAGGTTAAGTGAATCATCTACTTCTCAGAGAAAGAATTTGAATCTAAGCCCTATGACAGTAAAAACAGTATTATTTCTACTATCTCACATTGCCTCCTGGTATAATCTCCATTGGACAGATGAGGGCATTGAGGCTCAAAGAGGTTATATGACTTGTTCCAGGGGTTCATACAACTTGTAAATATCTGAAATCTGATTCAGATTCATGTCTTCCTGATACTTATCCAGTACTCTGTCTACTTTATCATGCTATATCTCCAAAATACTTGGGAGGAAGATGTGTGGATTGTAGAGGTAGGCAAGAAGACCATTTGTGAGGATACAACAACAATCTAGGTAAGAAACAAGAAGGCCTAAACAAAGATGTCTGGGGAAGGAGCAGAAAGAAAAGAGAAAATGTGAGAAATGTAGAGATAGAAACAAGGACTTTTGGCAACTTGGTTGTATGGGGTTAAGGAGAGATAAGTGTTATTGATTACTTGATGAGAAGATGATGGTTCCATCAGATTAGCTAGTATGATAGAAAAAGAAAATGACAATTGTTGGCCAGGATGCGAAACAATTGGGACACTAATGCACTCTTGTAGTTCTGAACTGGTTCAACCATTCTGGAGTGCAGGTTGGAACTATGGCCAAAGGGCTATAAAACTGTGCATACCTTTTGACCCAGAAATATCATTGCCCAGTCTAGATTCTAAAGAGCTTAAAGGAAAAGGAAAAGGACCTATATGTACAAAAGCATTTTAAAAAGCCCTTTTGTGGTGGCAAAGATTTAGAAATTGAGGGGATTCTCATCAGATGAGTAATGGCTGAACAAGTTGTGATATATGATTGTGATGATGTTACTATTGTGCTATTAGAAACGATGAGCAGAAAAACTTTGGAAAACTTATATGAACTAATGCAAAGTGAAGTGAACTCATCCAGGATAACACTGTGCATAGTAACTGCAATATTGTAACAATGATAAAGTGTGGAAAACTTAGCTACTTTGATCAAGACAATGATCCAAGATAATTCTGAAGGGTTTAGGATGAAAAATGCTGTCTGCCTCCAGAGAGATAACTGAGGAAGTGTGAGTACAGATTAAAACATGTTTTTTCACTTTATTTTTCTTGCATTTTTTTGTAACATGACTAATATAGAAATATATAATTTTATCATTTCACATGTATAACTAATATCACATTGTTTGCCTTCTCAATGAGAGGGGGAAGGGTGTGAAGGATTAAGAGAATTTGGAACTTGAAATAAAAGAATGTTAAAAATTAATAATTGATTAAAGAAACAAACATGGTGAAGTTAGGAAAAAAGACCATTTAGGGGATGTCAATCATTTTTTAAAGGCACATTTGCTTTGAGGTGCCAATAAAATATCCAGATAAAGATATCCTAAAATTAGAAATAAGAAATGGGAAGAGGCTGGATTTGAGAGTCTTTGCCTAGACTTGATAACTAAAGTAAGAGAATTATTGAGATAACCAAAGGAGATAATTCATAGAAGAGGTAGCAGAACAGAAACCTTGGAAATATCCACATTTAAGGGATGATGAGCTAGCAAAAGCCGTATCCTTTACCTGGGCATCATAAATAAAACCTGAATAACAGTAGCTATTAAAAAGGTCAAGCTGCTCAGAGAAATTCATAAAGATGCTAAGGTTATTGCATGATGTTATGGTTAGTCATGGTTATGGTAGGAGTGAAGACAAATAATCTCTTCTCCATCACTGATACTGGTTTGAATAATAATCTAAATTGATTCCACTTGGTCCTTTTCTATCTACCTTGCTATCCTTCTTTCTTCTTTCTGAAAACTATGAGAAGCAAAAATTCCTTCAAAATTCTAGATAGTTCTTTAGGAAACTTAAGAGACTAAAATTTACTTTAGAGTATTTTGCAGAGATTTTCTCCTTGCTAACAGAATCTGCTCTGAAAATTCATATGAAAGCTATATGTAAGAATATGCAACAGATTTGATTTTTAAGAGCCAGAACATTGTTAGGGACTAATAGTAATTCTGAAGGAGACTAAGGTCATACATCAACTGCATGAGGGAAACCCTCTAACCAACCACAGATTTCATTAGCAATATATATTTGCACGTAGTCACTGAATTCTGCTTCATACTGCAATTTATAGCAATGACGCAGAGAAAAAAAATCAATATATCCAGCGTGTCCTTTGGGATCCTGGCAGTCAGGGAATAATAGTTTCATTAGTATCATTTTTGATGTCAGAAAAATATGAATGGGTATTTCCACTGCAATTTGTTTGGTTCAGAGATTTGTATCCCTTTCCTGTCACTCACCTCTCCCCACCTTATCCTACCCCACTCCAGAGATCTGTCAGGCAGATACAACATGGACCGACTATAGTCATTAGTCTAGGTTGGGTATAATAGGAATTTATTCCCCAGACTCTGAGTTCAAGACCTTTTTTTTTCTTTTCAAATCCTCAAGTCATCCTTTAAAAAGAAAGAGGATATGAGGGGCCATCTGGTTTACTCTCTCCGCCTTCCAATTTAGTGTATAACACACTGGGAAATATTCAACAAGGATACAGTAAATCAAAAGGTATCTATTAGGTGCCTACCATGTGCCAAGCACTTTACTAAATGCTGGGGAATGTAAAATTAAAAAAAAACGACAGTTAATCTCTTTCCTTAAGGAACAATCTATTTCTTTAAGGAACTTCACATTCTATTGAAAACTTATGAGCCAGCAAAGGGTCATAGAATCTCATAATTGAAACAGACCTCAGAGGCCATCTGGTTCATCCCACAGCTGAACAAGAATCCCATGTACAAGCATATCTGACAAATGAAACTCTGACTGCAGAATTCGAGTGAAGGGAAGCCTACTACCTCTTTAGGCTGCCATAATACTTAGAGATCTGCTAAGATGTCTTTCCCTGCATTTACCCTAAAGTAATCTCTTCTACCTAATTTTCCTCTTTCTGTTCTCTTCAGTCAAGCAGAACAAGTCTGATCCCTCTTTGATGTAGTAACTCTTCATATACCTGAAGATAGTTGTCATCTCTTCTTTAGACCCATCTTCATTTCTCTGTTAAATCTTTGTATGGGATGATCTTGATGTCTTTCTAGTTAATAGCTGCTTTCCTTAAATGTGGTGCCCATAGTGGATGTAATTCCTTAGATATAATCTGACCAGGGCAGAGTATAGTAGTGGTGATTGTGGTGGGGTGATCATCTTCTTAGTTCTAGACAGTATGCATTTGCATGTGGCCTAAAATTATCTTCTGGAGTATTTGCACATTCTTGGCTGTTCAGCTGTTAGTTTCTTAATATGTGAAAAAGGATCCATAATTTTGATTATGATCAATACAGTTCAAATTACTTTACAATTCAGTATTTTGCATTGTGTATGAAGCAATCAGCCTGGTATGAGAAAGCTTTACTTTGCTACTGATGCGGTAATTTTACAATCTCCCAATATCCTTCTCTCTACTCTCCGATAACCCCTGGGGTAATAATCAGAAATGGAAAATGGTGAATCAGATTTCTACTCCAAACACTGGAACACAGTCTCTTAATACTAGCCAAATTACTTTACTAATGAAATAGCAAGGAGTTGTTACTCCAGTAATGCCTGTATTGGCTCACATTCTACTTTATCTCATTTGAGCTTCCTTTCCACATGAACTTAGATCTTTTACAAATGACTTCTTCCAAATCGGTTTCATAATTAATTTTGAACTAAAGCCAAATTTCATGAATGCTTTCTTCTTTCCATTACATCACGAGCAGCATTCTAGCCTTCTGTTCTTTACTAATTTCCTCTCATTTATTTGGTTCTTTTACATCTCCTTAACTACTAAAAGTTTTTTTTTAATTAAGTGATGTCTC
The DNA here is from genome assembly GCA_028646575.1 of Pseudocheirus occidentalis. NCBI lineage: Eukaryota > Metazoa > Chordata > Mammalia > Diprotodontia > Pseudocheiridae > Pseudocheirus > Pseudocheirus occidentalis. Next base: position 170,266,426 of record CM053596.1, read on the forward strand.
TCATTTCTTTTTTTGTTTTATGTCCATTTATTTTTTCCCTTTCTATCAAGTGGCTTAAACAAAGCATGTACTGAATAAATATTTGTTGAACTGAATTCTGTTTGATAAACTTTCATCCTAAACTCCCTTTTTTATATCCAGCACATCATAGATCATCAGGTATCACATCATATATCAAAATATCTACTTCCATATTGAATTATATATTGTGATATAGACCTTCATAACCTTTCCACCACTCTATTGTAATAGACTCTTATTTGGTCTCTTCTGTCTCTAGTTTCTACCTTCTTCAATCCATCCTCCACATGGCTGCCAAAAGTGGCATTTCTAAAACCTGTGTCTGATGATTTCACCCCCCTACTCAAGAAGCTCCAATGATTCCCTATTGATCCTTAACCTCTTTTTGTGCCATGTACTCCTTCGGCAATCTGGTGAAGTCTAAGATCACTTCTAGGAATAACATCTTTAAATGCATAAAGTAAAAAAGAATCCAATTATGTTGAAATTCAGTTTTAAAGTATTAAAAAAATAAATTCATGGTCTTCAGGTTAAGAATTTCTTCTCTCGGATGAATACAAACTCTTCTGTTTCTCATTTAAAGGCCTTCATAATCTCTCTCCAGTCAACATGACTGGGTTTATTATATGCTACTTTCCTTCATATGCTGTATGGATCTTGCTGAACTTTTCTACTTACTGTTTTTCACACATGACATTTGATCTCCCTATAACTTTGTATGAGTCCTCTCCTATGCCTGGGACGTATTCTTTCTTCACCTATACCTTCCTTCAAGCCTCAGTTCAAGTGATACTGTTAATGTGTGGTCTTTCTTCACCATGCCTCCCCTCAACAAAACAAAACAAAACAAAACAAAACAAAACAATAGCACCCAAATTACTTTGTATATAGTTAGTATTGATTTATCTGTAATATGTGTTTCCTACCATTTCTAAATGGAAGGTAGATTCCTTTAGGGCAGGAATTGTTTCATTTTTGTATCCCCAGGGCTGACAGTGCTTTATACATAATGGAGGAATAGCAATCTAGTGCTCTTTTCCATAATACCACAGGGCCACTGCAGAATATGGCAGATATCTCCAACTCTTTGACTGTTACTAGATAAGCCAGAGTTATTTATTTCTATACCCCTCCACATCCACTGATTTAAGTACCATCCTTCAAGGCCTGGTTCAAATGCCTCTTCCTTCATGAAATCTTCCCTGGTCTTCCAGGGGGAGCTATCTCTTCTGTCTCATAATACTTTTTGTTCATTTTATATAGTTAATACTTTCTAGTTTGTATTTTATTTGTTTGTATGCATACCTAATCTCTCCTATCAAACTTTTTTAGATTAGAAGCTTCATGAAGGCAGGAATGGATCTTATTTATTATTCTATGTCCCAACACCTCCTCTAGAGCACTGTACATACTTAAATCCTTAAATGGATTTATGATCTTACCAAATTGGAAGCCCCTTCCAGCAATGCCAGTAGGAACCCTGCTCATTCTATAGGGTTCATATCCTCCCATAGTTTCACCACAGGGTTCACCAAACATGCTGGAGCCCAGGCCAAGCAACAGTGGAATCCTGAGCATCTATCTGCAGATGAGCCTCTAAGGTTTTTTAGTCTCACCAAGGCTCTTCCTGACACTTAGAATTCCAAAGAAGAGGCAGTAAGGGGTAAAGGAAAAATTTGGATTCAGAGTGCCTGGATTAGAAATCTGACTCTGCTGGTTTAAGTGAGCTTGGGCAAATTTCTTAATTTCTGTGGGCCTATTTCTTCATCAGTTTAATGAAGTATTTGGACTTACTACTCCCCAAAGTCTCTTCCATCTCTAAATCATGGATTGAAAGACTTTTGATGGAGATGCAACCAAGGAAATAGATTTTGTTTTGTTCACTTGATAGTTATGCAAAAGGTAAGATTCTAACACGTAAGAGATCCTATTACCCTATCATTTTATGAACGTATAGGTCCACCTAGCATGAAAGCATTATACTTCCATGACTTGGCCATAATTTCAGTGGGGAAGTCATCTGACCTTGCAGAGCATGAATCAAATAGACTGGGGTTAGGTAGAGGTAGAAATATTACCCTTTTTTTCTTTCTTCGGTTTGTAGGCCTATCCTTCTTCAGTCTTAAGAGCTTTATTCCTGTCCTTCGTCAAGATACTCATGATTTTATATTTCTGTTTAGCAAGTTTGTTAGTTTCTCTGTCAGTCCCTTTTCTTCTGGACCCTTAAATTCCACTCCATAATATTATACCCAGTAATACATCTCAAGCCACATTAGAGTTAAAGAGGTAATCAGAAGTGCCCTCTATTTCTCACCGCCCACATACATATCTCAGTTCAGCTTTAACAAGCCTTTCCTTGTGATTTTTTTTTGTCTAAATTGTATTCCTTAGTTGCAGACCTGACCATCTCATTCCTTTACTCAACCAACTCTAATGACTTCCCTTTGCTATTAGAATCAAGTATAAAATCCTTTGTTTAACTTTTAAAGGTCTATAGACTATACAATCTGAACCCAATTTGTTTTTACAGTCTTTTGAACATTACTCTTCCTGTTGCAATCTGCCATCTAGCCAAATTGGCATTCTTTCTGCCCCTCCCTAAGGTCAGTGAGGTGGTTCAGGGGCAGGTAGGTTGTGCAGTAGACAGAGAGTCACCTCAAATTAGGAAGAAGTGAGTTCAACTCCAGCCTCAGACACTTACTAACTGAATCACCCTGGGCAAGTCACTTGCCCCTTGTTTGCCTCCGCTTCCTCAACTTTAAAATGGAGATACTCATACCACCTACTTCACAGAGTTGTTGTGAGGCTCCAATGAGATCATACTTGTAAACATAGCTTAGACCCTCCTGGAATGTAATAGGTACTATGTAATTGCTTATTCACTTTCCTCCTAACTCTGTTCATAGAATCTCTTTCTTCCTTCAAAATATGGCCCAACTACCACCTTTTTCTACATGAACCCCAACTGCTACTACCTTATTTCTGAAACAACCTTGCATTTAACCACTTTGTATGTATTGGTTTTTATTCTCATTGAAATTATTCTGCATAAACTCATAATACGCTCTTCTTATCTCCTCTGTGAGAAAGTGAGCTCCTCACCTCTGGGGAATTGCTCCATTCTTTACATTTGTATCCGTATTACCTAGCAACATGTCTAGCACATAACAGGCACCTAGCAAATACGTGTTGATTGATTGATTCATGTGATTCCACTTGTGAATCTCTCCTATGTGCCATCTGTGTGAGATTATGATTTAAAACATATGAACAATTTAAAATGTGGCCCACGGAGAGGCTGCTTGACTTTCCAGGTATCCTAAAGGTTAGTTGGACTGCTTGCTGAGTCCAGTTGCTAGCATAATTGCTGACTCCTGTTATCTAATCAGAATGTTATGATTCACTATATAGAGTATTCATGACAATAGGAATTCATACACCTATTCATTGATATGTAAGAGACTGGCACTCTGTAATTTCCCCAAGATTCTCCCAAGATTTTTTGCTGGTCCATGAATCCATCTTTTGTATGCTCACCCTAGTTCCCTTCCCTAACCTAGACATCTTCCAAACTTTTCTCTTACATCTCCAAAGCTTTCCTAATTACCTGTTCCCCTCTAATGAATAACTTATCTCTAGTTACTGTGAATTGTTCTCTACTCAAGGAATTTGTGTAGCCTTGGCTGTAACCGATTGATTTGTATATGTAACTCAAAAAAGCTCATCATATATCTCTGTTAGAGATGACATAGGTTTGTCTGTATGGAATTGGATTTTGAATTACTAAGTGGTAGTTTCCATTTTGCTCTAATTCCAAGTATTAATGTTGTGATGTTCACCACTGAGCGTCCCAACATTCTTGTGTGGTGTGTGAGAGTGGATTTTCGTGTGCCACTCTGTATCTGCCTCAGTCTGTCTATCTTTTGTTACTTCAACCTTCAAAGGGTCCCATTCTTCACTGGGGCTGATCTATTGCTTGTGTCATAGGTATTTAGGACTGGGACGGTACCCCAGAGATTATCCACTTCAATCCCCTTATTTTACAGATGAAGAAAACTAAAACCCAGAGAGGTTGTGACTTGTTCGAGTTACACCAGTCATATACAAGAGCCTGCGTGTGAATCCTGTTTCTCTGAAAATGAGTCCTAGAGGCAATGAGGAAGAGAGCACCTTGTGAAAGCGACTTAACCTCTGTCTGCCTCAGTTTTTTGTTTTTTAATCTGTAATGTGGGGATAAAAACAATAGCACATATCTCTCAGGATTTTTGTGAGGATAAAATGAGATTAAAATATATAAAGCACTTTGACAAGTTTTAAGAGTTATACAAATGGCACCAACAATAATTATAACAACAACAACAAAAAAACAACAACAGTAACATTAGGGCTCTTTTCTCTACTCCTTTTTCCAGAGGCTCGTCTCTTTCACTTCTCCTTATTTCATTTGCTGAGCAGGAGACTTTACTTTCAACCTTCTATCTGGAAACTTCTTACCTTTACCTACTTTTTAGCTCTCTCCTCTTACTTTTTTCATCTCCTTTCACACAAGCCCAAGCAATTTTTTAGCTTAACCTTCTTCCTCACTTTTGGTTGACCAGCTTAGGTATTCAGCTCCACCCCTCTATTCTAGAGGTATTAGGCAAGCTAGTGACTTGTCCAGGAATCATATGCTCAGATCCTTGGTCTCTTCTTCTTAATGTCCTCAGAAATTTTTAACTGGAGCCTTTCAGATAATAGAAGTCAACTTCCAGTTTTAATCTGGGCAAAAATGGACTGATCCAAACAAAGACAATGAATGTATCCATGCTGGAGAAGCAAAGTCTCAAACTATGAAACAGCAAATGGTTTAAGGAGGCTTATCACTACAGTACTCAAACTCTCCTCTGTCACTAGGAGAGAATCTATGCATTTTACACCAGATACACTTGAAAAGCTCGACTTAATCCAGCTATCTTGACAGCCATCAAATAGAACCAAGGCAAGCTGAGCTGACAAAGCAAACAGTATACAGACCCCTTGGAGCATAATTTCAAGCAAAGTGGCCCAGGTGTAAAAACACTGGGGAACAATAACAACAGACAGCTTAACCTAGAGGGCATATATCTGAGACAAGGTGACTGTTTGAGCCCAAATGACATGGAAGACCTTGATGTAAAAAGGAAAACCGACAAACAGCAACACAATTAGACGTAGCTCCCAGGAAATGACAGTTGAGGTTCAGTCACTTGTTCCCCCACATCTGGAACCAGTTTTTCGTTCCCCTCACCTCTTTACCTGCTGAAGTCATTCCATTTCCCCATGGCACAAGTCAGGTGCCACCCCCTTCAGAAAGCCAAACTGGACCCCAGTTTGGTGAAAGTGATCAACTTTCTCTTAGCGTTTCCCTGGATCTCTCAGTCACATTTACCTCACTTTCCCACATATTTGTTTCCCATACTTATCACTCCATCTTTTACTCCTTCCCCTGAGGCCTATAAAGCAGTAAGGCATCTATATACCTGGTATCTAAAAAAATAGCATCTGTTTAATAGAAGGCTGTTTAATTGAGTCAAAGAGTAGTAATGCATACAAAGTAAAAGGACCACAATTTAATAATTGTTTCATAACAAGAATAACTCATAGGAATGTTTTGTGTGGTATAATATACTTTCCTTTCAACAACCTTGTGAGAGGTAGAACAAATATTCTTATCCCTAATTACTTTATCCTTCTTAAATGCATTTACGTTACATAACCTCATCTGAGTCCTATTGATTGATAATTTTTCCTACTTTACTGACTCCTGTCTCATTCTTCATTCTCCACATTAACTGCTCAAAAGCTTCTCTTTTCCTCTCTAATTTCCAATTCCACTTTCACCCCTTCTCCCACTCCATTTCTTTTGAGAAGTTGTTGTTTTTGTTGTAGTTGTGTTTGTCCTCCATTCTCAAAGAGGACCATAACACCAGGGGATGATGGCTTGCACATGACTTGCGTCTGGGTCCAGTGGCCTGATATTCATAGAATGACTGGAGATGTCCCAGAATGCAGTGGGAGACCCTGGCCCTTTTAAGCTAAGGTCTTTTCAGGGTCTTGCTTTTGAGAAGTATAATCTAGTTGAATATCACGGTTGCTACTGGCAAGGGAAAATAATCAACTATACCACATTATTATTACTATTGTTATAATTATTATTATGTGTTAGACACTGTGCTGAGTGCTTTTGCAAATGTTCTCCATCTGATCTCACAACAATCCTGTGAGATAGGTTTTTTTTTTCTCATTTTACAGTTTAAGATACTGAAGCAAGCAGAAATTAAGCTAATTGCTCTGGGTCATCCAACTATTGTCTGGGACTGGATTTGAACTCAGGTCTTCCTCAGTCTAGGTAGCACTCCATCCACTGCACCATCAAATGCCTGCTACTAAGAATTATCCATCAATTCCCATATTGTTTCACTCTCCATCCCTGTGGCTTCCCCTACTAAAACAACTCTTTCTGGTCACCAATCCTCTTTATGTATTGTTTCTCCAATCAATGACAGAGGTTGTCTTGCTTTGTAATTCTCAGCAGTGTTTGGCATATAGCAAATGCTGAGTAAATCTTTCATTTATGCATTTCACAATTACTACTTCTTTTTTTCTTCCCTTTTGTCATAGGAGAAGAGGTAATCTACTTTTCACTAAGGCCAATTTGTGCCTTAGTAACCAATGGGCTTAATTGTCTTGCCCATGAACATGCAACTGGCAAATATCAGAGTTGGAAATGAAACCCAGTTCTCTGGACTGCAAGTCCAGCACACTCTTAGTCACAGTCAGGTCCTGTTAATTTGGGATATCAGCATTATATATATAGTATACAGTTGTGTAAACAAGTATTGTGTTATATATGTAGGCATGTATTCATATAATGAGTGAATTTTTCATCCTCAGTAATAATAGGATAAGGAGAGGGATTTCAATTTGTGATTTCATTGACACAAGAAACTCCATCTGTCAATGTGGGTCAACACTTTCTCTGCAATGTATAACCAGAGAGTGACCCATAGTACCAGGAGCTTAAATGACTTGCCTAGGGTAACATAACCAATATATGTAAGATGTGGGATTAGAACCCATGTGTTCCTGGCTTGTTCTCTCTCACTTCAGAGAGAATACTATTTTAAAATAATCGGCATGTAAGTTTTAGGAGAAAGAGGTTTTGATTAAAAAAAAAAAGCCTAAGCATTAAGTCTATTATTCTACATTAATGCATCCCATTGTGGTAATTACTGGAGCACTCAGTGGTTTTTTTTTTTTTCCAACATAGGAGTAATTTAGTGAGTTAAGTAAAGAATAAAGGGGCCTGAGGGTATGCATTTTCCTTCTTTTATTTTATGAGTTAAATTCAGTTTCCTCCTTTTATCAGTATTGTCATTTTTGCTTCATTTGGTAACTCAAAAGTCATACGAAAAAAATATTTCACCATGTTGTTTCTAATTATCCTTCTTCTAGGGTGAAAACCAAGGCAAGGTTCAGCTTTTTGTTAATCAATGTATTATCCTTTATTCATTGTTCCATCTCACATTTCTCAGTGTTAGTGGCCTTTTGAATATCTTTCTGAATTTGATTTAATTTGGTTCATAAAAACTACTTAGAAAAACTTGTTTTGAGACCATTTACAGTTCGAGATATCTTTGGAATTTAAGAAAATAAATCATCAAGGTTTCTCACTGAAATAAAAACTATTCTGCAGCTGAAACTATCACAGAAAGTGTTCAGTTTATTACAAAATCAATACATAGCATAGTATATTTTTTAGGTAAAGACTCATATAGACAGATAATAGATATGACATATATTTAATAGCTCCCAGTATGTCATATAAAAGTAGCTTTGCTTTGAAATAATTTACTTTTAAAAATGAAAATTCAAATGATCCTGTATATTAATAGAATACCAACTAATGCCATCCTCAAGTGTTTGAAACTGGGAGAAATTACTTATTGAAGAAGGGTACAATAGGGATGTCGAGTTGGGGTATGAAATGGCAGGAGGGTCTGGATTGTGAGGAAATCCTAATATAGAAACTTCCTGTGCTAGTTGTAGACCAGTCCCAGAGAAGTATGAGGAGCCACTGAGAGGTTAAATCACTTGCCAGGGCAGCTAGGTGGTACAGTGAATAGAGCACTGGTCCTGGAGTCAGGAGGACCTGAGTTCAAATCCAGCCTCAGACATTTAACACTTAATAGCTATGTGATCTTGGACAAGTCACTTAAGCCCAATTGCCCTGCCCTACCCTTTCCAAAACAACATTGCAGAAACTTGGGCATTCCTCTATCCTTGCTGTGCCATATAAATGGCTCTGACTGGTTAGGAAAAGTTCTCAGCACCAAATGCCAGGTTATTTTTCAAGTATATTACATTTTGGCCGAATCAGGTATCTGTCCAGCAATTTGGGAAAATCACTCTGCTAGGAAGCACACAAAGCCTCTTAAGTATAAGTTCACTGGCCATGCTACCTGAAGAGGAACCTTGTAAACAAATACCAGGCATCAGAAAATAGCACCAAAGTCCTAAAGTACTACTAGAATCTCCCAGTGTCAGAGAGGTTTTTTTTTTTTGCCTTTTAGGACCAATTTTAGTGACAGAAAGCCCAATGCAGACTGCATCTGTTCTTTCTTCTGAAACACAAATTGATTTTACTTTGATTCTCTTTGCTCAAAGACCCACCGATTGATATCTTTGTGTGACCTCATTACTTTATCAGTTATAAACACGAATAAGATTTTGCAAAATGAGATCTAGAGAGACTGCCATTCACTCCTGTGTGTATGTGTGTGTGTGTGTGTGTGATTCTTCCACTTTCCCTTTCCAAAGAAGACCCTTACTTCCCACCTGATGCCAAGGGTCTTTTTAAAATTTGTTTTTTTCCTCAAGTAGTGGTCTGCAGTGGTAGGACTAGAAAGGTAAGATGGAATAGGAATGGGGCGGGGGGGGCGTCTCCCCCCTGCTCCACATGATGTTTATCACTTACTATTAATCTCCAGCTCTGTTCCTGTAAGGTTCCCTTCAGGAGTTCCCTACCCCCAGCCACCATCTCAACTTCTCAACCCTTCCCTGGAGGCCTGATATGCTCTCAGAAGCTCTGTTTCAGCCATAGCTCCTAAGAAAGAGAAATTAAGCTTTCTTCAGCCGTATTGTTTGGCTTTATGATCACAACTTTGGAGCTAGAATGACCCTTAGTTCAACCCCTTCATTTTACAGTCCAGGAAGCTGAACCCAAACAGGCCACGTGACTAAGGAAGGTCACATAGAGAGCAAGAATCAGAACCGGTGCTGTAACCTAGTTCTTCTATCTCCAAATCCAGTACTTTCCACTTCACCCACACTGCCTTTTTTTTTTTAATTGCAAAGCACCACTGTTTAGCTGCTATGATTAACTTCACCTTTCACTAACAGGTCTAAAAAAAGCATTATTGATTATGTTGCAGGGCAGGCAGTAAGAGGAAAGCACTCTCTCTCTCTCTTTCTCTTTGCAGAGGGAGAAGGGGACAAGATCTTATTTTCAAGCACTGACCAAAGGAAAGTATGTTTTATTCTAGAAAAATTATTGTGTCAAATTCAAAGAGAAGTGAATCCCTATATGTGGCATGTTGACTTAGAAAACCACAAATTAGCATTATCTACATTGTATTATATCTTTATTTACTAAACATTTCCTAATTATATTTTAATCTAGTTCCCTTCACACTCAGGAGTTTTGCAGTTATCTTTTGGGTGTTTTGATATATCACTGGCTCCCATTATTTGGACAGATATGTTTTGCTGGGAGGATGAAGTTGGCAGGGGAAGAGGTAGAAACAGATTTGGTGTTAAGCCATGTTGGCTTGGAAACTCCTTATTTCCTTTCTCTGGTTCTCTGCCCACTGACATTTTTTCTGATCCATAATTTGATCATCATAATGGGCTATTTACTCACTGTCCTGACAGAGGCCACCCTACCAGTTGCATTTTGGTTTATTGAGACAGCATAGTATAGGGGAAAAAACACATTAGGTTAGCACTAGTTTCACCCATACTGTCTGTGTAAATAGGATTTACATTTTCTTATCTGTAAAATAGAGATAATAATCCTTATCTATCTCTCTAATAACTTGCCCTCCCCCATCATCATATTGAAAAATCAAATAAGATTAAATAAGATTCTGTATATAGTGAAACTTTGAAAAGAAAACCTTGAGTTCAAATTCTATCTCATATAGTTATTATCTATGTGACTTTGGACAAATCACTTACTTTTTTCGATCTTTCTGGAGTATGAAATTGGGTGGTCTCTAAGGTTCCTCTCATTTCTAAATGTATGAGTTTATGCTCTTATAAAATATAAGCTATCATTTTCTACTTGTCATTATTATCACAATTTATACATCTATCTCTTTTAAATTTAGTCAACATGAATTCCCTAGGCCATGGATGAATGAATAAAATAAAGTTTTTAAACCTGGTGCTCAAATGAGATGAGCCTACCTTAGTGAAGAAAGTCCATGAAAGCCAGACAGAGAGAGCTAGTCTACTTAGCCTTTTGTTTCTTATGTCCTATCTGCACACTTAAAGGTGCCTAGAAATAATAACTTGAGAGTAAACATTGGTAATCTATAGCATTCATACTAAAGAGAAATAAAGAGCTTATCATTGATGACATGTGTGCTGATTGATGAGGCTACTACCTCTCCCTACCCCTTGACAGAATTGCTGGTGCTCTCAAGGTTGGCAGACTGTATAGCTTCACACCCTGATAAAGAGATGACTGTTACTTCACCGTCTCTCCCTACTCTGGTTTCCACTAGCACAAGAAAAAGAAAAGGACCAGCACAGGTTCAATTAGATTTAGTGCTGGAATGGGATTCAGAGTTCATCTAGTCATAAGACCATAGATTTAGAAGACCACTGAGTCTACTTCTCTCCTTTATCAGATAAGGAAACAGACATAAAGAAGTTAAGTGCCTTACTCAGCAATATGCATATGTATCTTCCATCCTGAAAACATCTTTAACTAGACCCTGCCATCAGATCAAGCTATCCTTTTATACAACTCCTTCCCTTATCAACAAACATCAACAAAAAGCTGCCTATACTTGCATCTTTTTCTTCTCTTCTTTACTGTTCAATACTTGACAGGAAGGCCTCCAGTCTTATCACTCAACTAAATCTGTTCTCTCTAAAGTTATCTAGATTTTTTTAAGCACTGATTTGGTTTGACTTTTCTCCTTCCTCTTTCTGCATTGGATTTAATTGGCTGCCCTCTTCTCCTGGAAACTCTTTGCCTTTGAATTGTTTAGGTCACTACTCTCTCCTAGTTCTCCTACCTATCCTGTTTCCTCCTTTAAATCTTCTTCACTAGCTTATCATCTGTATTATTTTTCTTGATTATAGATATAGTGGCAGCTAGGTGGCATAGCAGATAGAGTGCTGGACCTGAAGGTAGAGACTCATCTTCTGGAGTTCAAATCTGGCCTCAGACACTCAATCATTTTGTGATCCCAGGCAAGTCACTTAGAGCCTGTTTGCCTCGGTTCCAAATCTGTAAAATGAGCTGGAAAAGGAAATGGCAAACCGTTCCAGTATCTTTGCCAAGATAGCCCCAAAAAGGAACACAAAGAGCTAGACACGACTGAAAAATCACTAAACAACTATGAATGTTTCCCAAATTTCTGCTCTAATGCTTTATTTTCTCTGCCTGACCTCCTCATCAGCTTTCATGAGTTAGATCATTTCTATGCATCCAGTTTATAGATCTCTGTATTTAGCCTGTGTTCAAGAACCACTTGTTACACATACTGACTGTGTGACCCTGTGCGAATCACTTAATCCCTCAATACCCTCAGAAAAGCTCCGAGACCACATGTTGCCAAAAAGGTGTTGAACTGAATAAAATGAGTTTGAGTTTTTCTTATAGCAATGAAATTATAGATCCAGACCCTACTCCTATCCATATGCATTAAAAGAAGCCTTTACATCACTTAAAAAATATAGATGGGAATAGCTACCTAAGAAATTAATTCAATGAGTCATGAGATGATATAATGCACAAAACCCCAAACCAAACCAAACAATTGTTCTGGAAATCAGTAGAGTTAGGTTTTGTCTGGTCTGGGGTTTATCACTAACTACTGGTCTATTTTCTAATAATTCTTTGTCCTTGGTTTCCTCATCTGTAAAATGAAGAAGCTCGATGATTTTAAGGTCACCTTTTCCCTCTAAAATACTGTGATTTCTAATTGAGGAACATCCAAAAATATAGTCACAAATATACATGGAAACAAAATTCGTTAAAGGACAGATTTTCCCCTGAATTTCTCTGTCTTGATACATTAAAAAACAGGTTTTTATTTATTATGTTGCCCCAAATACCAAATCCAGGAGGGGAATGATAAAAATTGCTCACATTTCTATAGCATTTAAGCTTTGCAAAGTGCTTCATACAGATTATTTTATTTGATCCCAACAAGCCACTTCTCACTTAGACTGTTGTAATAGTCTTCTAATTGGTCTTATTGGCTCCAACTCCTCTCCATTCTAATCTCTGTGATTCCACAAAGCTGCCAAAGTGATTTTCCTAAAGTGCATGTTTGACCATGCCATCCCACTTCTGAATACCAGTGACTCTCCATTTCTTTTGGAATTAAAAATAAACTCCTGTGTTTATCATTTGAAGTTCTTCACAACCTGGTTAATTCCCATAGTGCTATCCTATTATACATTATTGCCCTTCATACATTCTATAGTCTATCCATGGTAGCCTCCTCTTTCTCACACATGCCCCAATCTCCTATCTCTCTGCTTTTGCACTGGTTTGTAGTCATCTGCTTCTTGAATATCTACAAGTGCTTAGCATAATGTCTGGCACGTAGTAGGTGCTTAATAAATGTTTATTCCCTCCCCTGCAGGCTCTTTGCTTCTCACCTCAATCTTTTGGAATCCCTAGCTTCCTTCAAGATTCAGCTCATTCACCACCTACTGCAGGCTTTTGCTAGTCTTCCCTCCACCCCCTCTCAGCTCCTAGATCCTTTCCCTCAGTCTAAGGCTATTTTCTATCTCCTCTTTATGTATTTTGACAATACCTATTTCTGTATGTATTATCCTTCTAATTACAACATAAGTTCTTTGAGGGTTTTTGCTTTTTCTGTGTTTTTCCAGTTCTTTGTGCAATAACTGAAATGTAGTGTTTGCTAAATGTTTATTTATTAATACAAAGCATTCTAGATGGATGCATCTCCCCAAAGTCTATCCCAAAATATGTCTGAGCTGCTAGGTCAATCTTCTAATAGTAATGACTCACAATCCCGCAATATCTTAAGAATTATAAAGTGGTTTCTTTTACATCTAATGTTTAGGGTATGTAAAGTATGAGCATTTTTGTCTAATTTAAAAGATGAGAAAACTGAGGCTCTAGGGGTTTTAGTGCCCACCCTAACACAACTACAAATTGGCAGAGCCTGGATTTGGACCCTAGTATTCTGATTTCAATTCAGTTTCTCCATTACCTTAGACTATCTCTAGATTTAACATGGAGTCATACTATAAACTAGTGTAGGCCTGTCTGGTTCAATTCTGGGCCACAGAATGATAACTTTCATTCTGATATTTGCCCACATTAAAATCAATGGACCAGTTTTATGCCCTGTGGGAAGAAGTCCATTTAAATAAGAACTTCTAAATGTCTTAGTACCATTCTGAAAAGAAAAAAAAAGTATATATACAATTTATGTTGCTTTTTATAAATCATATTAATGAGGAAATTTAGTGAAAACATTTGGTACTAAAAAGTGAATTTACTAGATGTAATTTGTCACAGTTATTGGTAATATTAAGATAATATGTGTGCAGTAAGGCTTATTGAGATATAAGGAGATATGTATGTTCTATAAAAAGACATGTAACTACTTTAGATGTAAACATCTGGTTAACTCTATTTAGGGGAATCCCATTTTAAGTTTACTCAGAGTTTTCACAGGAGTTATGTTTTATCGAGCAAATTCATGCTTTTGCTACTGTGAATTTTAATGATGTGGATGAAGTCACCAGGGATATAAAAGACAAACTGCCTTGCCTGTCAGTTTTATTTTTGAACATATGTCCTGTTACCATTGTCAAATTCAAGTTGAGGGAAGGGTTCCATAGCATCTGATTCCTCTCTGACATGCTCCATTGACAATACATGTGTTAAATGGTTCTGCTCCTGCTCTTAAAGGACTGCTGGGAAGCTTGCTAGAAATGCTATATAAAAATCCCAGCCTTAGTAAACAGGGGATATGAATGATCAAAATATTATAAAATGTCAGCTATTTCTGAGCAGATCAATGTGTTCTGTAATTAAATTTAAAAATATGACAAATACTTTCAAATAATGTATCTGTTCTAGGGGTCCAAATACAGGTTGCCTTCCCCCTGTGCTGTCAGTAAGTGGAGAAAAAGGGTCGTATGGGGATACTGAAATCATGTTTAACATAAGGTAGTCACAGAGGTAATGGGCCTAAAAACTGCAGATTAGGGGATGGAGATCATGATCCCAAGTGTGGGAAGCTGGAGAATTTCTTTTAGCTTTCATAAAAATAGTTAGACACAGACACCAAAGCCTATGTATTTCCATAAATCTCTAAAAAATCTGCTGCAAACTCTCCATGCTCTGAATCTGATCTGGAAACTTATACCCAAAATAGCTTGGATGAAGCTTATCATTTTCATTATTTTCTAGTGCACTTCTTTGGTGCTGGATGGTGGTATACATGTTACATGTCATACAATATGTCATCTATGACATATGTATCTCATATAATAACAATGTTGTAAGGACAAATACATATGAAAGACAAACAACATCAAAACAACACAATGACAAAGCCAGAATTCTAGAGTTATGAAGATAAAGTATGCAACACACTTATTGAGAGAAAAGTATGGAATGAGAAACACTGTGTCCAATATGAAAATTCATTTTGCTTCATTATGCATATTTGTTATATGGGTTTTGTTTTTCTTTTTCATTAGAAAAGAAAGTGACAGAAAAAAAATTTTCATTAAAAAATGAAATTAAACTGAAAAAGAAGGCTATGTGAAAGGAGAGTTAACTCTGGAAGGTTAGACATACACTCATTTCCCATCAGCCTTTCTGCTTGGTTTCAACTCCATGAGCATCATGCTTTTCCCCAGGATGAACTCATCCCTTGATAGCTTAGCATCATGGAGACTGAAACTCAACACCTCCTCATCAGCCTTGGTTGCCTTTCCCCTCTGATTGGAAAGCTGGAGGGTAAAGCAACAAACTCCTCCAAAGACCTCTCTTTCCAGAAGAATCAGAATTCTCTAGCCAACTCTTCATCTCTCCCTGGTTTAAACTACTCATCTACTCTATCAGCAGTGTTAAGTTCTTTCTAAACCTCTGGTAGATTCTGAATATTTCCACTTGGATAATCCATTGACAGCTCAGACTCATTATCTTAAAAACCGAACTTACCTCCCCACTAAAACCTGTCCCTCCCCCAACTTTCCTATTTCTATGAATGATCTGAACTTAACTGTATGAACATATCACTTTTTTTCCTTTCACATATTCCAGCCAAATTAGAATTCTCTCCAGTACCATCCTCCCATTTTCTATCTTGTGCCTTTGCTCTTGTCATTATCTAGCTATCCAGTGAATTCTGTACCCGCTTCGTTTACTGAGGTCTCTCCTTTCCTTTGGGGCCCAAAGTCAAGCACTGTTATCTCTAAGAATCTTCCATGAATCCTGCACACTTGGTTAAAAATAATCTCACATTAGTACTCTGTATATGTATCTCCTTCTCTCACTTTTTTCTGTACTGTAGCTTTTGGTGTATTTGTTCTTTTCCTTATTAAAATATAGGCTCCTTGAGACCAGGGCTTGAGTTTCTTCTGTCTCTGTTATTAACATCTCTCAGCAGTGGTTTGTACACTTACTAAATGTTTGTTAAAGGCAATATTATCCAGAGATCACAAATTTGGAGCTGGAAGAGACCTCAAAAGTCATCTAGTCTAACCCTTTTTTTTGGTTAATAAGGGAAATTGAGGCCTAGAGAGGTTATGTGAAATTGTCGCACAGGAAATAGGAGAATTGACTTAAGATTTCTCCAGCTCAAAGACCCTTATCTTACATTTAATTATATCCTGCAGAGTGCCTAAGTACATGCATAGCAGGCCTTTAGTAAAACTTGATGAACTGACTTCTTATACCAATTTTGGACCTTTTCCCCATCCAAGTGTAGCAATAAATAAGAATAGCAAAATCACTTTTCTTCTGAAAAGATAAGAAAGGTAGAGCTGCAATTTTCCAAATATACAGCAAAATATGTCTATATTGTTCTGACTTTAAATGTTTTCCTATACATAATAATATAGTGAATACGCATGTATAAATGGATGGATGCTACTGAAAATATAAAAAGCAATCAGTTTACATTGTTCCCAATTAAAATAGTTTCCAATGTCTTAGAATGATTTTTTTTAAGTTGATGCAAAGGTAAACATGCTTTCTAAATTATGAGAGGTACCTTTTAATCTAAAAAAAGAGAAGTCCTAAAATTCCTAGGCTTCTTACAGAGGAGCAATAAAGGTTTCTTAAAATATCTATTGGGTGAGATACTGTGGGAGGAGGGAAAGGTGACTGCATTATGCCTGGGCTCTAGCAGTTTGTACTATCTTTTTGCCCTTTCAGGGGCAGGCATCAGTAGGCTGGGGAGTGCTCTTTCAAGAATCAGTAGAGTGGGGCTCTCATCTGTAGCAGAGGACTGAGTTCAGGATTCAGTCAACAGCATGTTCTCACCTGATAGGTATTTTAACAGTGCTTTGATTTAGGATGAATTAACTTTCACCAAAAGGTGTAAAGACCCCTGTTTTTCATTCAGCCTTGGGGAAAGCCTGCTACTTCTAGAAACTCCCCAGACTTGGGTTTCCAAAAGTAGGCTTTTATTATTCTGGAGCTGAGTGTGAAGTTGCGGGGGGAGGTGAGGACTGAGATCCCTCTTCTTCCCCAATCTCTAACCCTCCAATCTAAATTAAAAACAAAATGAAACAAACCAGACTTGTTTCTTTTCAGCAGTGAGAAATTAGAAACACTGCACATGCACAACCCAGAGAATATAGCCTCTTTCTAAAGAAGAACAGATAAGAAGTGCCCTCAAAGCCCACTAATTTACATAAAACAAACTAGCTGTTCATTGCTGGCCTCCTAGCTCAGTAGTATAGGGAGAATCTTGATAGTATTGAGGTTAGCTGCAATGCCTCCTGCTCTATAAGACTCCAGATATGCCTGAACATGACCATATATACCGGAAATGTTTTCCTAAACAACTTTTCTTGATATTTTTATTTTCTAGACAATGTGGTGTTTTCATTTTTCTTTACAAACATTTTAGTAATGATTATCCTATGTGGATTTATATACATCATATAATTCATTTATCCAGACTAATGGAATGGGGTGGAATGGGTGGGGATCCATATCGAATTAGTGAAATATTCAAATGTGTGTGTGCACATGTACACACACATACATGCATGTATGCGTACAACACACATATGCATGTGTATTTATAGAAATAGCTACATATGTACATATAATATAAAATATCACATTAACTATGAAATTTTTATACAATATAAAGGGAAGTCATTTAGGAAAACATTTCCTATACATAGGAAGTACCTATACATATACATCATTTTCATGCTCAAATGGACCTGTGATCTCATCAGTTTGGGACTTTGTTCACTTTGTGATTAGACTATTACAATTACTTCTGAGATCTTCCTTCCTCAAATCTCTCTTTTTAAAATTTACCTTCAACAGAACCACTGAACTGATTTTTCTTAAGTGCACATCTGATCATGTTACACCCACACTCAAACTCCACTGGCCCCTTTTGGCTTCTAGGATAAGAACATAAACTGCTCTTTGGCTTTTGAAGACCTTCACGAGATGACCATGATCTATTTTTCTGTCCTCATGTTTATTATTCCCTTTGCCTTTCTAAGAAACAGAGAAACTGGTCCTCCTTTTCTTGCCCTTACTCATTGACCTGCTCCTTTCTCAGCCTTTGCAATGGTTGCCCCCATGGTTCTAGTACTCTTCCCTTCTCACCTCCACCTCACAGAAGCCCTTTCCGCTATCCCTTTTCTGAATTACCCCCAATTCCATATCAGTGGGGATTAAATTAAAAAGGTTTCACTGGTCTTCATTCTCTTATCAGGGAAATAGAAATAGACTTGGAATTTGAGCTCTTTTACCTTTTACTATGCATGTGACCTTGAATAAGTCCCTTAACTTGAGTTTCTTCATTGAAAAAGAGAGATAATACCACTTGCTACTTATTCCTTGTTTTTAGGAAATACCTTATGAACTCTAAAGGGCTATATAAATGTAAGTTTTTATCATCATAAGTACTCTTACTATTTCTAATCACTCATTTCTCATATAACTTACAATTAGAGATGACATAATGAGGAATTTAAAATGCATCTTATACAAATTCAAAATTCTCCTCTTGTTCATATATCAGGTTGAAGGCCAGAAAGGACCTTAGAGGTTATCTAGTGTAACCCCCTCATTTTATAGATGAGAAAGCTGGGCTACAGACAAGTTAAATGACTTGCCCCTTTAAATAGAGGTCGTACCAATAGCAAGAAGCATAGATAGATAGGATTTAAATCCAGTCACTCTGAATCCTGGCCTAGTACTCTTTTTACCATACCACATGTAGCCATAAGGACATTAAAATAATCCACAACTGGAATTCTGCAGTCAATTAATTATAGAACAGCTAAGTCATCACAAATTCACAAACATTGATAAATTTCCCAAAGCATGAGAGTTTGGGGAAAAAAAACAACCATAGTTAACTATTGATTAATCAGGGCACAGATTTACCACTCTCAGTGAATGAATGCCCTAGGGATCCTTTTCTTGTTTCTGGACTGAAGAGGTATGAGGCTGAGCACTATTTCAAGTATTTAAGTTCCCTAGGACCCAGTTATCACACAATCAAGTTAGGAGGATTTTGTGCAAGACTTTGTTATATCTACCAAAGTTTCCCTATTTGTAAGTGAAGATAATTGTGGGTTTATTTTACACCAGAGGTTCTTAACCTTTGTGTATATATGTGTTTTGTGTGTGTGTGTGTGTATGTGTGTGTAAGAGAGAGAGAGACAGAGACAGAGAGATAGAGAGACACAGGGAAGACCTTCTAAGAAGAATGTATTTGAGTGAATAAACTAAAATATGTAGGATTAGGAAGAAAGCTGATTATTGAAACACAGTTATGTATAATATGTTTGTTTATATAAATATGTGTGCCTGTATGTGTATGTATATATGTATATACATTCGTATGTAGGTATATATGTTTGTATGTGTGTATACACATACATATAACTCTAGGTTAATCCCTGTTCTACACCAAATGCATATTTAATGAATGAATGATAACTTCATTGTTTCATCAATACAGAATGATCTAAACACAATCTACCTTACAAATGTGGTGAGTAGGTAACAATATATGACTTCAATACCACAACTGAGAAAAACATTATTTTCTTATATCAAGAATGGTCCATTGTTGCTGCTTCTCCTTCTGCTACTACTACTGTACTGAAGTAATGGAAAGAAAAAGTAACTTAATTCTTAGTCAAACCCAACTATAAAATATGTCACATATAATTTCATTCAATATGCTTGCTATGATTATTATTAAAATTTTACAATATCATATTTAAAATATTTTACTAGCTCCATAGTATGTCAAAGAGGATGTATATATCTCACAGGCATCACTTACCATATCCCTTGTCAATACAGGTATGAAAACCAACCAACTCTTTCACAGGAAGCTCAATCTATGTTTCCATGGAATCTTTAAAAAGATTATACTTATTTGCAACAGTAAATTCTTTAAAAAGAATGAAATTTTTCACAAGAGGGAATAAGACATTTCTCAAAATAGACTTTCTAGTTTTATTTAACTCCATAGTCAGTCTATTCTAGCATATTTGGGAGTAATATGTTTGCTTATACCACTTTTATACATGAGATTAACTGCATGGAGGTTATTCTCTCCACAGTTAGCAGAGAATGCATCTTAAAACCCTATTATACTAAGGCTAAAAAAAGAAAATACAAGAAAAAAATCTCTTGAGCTATATACTTCCTTTCCACTCTCTCAGCTTTGGAAACTCAAAGGCAGAAGTCCTACTTGTTAAATATGAGAGGAATTTTATGATTTAATTTGACTAGTTTTTGCAAAATAAATCCTTTCATTTTGTAATAATGTACTGAGATGATTTTTGGCCAAGATGGTTACCCTAACAGTGGTTCTCAACCTTCCTTTAATACAGTTCTTCATGTTGTGGTGACCCCCAACCATAAAATTATTTTTGCTGCTACTTCATAACTGTAATTTTGTTACTGTTATAAATCCATCTGATATGCAGGATGTATTTTTATTCTTAAAAATTGAACATAACCCACAGATTGAGAACCGCTGCAGCCTAACAGAAGGCAGGTTGCCTAGCTCCCACATATCTACTCAGGTAAAACCCATAAATTTAAATTGGAATGAATAATTATGAAGAAATTCAATGAGAAACCTTGCTAAATAATATCTTCCACCCCAGATGTGCACAAAAAAAGTTAACTCTTGTCTTCCAAGAAAAGCCAGTGCTACATTGGTAACACAGAGTAACCTTCCAATGAGAGCAGAGATCGCCTCTGAAACATGTAACCTGGAATATTGTGTTTGGATACAGCAAGCACATAGGTTTCCTTGAGGAAGCAACAGAATGAAAAGAATCATAAACCCCAGACAATAGGCAAACAGCCTGGTACAGATCAGACCATTCTGGTGTTGCACTGCTCAAATCTGGTCAGCCCTGACCCAGAGGTTCTAAAGTTTCTAAATATGAAATCCCTGAAAATCTAGCATTCTGGACCTTAAATATCTGGGGGATCAAACCTAGAATGTAGAGGCCAGTACAAGAACCCTGGAGACCCAGGGTGAGACCCAAGAAGACTTATCAACCCACACAAAAGCATAGCAGGGGACAAAACCTCTGATACAAAGACTCAATTCCAGAACTAAAGCTGCAGAAAGGATAGAAAATATATCTGATATTAACAATTATTATAAATGTCCTTCATAACAACTGCAAAGTCTAAAAGGAAAAAAAAGATGTTCCATAAGAACATCATGAATACCAAGAAGAAATGAAGTAAGAGATAAAGAAAAATGAAACAAAAGCTCTTGAGGAAATAAGTGCCAGGAGAATTATTGGTTTAGAAGAAAGGTGGTACACCTTACTCATGAAATGTCATCCCAGGAAAACTAGAATAGATAAAACAAATCAATGACTCCATGAGATAGACAGAAATATTAGAACAAAGATCAAAATAATGAAAAAAAGAAAAAATAAGCTATTTCATATGAAAAAAACTGACCTAGCATAAAGGTCAGGGAGAAATAAATAAAGAATCATTGGGCTCCCTGAAAACCATGGTTAAAAAAAGCCTAGACACTATATTTTAAGAAATCATAAATAAAAACGGCCCAGATCTATTAGAACCAAAGGGCAAAGTAAAAACATGAAGAACCCCCTGAAGAAAAACACAAAAAGCAAAAGTCCCAGAAATGTCATAGCCAAAATAAAGAGCTCCTAGTCAAATGAAAAAAAAATGTCAATCACTGTGAAAAAAGGTTAAGGCACCAAGAAATTATAAGATCACACAGTTCCTACTTAAAAAAACAGGAGGTTTTAATAATCATCCAAAAGACAAAGGATATAGACTTATAAACAATAATAACTTACCCTTCAAAACTGAATAAAATTCTATAGGGAAAAAATGGATTTTAATGAACAAAGAATTTTCAAGCAGTTTTAGTGATTAGAACCATATAGGCACTTTGAAATATAAAAGGAGTTTAGAGTAGTGGTTCTCAACCTTCCTAATACCATGCCCCCCCTTTAATACAGTTCCTCATGTTGTGGTGACCCCCAACCATAAAATTATTTTCATTGCTATTTCATAACTGTAATTTTGCTACTGTTATTGATTATAATATAAATATCTGATATGCAGGATGCATTTAAATTGAACATAACCCACAGGTTAAGAACCAATGGTCTAGAGAAACCTAGAAAGGTAATTTTATTTAAACAATTGGAGGGAACTGAATGATGATATAATGTTAACATCTAATAGAAGGAGAATAAAAAAAGTGTCATTTCAGAAGCTTGACATCTTAAATGGTATTAAGGGCATTAAATAAGAAAAAAAAGATGGAAGAGGGGATTTGTTCTGTTCTGAGGGTTTTAACTGGAAAATAAATGGGAGGGTAAAATTAAGATGGCATTAGTGTACAAAAGAAGAAGGGGGTGGAATTTACTGAGGTGTGTGAAAAGAGCAATAATGAATAGGTGGAATCATTGGTGATGGAAGTGGGAATGAACCCCACTCTCACATGAATGGGTAAAAAAAGAAGAGTATGAATACACTAACAGTTTGGAGAAAAAAACATCAAACTTAGCAGGGTAAGCAAGGCAGAGGATTAAGAGGGAGCATAATTTGGGGGGAGATATTTATAAACAAAATATTGATCCTGAAGGGTGGATTAAAAGGGAGACAAATAGAAAAGAACTAGAAACTGAAAAGGTGTCTTAAATTATCTCAGACCATAGGAGAATAGCTGAACAAATTATATATAAATATTTTAGAGAATCTTGAGTAGCATGAACTGATGCAAAATAAAGTGAGCAGAGCCAGAACAATTTGTATGATAAAAAAATTTTGTAAAAACAAAACAAAACAAAAACCAAACCAAAAACCGCAAAACAAACTTCCCCAGATTTAAGAACTCTGATCACAGCACTGAATAAGCAAATCTTCAGAGGAGCCATGTGGCCTATTGTATACTTTCTGACAGACAGGTGATTAACACAAAGTATATAATCATACATTTTTGGTCTTGATGATTGTAAGGATTTATTTTGTGTGACTGCTTATTTGTTACAAGGTTTGCTTTCTTACTCTTAATTGAGGTGAGGTAAAGAGAGGCTAGCAACAGTAATGCTACCCCCCAAAAAAGAGGGTCATGGTGACATTTTAAAGAGTGTAAAGAAGAAAATGGAAGTTCAGAAGGAAATATACATAAAGTCAGTTTTGAAAATAAACTATACAATTTATAATAAACTTGAAAAAAACCAAAGCTTTGTGAAATAGAAATTCACATCGAACCTTCTTTTTCCATTCTATACCTATGTAAAAACTTTTTTTGGTGTTAAAATTCCAAATAAAAGATAAAAATTACTGGAACTTAAAAATACAGAAGAAACTTTCATTGAGACACCTTATAAAAGAGCATTTAATTCTCATTCCTAAAAAATAAGTTTATTAATGTATAAAAAGAAAGGATGTATCATTTTATTTTGACATTACCATACTAACATTGACCATTGTAATCAACCAGAATTTTTTGACTTCTTCATGTTGACTTTATATACATCTTTGTAGTCACTGTATATACTGTTCTTTAGGTTTTGCTTTATTCATTCTAGTGAATAAACTCTAATTAGAACTCTAATTAAAAAAAAAGTTATAGGCAGCGTAGAAGCAACAAAGTTTGGAAACTCCCACACAGCCACCCTAAACACCCATAGAATATGAGTCTAAACAGATTTTAGAACTCCAAGACTCTCCAAAATATAGAAAATGCATCTGTTGCTTTAGGCAGCTCAGCAGGTGGGGCTCATCACAGCAGTCTGGGAGCCCAGGACAGCCCAGACCGAAACCCCAGCATGGCAAGGCCCCAGGGTGGTCGGGCCAAGCTGAATCTATAGGAGAGCAGATCAGCGGTACTGGAGGCACAGTTCCCACATTTATCAGCCCAGAGGAAAGAAGGCTAAGAGAAAGGTCAGTGGATTTTGCTAAATTTGGGAGAGAAGAGCGGTCC